>JAQIUQ010000654.1:0-146189 GCA_030378365.1 Hybognathus amarus
ATGACTACATAGTCTTCCTCAAACCTAGACATGGATATGTCCCCAAAGCGATTGGTACCCCGTACAGGGATCAGGTTTTTCCCTATCGGCTCTACCCATCCGATAATGAATGTGACGCCAATCTCCTTTGTCCGGTTCGGACTCTGAGATTGTACACTACACGCGCTGCCGCGTTCAGACCGCTTCTGAGCAGCTTTTTGTTTCGTTCGGTGAGCGCACCAAGGGTCTGGCCACCTCTGAACAGACACTATCCTAATTGAATTGTGGACGCTATTGCTTCTGCTAATGCATCAAAAGACCTGTCATGCCCTTTGGGCATCAGGGCTCATTCCAACAGAGGCATGGCCTCACCGTGGGCATGGTCCAGCGGCTTTTCCATTCAGACATATGCGTGGCAGCGGGAGGGGCTTCCCCTTCCACCTTGTCAGATTTTACCTTGCAGGCAAAGCTACTAGCAGAGTAGTATGCTTCAGCTCTTATGTTGAGCTGCACTATTGGGAGTCACACTCATACAACCGGCGTGCCGCTGTTCTTCCCTCATGTGCTTACGTACTACACTAATCATCGGCCCGCTTGCTGGCCCTTTTTATGTCACGTACATTAATTTCCCACTTATAAGGGTCCCCGGGATTCCTCCCGGGACTCATTGTGGATGCCTAGCGCGCACGGCGTCGACCAGGTGTTCCCGTAGCGTAAGCTCAGCTTACGCAATACGAGAGAACCTCTCGTAAGAGAACAAATCGGTTACCTAACGTAACCTCGGTTCTCTCTAGATGAGGGAACGAGTATTGCGTTCCCGGCCGTGCTTGCGCTATCAGTGTTCTCGCTTCATTCAATGAAAACCGGAAAACAGCGGGAAACTCGCTTATTTATAGACTCGGGCCACTCCGTTTGGCGGGCTCTGACGCAATGAGAGCGTGTCTGCTTCTCATTGGTCACGAGTTCAACCGAGTTCCCTCATAGGCTGTAGCAGTTCTCCCTGAGCGAACCAATGAGCTGCTGAGCTAGCCCGCTCTTGGTCTGCTGCAGTGAACTGCGTTGACATTGGAATACAAAATTATAGGATAATTTTTTGGCTTCAACTTTCTCAGAAAAGATGAATCTTTCCCGTAGCGTAAGCTAGCTTACGCAATACTCGTTCCCTCATCTAGAGAGAACCGAGGTTACGTCAGGTAACCGATTCGTTTCTTTAGAAAAAAAAAGAACGCACGCGCTCTACGCTCTTTGTCAGCATACGCTCACATAGCAGTTTGTTCAGTTCGCCAGTTCAGTGGAAGATGATGACCACAGAAACAGTAGCAGCTCTCGCTGTCAGCAGAAATGATCCCGAGATTCGCGGACAGGGATCACCCATGGCCATATCTCAAGGATATGTTTGAATTCACTGAAGTTAAGTAAGATTCTTATCGGCTGAAAATGTCTTCTTTGCCTGCCACGACCGTGTTACAGTGCTTTCTATCAGTTCAGATTCTGGCGCCTCGGTCTCAATTAGTAGCCTACAACGTGACGTAGCCTACACATCACACGTTAATGAATAGGTCCGGTCGGGACACTGCAATTCACCAAAGTTCATTATTTGCATAAGCCTTGCCGGTTAAACATTTAATTCACGTGCTGATGCGCTGTTCTAACGTCCGCTTTCCTGAGCGCAAACCCCGGACGCTCGCAGACAGAAGCCTGTCAAAACAGCGCCTGAATACTGGACTAAGTTCTCTTTCCGAGTCTTGTTATGCTAATACTGTAAAATACACACAATGTTTACATAAAAATAATTGGCTATGACTAAAGTGAAAGCAAACATTTGAGAGAAAATCTGTTGTAATATGCGTCTATATTAAACGCGTCGCGTGCTGGTCTAAGCGACACTAGTAAATAGTGCTGCTGCTTGTAGCCTACTTAAAGGGATAGTTCACAAAAATAAATAAATAAATCTGTCATTATTTACTCACTCTAATGTTGTTCCAAACCTGTATTAATTTCTTTCTTGTGCTGAATACAAAAGAAGATTTTTTTTTGAATGTGGGTAACCAAACAGTTGCTGGTCCCCATTAACTTCCAGGAGAGAAAAAAAAAACTATACACTGGGGACCAGCAACTGTTCGGTTACCCACATTATTCAAAATAACTTTTATTTTCAACAGAAGAAAGAAACTCGGAGTTTAAAACATCTTGAGAGAATAAATTAAGACATTCCACATTTTTGAGGGAACTATCCCTTTAGTGTTAATAAAAAAAATAAAAATAAAAAAACAAGGAGAAAATCACTCACTGACTGAGAACTTTAATAGTAGCTTTAATAAGAATCAATAATAGTGAAGTCTATGTAGTGTTTTAATTTAATATTTGTTCATTTAATTACTTTCTTCAATGCTACTGTTAAATACACCTACTGCATTTGGAAAAAAGCACTGTTTATTTAATTTGAATATTAATTTGTGTAATGTTTATCTTGTCTAATTTTTTTTAATAACAAAGAAAATAATGACGAAGATTTTTATCTTCGCCACTGGCCTAAATGTATGCCTTTCTTTTTTCTTTTGTTACCTAAGGCTTTGTTTTTAACATAGGGACAGTAGTTTGGCTGTATTGAACATCCACTTGCAAAATAGTAAAACTTCAAAAAGAATCGTGATAAAAAAATCGTGATCGTGATTTTCCTAAAAAAAAAATCGTGATATGATATTGTTGCCATAACGCCCAACCCCTGAAATGAAGTATAGCATTATTTACAAACCAGTTATTTAAGAGTTGTCAGTCATTCATAAGATCACTTAAGTAAATGTAGTAAATACAGGTAGTTATAAAGCATTTACTAGTGGTCAGTTAACTATGTGTGTGAGCTCATCTAAAGTGAGTATTCATGCCTTGTAAAGCATTTATAAAGGAGATTTAAAGGAGATCAATCTTCTAAACAGTAAAATGTAACAAACACAACACAGTGCTATAGAACATATTTAACAGCCTTTAAATCTCCTGTAATTGTCTTTTATTATTGCAAATCTAACAAATTCTTAATTGCAGTAATCTGAAAAATGATGTAATCTCATCATTTGTTCAATTAAATAATTGCAAACCCCCTCAAAATAATTGTTCTGCTTAATTATGTATATTTACAGTTCATTGGAATGTTTACTTTTTACTTTCGGTACTTAAGTACTTTTTAAATCGGATACTTTTGTACTTTTACTCAAGTGATGTTTGAATGGAGGACTTTCTACTTTTACTGGAGTAATATTTTATTTAAGTATATATACTTTTACTTGAGTATAACTTTTGAGTACTTTTACCACCCCTGTATATATATATATATATATATATATATATATATATATATAAATATAGCTGCGAGCAGCGGTAGGGAGGGCCAAAGCCGGGCGGGACCGTCATCCCGGTGCCTTTAGGTAACTAAAGGCACCGGGATTGCGGTGCCACCGGCTTGGGCCCCGCAATCGCTGCTCGCAGCTATATTTTTGTTTTGTTTTTTGTGTGCGAAAAAAAAGTTTCTCCAATTTTCTTGAAACTCTGGATTCTGATAGAGGGCCATGGGACTTAGACCTGAGTGCAAAAATGGAGACTCTAGACCCTCCCAGAGCTGAGATATTGAGATATTTATAATTGCTCAATATCTCAGTATATCATAAATATCTCATAAATATCTCAATATCTCAGCTCTGAAAGGGTCTAGAGCCTTCATTTTTGCACTCAGGTCTTAGTCCCAGGGCCCTCAATCAGAATCCAGAGTTTCAAGAAACTTTTTTTCTGCACAAAAAAAAAACGACAGTGGTACCCCTTATGTTTTTTTTTGTGTGCGAAAAAAAAGTTTCTCAAATCTTCTTGAAACTCTGGATTCTGAATAGAGGGCCATGGGACTTAGACCTGAGTGCAAAAATGGAGGCTCTAGACCCTTCCAGAGCTGAGATATTGAGATATTTATAATGGCTTAATATCTCAGTATGTCATAAATATCTCATAAATATCTCAATATCTCAGCTCTGGAAGGGTCTAGAGCCTTCATTTTTGCACTCAGGTCTTAGTCCCATGGCCCTCAATCAGAATCCAGAGTTTCAAGAAACTTTTTTTCGCACAAAAAAAACGACAGTGGTACCCCTTATGTTTTTTTTTTTGTGCGAAAAAAAGTTTCTCCAATCTTCTTGAAACTCTGGATTCTGATAGAGGGCCATGGGACTTAGACCTGAGTGCAAAAATGGAGACTCTAGACCCTCCCAGAGCTGAGATATTGAGATATTTATAATGGCTCAATATCTCAGTATGTCATAAATATCTCATAAATATCTCAATATCTCAGCTCTGGAAGGGTCTAGAGCCTCCATTTTTGCACTCAGATCTTAGTCCCATGGCCCTCAATCAGAATCCAGAGTTTCAAGAAACTTTTTTTTCGCACAAAAAAACAAAAAAAAAAAACGACAGTGGTACCCCTTATGTTTTTTTTTGTGTGCGAAAAAAAAAGTTTCTCCAATCTTCTTGAAACTCTGGATTCTGATAGAGGGCTATGGGACTTAGACCTGAGTGCAAAAATGGAGACTCTAGACCCTCCCAGAGCTGAGATATTGAGATATTTATAATGGCTCAATATCTCAGTATGTATGTCATAAATATCTCAATATCTCAGCTCTGGAAGGGTCTCAGAGCCTTCATTTTTGCACTCAGGTCTTAGTCCCATGGCCCTCAATCAGAATCCAGAGTTTCAAGAAACTTTTTTCGCACAAAAAAAAAACGACAGTGGTACCCCTTATGTTTTTTTTTGTGTGCGAAAAAAAAGTTTCTCAAATTTTCTTGAAACTCTGGATTCTGATAGAGGGCCATGGGACTTAGACCTGAGTGCAAAAATGGAGGCTCTAGACCCTTCCAGAGCTGAGATATTGAGATATTTATAATGGCTCAATATCTCAGTATGTCATAAATATCTCATAAATATCTCAATATCTCAGCTCTGGAAGGGTCTAGAGCCTTCATTTTGCACTCAGGTCTTAGTCCCATGGCCCTCAATCAGAATCCAGAGTTTCAAGAAACTTTTTCGCACAAAAAAAAACGACAGTGGTACCCCTTATGTTTTTTTTTGTTTTGTTTTGTTTTTTGTGTGCGAAAAAAAAGTTTCTCCAATTTCTTGAAACTCTGGATTCTGATAGAGGGCCATGGGACTTAGACCTGAGTGCAAAAATGGAGGCTCTAGACCCTTCCAGAGCTGAGATATTGAGATATTTATAATTGCTCAATATCTCAGTATATCATAAATATCTCATAAATATCTCAATATCTCAGCTCTGAAAGGGTCTCAGAGCCTTCATTTTTGCACTCAGGTCTTAGTCCCATGGCCCTCAATCAGAATCCAGAGTTTCAAGAAACTTTTTTTTTCGACAAAAAAAAAAACGACAGTGGTACCCCTTATGTTTTTTTTTGTGTGTGCGAAAAAAGAAGTTTCTCCAATCTTCTTGAAACTCTGGATTCTGATAGAGGGCCATGGGACTTAGACCTGAGTGCAAAAATGGAGGCTCTAGACCCTTCCAGAGCTGAGATATTGAGATATTTATAATGGCTCAATATCTCCGTATGTCATAAATATCTCATAAATATCTCAATATCTCAGCTCTGGAAGGGTCTAGAGCCTTCATTTTTGCACTCAGGTCTTAGTCCCATGGCCCTCAATCAGAATCCAGAGTTTCAAGAAACTTTTTTTTCGCACAAAAAAAAACGACAGTGGCACCCCTTATGTTTTGTTTTTTTTTGTGCGAAAAAAAGGTTTCTCCAATCTTCTTGAAACTCTGGATTCTGATAAAGGGCCATGGGACTTAGACCTGAGTTCAAAAATGGAGGTTCAGACCCTTCCAGAGCTGAGATATTGAGATATTTATAATGTCTCATTATCTCAGTATGTCATAAATATCTCATAAATATCTCAATATCTCAGCTCTGGAAGGGTCTAGACTCTAGAGCCTCCATTTTTGCACTCAGGTCTCAGTCCCATGGCCCTCAATCAGAATCCAGAGTTTCAAGAGATTGGAGAAACTTTTCATTCGCACAAAAAAAAACGACAGTGGTACCCGTTATGTTTTTTTGTTTGTTTGTTTTTTGTGTGCGAAAAAAAAATTTCTCCAATCTTCTTGAAACTCTGGATTCTGATAGACCTTATCTCTAGACCCTTCCAGAGCTGAGATATTGAGATATTTATAATGGCTCAATATCTCAGCATGTCATAAATATCTCATAAATATCTCAATATCTCAGCTCTGGAAGGGTCTAGAGCCTCCATTTTGCACTCAGATCTAAGTCCCATGGCCCTCAATCCGAATCCAGAGTTTCAAGAAGATTGGAGAAACTTTTTTTTTTCGCACACAAAAAAAAAAAACATAAGGGGTAACACTGTCGTTTTTTTTTTTTTTTTGAAAAAAAAAAGTTTCTTGAAACTCTGGATTCTGATTGAGGGCCATGGGACTAAGACCTGAGTGCAAAAATGGAGGCTCTAGACCCTTCCACAGCTGAGATATGGAGATCTCACGTAGCATTTATGCCATTATAATTATCCCAATATCTCAGTTCTGTATGTACTAGACCAGACAGCAACTGCACACGCACAAACACACACACACACACACACATATTGGTGCAACAGCATTATGAGGACTCTCCATAGGCGTAATAGTTTTTATCCTGTGCAAACTATATATTCTATCCCCCTACACTAACGCAATCCCTAAACCTAACCATCACAGGAGACATGATGCTGCATTTTTTATTTTTTAATAAAACATTGTTTTTTATGTTTTTTAAGCCTTTTGATTTACGAGGACTTTTGATATGTCCTCATAAACCACCAATAAGTTGCAATACCAGTGTAATACACATGTCATTATACAAACTTGTGTCCTCATAAGTCACATAAACAAACCCACACCACAGAGTCAGTGTGTGATTCTCAACAAAACCAGATCCTGGTCACACTTCACCCCAAAATATAAAGCAGGAAATATAAAAACTTAGACTTGAGTGCAAAAATGGAGGCTCTAGACCCTTCCAGAGCTGAGATATTGAGATCCCACGTAGCATTTAGGCCATTATAAATATCTCAATATCTCAGCTCTGGAAGGGTCTAGAGCCTCCATTTTTGCACTCAGGTCTAAGTCCCATGGCCCTCAATCAGAATCCAGAGTTTAAAGAAGATCAGAGATAATCAAAATTTTGACAAAAAAAAATGACAGTGGTACCCCTTTCGTTTTTGTTTTTTTTTTCGTTTTTTTGTTTTCGGGGTGAGAAATTAAGTTTCTCCAATCTTCTTGAAACTCTGGATTCTGATAGAGGGCCATGAGACTTAGACTTGAGTGCAAAAATGGAGGCTCTAGACCCTTCCAGAGCTGAGATATTGAGATATTTATAATGGCTCAATATCTCAGTATGTCATAAATATCTCATAAATATCTCAATATCTCAGCTCTGGAAGGGTCTAGAGCCTCCATTTTTGCACTCAAGTCTAAGTCTTTATATTTCCTGCTTTATAATTTGGGGTGAAGTGTGACCAGGATCTGGTTTTGTTGAGATTCACACACTGACTGTGGTGTGTGTGTGTGGGGGTTTGTTTATGTGACTTATGAGGACACAAGTTTGTATAATGACGTGTATTACACTGGTATTACAACTTATTGGTGGTTTATGAGGACATATTTAAAGTCCTCATAAATCAAAAGGCTTAAAAACATAAAAAACAATGTTTTATTAAAAAATAAAAAATGCAGCATGTCTCCTGTGATGGTTAGGTTTAGGGATTGCATGTGTGTGTGTGTGTGTGTGTGTGTGGCTGACTGTAGATTTTTCCTGCAAGTCCTTGTCTTTTTGCATAACAACTTTGTATTTCTTTTTAAATGACAAAATATGCATATAACCCTAATCTTTTAAATGTATAGTTTGGTTTAAATATAAGTAAGATAAATTGGTAAACTACAAATTGGTAATTGAAGCTGAAAGAATATAAATCCTCCCAAAGCTGGGGCTACATTTTCGCACATCGTGCAGAATAACCCTAAAGGCACCAAGGTGGCGGTGCCACCGGCTTTATATATATATATATATATATATATATATGTGTGTATATATATATATATATATAAGCTATAAGGTACGAGAGGCTGTGCTGTATCGTGAATAAGTAACGGCTCAAGGGCGTTGTTAGGCACGACGCAAAGCGGAGTTATTGCTTTTATATCTTATTGCTTTTATAAAACGGTTGCCACACAATATTTAAGTAAAAAACAATGTTAGTGCAACTTTCTTGAAGTAAAATCACTAAAAGCCTACCTTCCGCTGGAAAAAATAGTCCCAGAGTGTGAACAGCAACAACGTTCCAGTGTGTAAAATGCATGAAAGCTCAAATAAAAACAACATAGAACCGCAGTGTTGCGCAGCGATCAATAGAACCATTTGGTGAAGCGGTCGTAGCCGTGTTTTATCGTGAATAAAGCACAGCTCTTGACCAATCAGAATCAAGGATTCGAACTAACCGTTTTATAAATATATATATAAATATAGCTGCGAGCAGCCGATGAGGGCCAAGGCCGGCGGTACCACCACCCCGAGTGCCTCTAGGTAACTAAAGGCACCGGGGTTGCGGTGCCACCGGCTTGGGCCTGAATGCTGCTCGCAGCTATATTTATATATATATTTATAAAACGGTTAATTCGAATCCTTGATTCTGATAGGAACGTTGTTGCTGTTCACACTCTGGGTGCTTTTACTTCAGTAATAATCTGCTGATTGTCTTCTTTAAAACAAGACCAAACTTGTGTATATATTCCAAAGCATTCTGGAATTACAACCATTTAAGTTTGTATAGTGCATTTTAATGTCAATTATCAAAAAGGGGGGTGACAGGTAAAGGGTTAAATCATTTTGACTAAATTCATTGTCATGAGTTTCCACATACATAATAATAATAGTTATTAAATGAATTAGGCCTATACTACATACAACACAAAACCAGTCAAAAGTTTTTTCAAAATACAATTATTTCAGTGCTGTTTTCTATGTGAATGTATTGTGAAGTGTAATTAATTCCTGTGATCAAAGCTGAATGTTCAGCATCATTACTCAAGTCTTCAGTGTCGCATGATCTTTCAGAAATCCGGATAATATGCTGATGTTATTAATTTGATGCTCAAGAAACATTTCTGATCATTATCAATGTTGAAAACAGTTGTGCTGCTTAATATTGTTTTTCTCTTCAACCATTACAACCATTAAAAGTTTTTTGGTTAGAAGTTATATAAAAGAATAATAGAAGAAAGTTGATTGATTGAAAAGAATACTACTTTTATTTAGCAAGGACGCATTCAGTTAATCAGAAAAAAAGATGATTTTCACTAAAATATTAAGCATCTAAAACCCACGCAATGGGTAGGCTATTCAACATTGATAAAAAATAAAAACCTTTTTTAACTGAGCACCAATAATAATAGATTTTTTTTACTATGATTTCTGAAGAATAATGTGGCATTGAAAACTGGAGTAGGCCTAATGACAGTAATTTCAGCTTTGACATCACAGGAAGAAATTACTATGTAATTTAATTAAAACAGAAAATAGTTATTTTAAAGTGTAATCATATTTTACATTATTAGTGTATGTTTGATCAATAACAACAAAAATCAGCCTTGGTGAGCTTAAGAGACCTTTAAACAAATATCCAAACTTTTGACCCGTAGCTACTCGCTGCAAACGCAAAGTGCAGTAACTACGCAAACAAAGAAACGGAGAAATTTTTTTTAATATATTAGATATTTTTATTAATTAGAATTTATTAAAAATAAACATAAAATATTCATATTAAATACAAAACAGATTGAAATCTGTCAAATAAACAGTGTCCAGTGTTCACTTGCAATGGTAGTCCTAAAGCAGTTCCTTTCCTCTGAAAAGCAGAGACGGAGATTGCACTTCTTGCAGAGCATATTCGAATATCATTTTTTGCAGTGTCTGCAGCGTCCTTTCTGAAATGAAGATAATAGTTGTAAGAGTTAGAGTCTGTTGAAGTATAAATCATTTTAATTAAATTAATCCTATTTATGTGATACATTACACTGAAGTCTAGGGCTGGGACAGTTACCGCAATACCGTGGTCACATGACGCCTACCGCGGGTCTGAGCTTGTCACGTCATCACCGCAAAAAAACATTGGCCTGCCCATGTGTGCACGTTGTGTCTAATGACATGGATTCATTGATTCTAATGACATGGATTATGTCTAATGACATTGTGTCTTACATGGATTCAAGGTTGTCTAACCAAAACTTATCAAAAGATGGAGCACATCCGACCTTTTCGTGAGTTGGGGAGCCGATGACATAATAATATTCCTTTCGTATTAGAGATGCTCGGATGGGCTATCTCTTGCTTTTCAACCGCGGTTTAAAAAAAAACATACCGTCCCAGCCCTACTGAAGTCAGACAAATCTAAAAGGAATATACAAACCCCCAGACCTCTTACATCCCCACATTCCAGAACATTAACACCTGTCCCTGAACAATGGACCACGCAACCCCCTATGTCTGGACATCCACACCTTGAATAACCATCCTCCACAGCAGTCTACAAACACTGTCTGCCTTGCTACAAGCAGATATGTGTGCAAACAAACAAAGGTTAGATAAAAAAAAATTAAAAGAAACAATTTCAAGTACTGATACTGAAAGGAAACTCCAACCATAAATAATTTATTAATTTAAAATTATTCAAATCTGATCTAAACTGAAAATTATAACAAACAACACATTTAGATATTGTGAATAATCAAATACATTATATTTCTGTAAGTATTTCTCCTGTAAATGAACATTTGAGAAGTGCAATGCCTCCATGTAATGTGCAAGGTGCACATGCTATTTTGACTACCATTCTATCCCAACGTTGTAAAATTACAACAAAGACATAACAAGCTACAAAATCTAATTTGATGCATGCATTCCACAATAACCAAGTATTTACATGAACTAGACATTCTAACAATGACAAAAAAATAAATATTTCTGGGGTTTTACTTACTTCGATGTTGAAATATCCAGTCCAATGAAACAAGGAGATGCGCTTCCAGTAAATTTTGCGGGTTGCATGAGTTCATGACCTTATGGCAACACCTATATACACATTTACTATCCAATGACATTGTAAGACTAAACATTAGGACCCATTAACTATGTAAATGTGGTCTTTAAAAAAACTAATTTGCAGATGTGTTTTTTGAAGAGCTAAAAGTGATGTTGTAATATTACAACCACGGGTCTTACAGGGTTAAAGTTTTTATTCCAGCCAGTCAAACATGTTATTGGTATATTAGTGGTAATGCATCTCCGAAACGGGACATAATTTAACGCAGATATTTTTTTCACAAGACAGAACACGTCATAAATAGAGAGTTCGACCGATATGTTTTTTTCACGCCAAGGCCGAATCTTTTAAAATCTGGGTCGACGGATTAATGCCGCCGATTTATTTTGGCCGATATTTGAGCTGATTTTTGCTTGGCTTTTAACCTGTATTTGAAAGATAAAATGTAAAAGAAATGTAATTACTTAACAGACAAACTTTCTACAAAAAAAAAAACATTTTATCCTCTCAAAAAACATGTATGTCCTGAAACGTTTTTTTTTTATTTGTTTTGTTTGTTGACGGACAAAGACAAATGGACAAACTAATTATCACAACAAAGGAGAATAAAAAAAACTTTAAATGATTTAATTTTTTATATATAAGATTTATTATATTTAATTTAATTTAACTTCTAACAATTACGTATTTCACTAGTCAATTGCTGTTGAACGACAAAAACAACCACCAGATGGGAAAATTATATTTTAAAAAAACTTTAAATGCACCACAACGCACCGTCCGTCTGTTGTCCTTCAGACAACGGCATCCCGCTGTTGGACCTTTTAGTCTACAGTGAAATACAGTCGCACTTAACACTGTTTGGCCAGCATTTTAACCATGTTTAATCCAGCTACTAAGTAACGTTCAGTGTCGATGCCTGAACGCGTTCATATTTTGGGCGAACGATTTTTTTGTTAAGAGTTTATGCAACACATGGAAGCTTGATTTCAATCTTTGAATTAAATTGAAAAAAGTAGCACAAATAAATACAATAGATTAAAGACACAAATAAAGAGACATAAAAAGAAAAGTTTGTATGTCAGAAATACTACAGAAACTGAATAAAGTAATCCAATGTAAAATTAAAGCTGCAAGCAGCGATGGGCGGGCCCTCGCACCTGTAGCACGTCGTGGTGCTGAGGCGGCCGCGTCTGCATATTCTGGAGCTCAGCCGGTGCGGCTGTGAATTTGCTACGCTGCTTCGTTAAAGGTCATTTCCTGTTGCCAGCAGGTGGCGCTATGACTGTTGGTGAATGTCGGCATGTAGATTTGTTCAGGGTGGGACTCTTGTCAAATGTGTAAAATTCGGTGCAGATCTGGGCATTTACAGCCAAGTTACTACAACTTCCTGTTTCATGTCGAATCATTCACGCCACGGACACGCCCATTGACGAAAACACGCAGATAGCACAACTTTACATCGCCAATGCCTTTAGAAGGCACAGCAGAAATGTGAAGTCGATCCAACTAAATCCCTAGGAGGAGTTCGTTAAAGTACGGAGTGTGTAAATCGTCCCTAAATGGCCGCCAAATTCAAAATGGTGGACTTCCTGTCGAGTTTAGGGCATCGCTCCAAGAGACTTTTCTGTGCGTCTGGACATGGTAAATGTACCCCAGAAATTTCGTACATGTCGGTCAAACATGCGGCGGAGGCTGCTTCGTTAAAGGTCATTTCCTGTTGCCACTAGGTGGCGCTATGACTTTGGGTGAATGTCGGCATGTGGATTTGTTCAGGGCGGGACTCTTGTCAAATGTGTAAAATTTGGTGCAGATCTGGGCATTTACAGCCAAGTTACTACAACTTCCTGTTTCATGGCGAATCATTGACGCCACGGACACGCCCATTGACGAAAACACGCAGATAGCACAACTTTACATCGTCAATGCCTTTAGAAGGCACAGCAGAAATTTGAAGTCGATCCAACTAAATCCCTAGGAGGAGTCCGTTAAAGTACGGAGTGTGTAAATGGTCCCAAAATGGCCACCAAACTCAAAATGGCGGACTTCCTGTCGAGTTTAGGGTATGGTTTCTTGAGGTTTTTCTGTGCGTCTGGACATGATACACGTCCCCACCAAATTTCATGCATGTAGGTTGAACGCAGACGAGGGGCTAATTTTTCCAATTTTCTAGGTGGCGCTAGTGAGCCATTTTGCCCCGCCCATCCGCGAAACCCACAAAATACGAAATTTTTCACCAGTCCTGACATGCGTGCCAAATTTGGTGAGATTTTGAGCATGTTGCGGCCGCGAAAATGAGTAGTATGAAGCTGCAGACTCGGAGACCTGCATCTACAGTCCCCCTGCACCCAGAGTCCCGCATTCTCAGACCCCTCGTATTTCGAGACAGCGCCTCCTATCAAATTCTATCGGATAAGTGAAGAACATGTGAAGAACTTAAGCCAGAACGCGAGTAAGCTATCTTCAATTTTATTTAGCGAATCGTAGCAGCCTACTCGTTTGATTTATTTTTTAATAAAACTAATTTAGCTCATCGATACAACATATGAATAGTCCATTGAATATTTGTAAAGTTAGTTTGTAACAAGATTTGAGCCGTTAATGTACGTCTTTTTCGCCCTCTTCCCCCGAAAATATTTAGATAGCCTAGCTAACGTTTATAATTTAGCTTTGAAACATCATAGGACATGTGCTATCGGTCCTATGTTGTAGGCTATTCCAGGATACACCATACATCGATGGAGTTGCCCCTGCCGAACCCAGCAACATCATTTTATGATTATGCAAAGTGACTTATGAGTTTTTTTTTAATGCAATTGAAGACAAAAAGTAAAGTCATGAACACAATTTTTTCTTCCCTTTTTCTTAACAGCAAGATGATGTTTAGGTGATCATTAAATAAAGTACAGAATTGTTTATTATTGGTGTTTTGTCTATTCTGATTTGTTTTGCTTCGCATTCAAAATATCAAAAAAATATGATTTTGTAATGTTAGCATGGTAAGGTTAATTAGACCATTATAGGTTGAACTGAAAGAAAAATTGGAATTTGAATAAAATATATATATATATAAAAAACATTGTAGCAATATAATATCACATACTATTTTTCTGAAGATAGTTTAATCTGCAATTGTATCCCTTTCTATCAGTAACAATTAGTTTTTTGGGGTTTTTTTTGCACATGCATTAAGCAGGGAACGCAAATATTTATTGGATAATTTATTTGGAGACCGCAATATTGCATCCTATTGTTTTTAATTGCATTTGGATAATCGTGCGCTGTACTCTGTGTGCCGGTGTTATTCGATCTTTTGAACAGCAGGAGGCGCTGTGTTCGAAAAACGAGGGGTCTGAGAATGCGGGACTCTCGGTGGGGACTGTAGATGCAGGCTCCGAGTCTGCAGCTTCATAATATTGGCGAAATGGCGCTTACTTTGCAGAAAAAGAAAAAAAGGAAAAAAAGAAAAAAGAAAAAAAAAATAATAAAAAATAACCCTAACAGTTTCAATAGGGCCTCGCACAGCTAGTGCTCGGGCCCTAAAAAGAAAAAAAAAAAAAAAAAAAACCCCAACAGTTTCAATAGAGCCTCGCACAGCTAGTGCTCGGGCCCTGAAAAAAAAACCCTAACAGTTTCAAGAGGGGCCTCGCACCGTCAGTGCTCGGGCCCTAATAACAGCACACACAAAACTCACAGAAGACACATACTGAGGTAAAGTTTGAGGTTTTCTATTTATAATAGGCTATATGATATACAGTAGTTAAGTAACATAACATGACCAAGTAGCTGTTATATCACGATTGCAATTACATTGAATTTATAGTTTAATAAACAAGTTACCTGGTTTATATGTAGTAACTTACATTTTAAACGCAATATTGACTGGCTTGTTCTATTTCACCGACGAAAATAGTTACAAAAGAAAAGCAACACTAGAGCACTGTGTTTTGTTATTGAATGATTCATTATTTTGAACAAATCGTTTTAATGAATGACTCAATGATTCATTTATTAAGATTGGTCACACCACTTGATTTATTGTTTAAAGGTATCATTGGTTTTATTTTATTATTGGTTTAAACATTAACCTCATAAATTGATTTATTACAGTTGTAATTTTGCAGTGTAAATTTGATTGATAGCAGGTCTTTTTATTAAAACGGAATTTGATCAATTGTAAGAATTTGACATGAAGATAGCACATATTTAGTTATATTAAGGTTTAAAAGTGTCCTTTATAAAGGTAAATAACACCCCCTCCCCACCTACAAAAATTACTTAACATGTCACCTTTGTGAGTTTGCAGGTCTGTTTAATAGCTACAACAAAATGCTCAAATTTAAAAAATAACAATAATTGTTGAAAGGTGTTTTTTAATAAATGTAACACTTTCCCAAAGTCCTGTGAAATAATCGTGTTACATAATCGTGATTTCAATACTGACCAAAATAATCGTGATTATGATTTTTTCCATAATCGAGTAGCCCTATCTCAGATTAAATCAAAAATATCTTCCGAAGATGAACGAAGGTCTTACAGGGTTGGTACAGCATGGGGGTGAGTAATTAATGACTTAATTTTCATTTTTGGGTGAACTAACCCTCTAAAATAAAAACTTTTGATTAGTCTATGAGTATATTCATAAAAGTCAAACAAAGTACCAGTTTAACTAAGGTTTATATGTGTAAACTTGGATTGGATGGGTGGGACAGAAGAATGAAGGGGTGGATGGATGGTCGAATAACAAAGTTTAAGTTTTCTGTGATGCGCGTTCGTGACTTTCCCGTTCGAACTCGCTTATCAAAATGAACTAATCTTTTTTCGAGTATTTGGTTCATTCAACGAACGAAACGAACGAATTGACTCAGAAAAAGATTCGTTCATTTTGAGTTCCTCCACTAAACTCTCTTTTGGATCTTGAACCGTTTGGTTCCCATTGAAGTCCATTATATGGAGAAAATCCTGGAATGTTTTCATCAAAAACCTTCATTTCTTTTCAACTGAAGAAAGAAAGACATGGACATTTTGGATGACATGGGGGCGAGTAAATTATCAGCAAAAGTTTTTAAAAGTGAACTACTCCTTTCACAAACTTATTTCTAATACCAAGAACACAATGAAAGAACTGATGAATAATAAACATCTCATTTATTTTATATATATACTCTTGTAGGAGAACAGTTTCTTACATCATCATCATCATCATCCACACTGAACCTTTGGTTACACAGAGTTACAGACTCAAACAGGAATGACCAACATTGTGCATACAAATAAAATAAAAATAAAACGGTTAAAATACAAGTACCTTATTGTCAGACACTGGGGAATAAACCCATCCGATGGCTAAAGAATGGAAGCGCTTGTCAAATAATCTCAACACAACATTAGAGGAACACAAATATTGCACTTGAGTTAGGTGACAAAATGGCCGACGATAAACTAAACTAAACATGCCAACGTAAACCAATCCTCAACCCAAAATCTGGAAGTTTGGCCCGTGTCGTCCAGTGTGATGCGTTACAGTAAGTGTGTCGACGATAACTCACAGTTCGGGATAATAAAAAAATAATAAAAGTGGCAAATGAGCTGTCGTCTCGATACGTAAAACAACTAAAACATCCAACAAACGTGGAAAATAACTTAAAGTACCAATTAAAACGATGCTTCGTGTGAAACTAATTAAAACATTTTTCAGCATTTAAACATTTGTACAAGGGCAAAACTGGTTATAAAAGAAAAGCGATAAAGTTTCAATATATATTAAATGATCATAGAAAAAATAAAAATATATAAGAATATGCAAGGTTTGTACACTGATGTTTGGCAATACACCAACTTGAAGATCCACAGCTTTTAAACTAAGGCGAGACCGTCGGACGAAACAATGCCCTCGTTTCTTACACATCAAACTAAATCCCTTCATCTACACGAGCGCGTCACAGCTCTCGCCTCTGTCTATAGAGATCAGAGAACAGTGAATCATGAGTGTGTCAGTATCGGTTTCTTTGGCTTTACGCTTCAGCATCATGTGATCTGACACGTGTTCTGCGCATTGATCAGGTTACGCCTCCAACACAAATAAAAAAGCTCAAACACTTGTTGTGGATCTGGATGTGTGTGTGTGTGTGTGTGTGTGTGTGGCGCTCATGTGGTGGAGGAATCCACATACGGAAGGAACTTGGTGAGTTTGTTCGGTGAGCCGACGTTCACACACTCGAGGTCTTCGCTCATCCTGAAGAAGATCTCCTGCTCTTTCTTCCTCAGAGTCAGTTCATCCTCCAGGACCTGAGAGAGAACACGCTCACACGGTCACTACACAACCATCTCATCCAACTGACATTCATCTCTCATTACTGTAAGAACAACCAGAGGTTATTTAAAGTTTTTTCATCATTGTAGAATTTGTTGTATAATACTGGTAAAACACGAAAAATTTGAATATTGTGCAGAAGTTAACTTAAAAGGTGAAACTAATATATTATATAGACTCATTACATGCAAAGTGAGATATTTCAAGCCTTTATTTGTTATAATTTTGATGATTATGGCTTACAGTTTAAGGGATAGTTCACTTTGAAATGAATTTTTGGTATATTTTAGCTTACCAAATATTTAGATATTTTTAGGTCAAACCTTCTTGTCTGTCAGTCATATAATGCAGGTCTATGGTCACCACCTCTAAGAGCATGCACAGAGAAGTCCAAATTAAACATGATTTAATGACTCGTAAATGTAAGTACACACTGATGGCCTAAGGCATGAAACGAGCGGTTTGTGTGAGAAAACGGACAGTATTTCATATCGTTTTTACCTCTTGTAACCACAGCAATGTCCAAGTGATCTAAGGACATGGGCGCTTTGTGGCTGTGGTTACTTGAGGTAAAAACGATATAAATACTGTTCGTTTTCTCACACAAACCGCTCGTTTCGTGCCTTAGGCCGTCAGTGTGTAATTACATTTACGAGTCATTAAATCATGTTTAATCTGGACTTCTCTGTGCATGCTCTTTGAGGTGGTGACCATAGACCTGCATTATATGACTGACAGACAAGAACGGTTTGACCTGAAAAATATCAAAATTGAAAATACTTTGGAAACAAAAACACCTACATCTTGGATGCCCTTGAGGTAAGCTAAACATTTCAAAAATTAATTTCAAAGTGAACTCATTCCCTTATGAAAACCCCAAATTCAAAATTAGAATATTGAGAAAAGGTTTTCATAAGCTGTAAGCCATAATCATCCAAATTACAACAAGGCTTGAAATATTTCACTTTGCATGTAATGAGTTTATATAATATATTAGTTTCACCTTTTAAGTTGAATTACTGAGATAAATTAACTTTTGCACAATGTTCTAATTTTTAGGGTTTCATCAGTAAGTTATGTTAATAAATAAAAAATGCCATTATTAGAGTTGTGGTCAGAATTATTAGCACTCCTGGTAAATATGATCAGAAATAGCTGTGAAAATAAATCTGCATAGTTTATCCGTTTATCTTTTATTTTAAAAATTAGCAGAAGTAAAAGTATTATAGAGAAGTCTAAATCACATCACGAAATACATGTTCTTCTCCAGAACACATTGGCCATAATTATAGGCACTCTTTTATTAAAGTTGAAAATCAAGTTTTTAATGTTTATGCATCTATGTGGTGTTTTAATATGCTTTAGTATGACAATCCGTGTGTAAATTCATAAGTCGATAGCATTGCTGAGTATTTTCTGCTTAAAACTGCAGTGAACCAAAATCGCTGGCATTTCTGACGTCACAAGTGGAGTGGGAGGTGGGTCGAGTTACATTCAAGAAGGCATGAACACATTTTTTTTTTCAAGGAAAAACATTTAAATGTGACATTTTATTTATTTATTTATTTAAGTTTATTTAGATAGGGACAGATACAAATAACATAGATAAACTTTGACAGTAATCTGATGTAATGTTTTTTTTTTGCCATAGCTAATTTACAGCACTTGTCCCTAGAAGGGCTTTTTTGGAGAATAAAAGAGTAGGATTAAAATTTTTATATATATATATATATATATATATATATATATATATATATATATATATATATATATATATATACGTAAAAGCAAATAAGGTACGAGAGGCTGCGCTGGATCGCTGAATCAAGTAACGGCTCAAGGGCGTTGTTAGGAATTAACGTGAAGCGGAGTAACCCCTTGAGCCGTTACTTATTCATCGATACAGCACTTGCCTCGAGTATCTTATTGCTTTTATAAAACGGTTGCCACACAATATTTAAGTAAAAAACAATGTTAGTGCAACTTTCTTGAAGTAAAATCACTAAAAGCCTACCTTCCGCTGGAAAAAATAGTCCCCGAGTGTGAACAGCAACAACGTTCCAGTGTGTAAAATGCTTGAAAGCTCAAATAAAAACAACACAGAACCGCAGTGTTGCGCAGCGATCAATAGAACCGTTGGGTGAAGCGGCTTGTAGCTGGTGTTTTATCGTGAATAAAGCACAGCTCTTGACCAATCAGAATCAAGGATTCGAACTGCAACCGTTTTTATATATATATATATATATATATATATATATATATATGTATATATATATATATATATATATATATATATATATATATATATATATATATATATATACATAGTGTATATATATATATATATATATATATATATATATATATATATATATATATATATATGTATACATATGTATATATATATATATATATATATATATATATATATATATATATATATATATATATATATATATATATATATATAAAGTATACAACAAGGACTAAATATGTGAACAACACTGTTCCTGAATTAACAAAAACATTTTTTTTTTTTTTTGTTTAGTGATCATAGATGCAGGATACAGGGATACACTTATTGATTATAATTGTAATTATTATTGGCTACAGGGGGACTTTCAAATATTTCTCTTTTTGTTCAACTTTAATTGGAGCCCAGAAAACTTGGAACAATATAATATAATATAGTAAAATATAACATAATAAAAAAATGCTGTCTGATTAAACCTTCAAGCCTTCATATCATAAACACCATTAGACCACGATTGTTTAGAATGATGGGAAAGTTAAAGTGGAGCATTTTTTTTCTTTACCATTTTGCAAGTTAACCCCTTAATTGAAAATGCATGTGCTCCAGAACGGGTGTGACCTTCACACACTCTTCAGCCGACTAAGGTCCAGTTCCCGCAAAAGAAAATCTTCCTCATTTCAACGGCAAAATGTGATTTAAAACATAAACTGCACAGTTATCGTGGTTAACCCGAATAATTGTGATTAAATCAAATCACTGCAATAAGACAATTCATCAAAGTGTAATATTAAAACAGAAAACAGACATTTTAAATTGTACATTATAATATTACTATTTTGACTGTTTTTGATCAGATAAATGCATGATGACCATGAGCGACTCAATCGGACATCCACAAACTTCTGAATGGTTGAGTTCAATTTATGTTTGTTTTTCTGTAATTCAGGTTCCAGACGTGTGTAACTCGGTCGTGTAGAGTGTGTGTGAAAGTGACCTCTGACCTTCTTCCTGGGCTTGAGATGTTCTCTCCATTCCTTCAGCTGATGGTTGTGTTGCTCGTCCAGTGACTTCAGACGCTGCGTTTCGTTTTCTATTAGCAGGTGACACTTCTCATTCTGCAGGACACACACACACACACACAAAATCAGACACGTTAAGTGTGAAACAAAGCAACCATCACCACAAAAACACCATTGAGTTTTCAGGGGAAGACGCGATGCAACACAAAAGTCTGGTAATACTATAAGCATACAGTTACAAAATACTTTTCTAAACTTAGTTTATAGTTAATTCATAGTTTATCTTCTGCAGAACACACACACACAAAAGAGTGTGTCAGATAATGTTGGGGTCTGAAAACAAAATACACTCAGACATGTATCAAACAATCTTTTCCTTTTGTGTTCTACACGATGTGCTGGGCGGTATGACCAAACATTTAAATCATAGTATTTTTCTAAATTATACTACTTTTTTTTTCTGTCTGACTGGGTGTTATTCACATTTTCTACTGATTGATAGAGGAGATACTGCAGCAGACTGACTCAGAATGAGTGAATATTGTAGAGAAATCCACATGTATGAACACAGGTTTGCACAAAATGATGCTGTTTACAAAGAGGTCCAGCAGGAGGCGCTGTAGGCCTGTCACTTCAAACAGCGGTTTCCCTGGTAACGGCTCAAATCGGTGTCCCCGGTAACGGCTGTACACAAAGCAGCACAGCGCTCATGAACGCTGCTTTATCAGAAGAGATTAAATATTAAACTGAAAAAACATTGAAACTTTTCTAAAGACTGTAGGTTCACTTCAGAAACATTCATATAAAAACACTCGCGCGCGTGTCAGACTTTGAAAAATGTGCAGTGCTCATGTTTATTCAACGATGTCAAAGCAGTGTTAATATTGAGAACCAATGAATGGGAAACACTAATATAATTTGACATCTATCAGTTATAGTGTAAATCATCTATCTTCACTGTTACAGTACACACACACACACAGCTGTGTATCACTAATGCAACAGGGAAAAGACCCTCTCAAACAGACTGGGACACTAGTATAGAGGGAATGCATTGACGTCACTTTCCCGCCGGAACAACCCGCCTCAGCGTGACTGAGTGGCAAAAGATCTGCTGCGCGACTGGAGTTAATAGGCGAAACTGCGAAAATGCGAACTTAAAACCAACAATTTTATAAATTTAAACTAAATGTTGGACTCAATGCCTGTGAACGCTCTTATATAAATACAATATAGGTAGGCCTAAATTCGGGTGATCACTTATATTAGTGTTATATATATATATATATATATATATATATATATATATATATATATATATATATATATATATATAACACACACACACACTACTGGTCAAAAGTTTAGGATACAAAATTTACATATATATATATATATATATATATATATATATATATATATATGTGTATATATATATATATATATATATATATATATATATATATATATATATATATATGTATATATATATATATATATATATATATATATATATATATATATATATATATATATATATATATATATATATATATATACATATATATATATATATATGTATATATATGTATATATATATATATATATATATACACACACACACACACACTACTGGTCAAAAGTTTAGGTCGGTAGATTCTTTATGTTTTTAAAAGAAGTCTCTTCTGCTCACCAAGGCTGCAATTTTTTGATTAAAAAATACACAAAAAACACAGTAATATTGTGAAATATTATGACAATATAAAATGACTTTTTTATGTTAATATATATTAAAATGTAATTTATTCCTCTGAAAAAAAGCTGAATTTTCAGTATCATTACTCCAGTCTTCAGTGTCACATGATCCTTCACAAATCACTCTAATATGATGATTTTATGCTCCAAAAACATGTATGATTATTATCCATGTTGAAAACAGTTTTTAAAATTTTTATTTCAGGATTCTTTGATGAATAGAAAGTTCAAGGAACAGCATTTATTTAATTAGAATGTTTTCTAACATTATAAATGTTTTTACTGTAACTTTTGATCAATGTAACTCATCCTTGATGAATAGAAGTATTGATTTCTTATTTATTTCCCCCAAAAATAAAATACAAATTCTTACTGACCCCAAACTTTTTAAAGGGTAGTGTTTAATGTAACAAAAGCTTTCCATTTCAGATAAAAGCTGTTCTTTTGAACTTTCTATTCATCAAAGAATCCTGAAATAAAAATGTAAAAAACTGTTTTCAACATGGATAATAATCATACATGTTTTTGGAGCATAAAATCATCATATTAGAGTGATTTGTGAAGGATCATGTGACACTGAAGACTGGAGTAATGATGCTGAAAATTCAGCTTTTTTTCAGAGGAATAAATTACATTTTAATATATATTAACATAAAAAAGTCATTTTAAATTGTCATAATATTTCACAATATTACTGTGTTTTTTGTGTATTTTTTATTAAAAATGTGCAGCCTTGGTGAGCAGAAGAGACTTCTTTTAAAAACATAAAAAATCTTACCGAATCTTAAACTTTTGACCGGTAGTGTATATTTGTCGGATTACAAACTAACATAAAAGGCAAAGATGCTTTGTAGTTTCAGTGCCACTGAATTCATTTATTCAGTGTGATCCATGTGAACGGGGCGAAGAAGAGGAGTGTGTGTGTGACCTGCAGCTGCTGAAGCTCTCGGCTGTTCCCCTCACACTGGCTGATCATCTCTCTCATCTGGTTCTCATGTTTCTGCTGCTGGTGCAGTCGCTCGGCCTTCTGCCTCTTCTCCTCCAGCCGGGTGAACTGAACACGAGAGAGAGACACGTCTCAGAGACCACACACACACACACGAGTCGAGACAGGAGTCTCAGAGAGGACACACACACACACACTTCACCTGCTTGATCTTCTCTCGGTCTTCCGCTGAGTTTCCAGTGGAGTTGATCTTCAGGCTCTTCTTGAACATCACCATGCGTGTCTTGCCCTCGCTGCGCTGGATCTTCGGGAGTCTGTTCTTCTCCTGTTGCTGTCGAGCTTTGAGGAGCTCAATCATGCGCTGGTTATAACACTGCATCTGTTCCTGTTCCTGAGACACACACACACACACACACGGGTCAGTGTCAGAGCACTAACACACAGCACAAGCTTTACACACAGGGATAGAACCACACGCTGAACACTTACACTGAGACAACACACACACTGAACACTTCCGCTGAATGCCTGGTTCAGATTACACGATTTGAGCCTTATTTTGTCACGATCCGTTTGACGTAGGTGTCGTGGGGATTCGCAAACGACAACAGGCGTCGGACGCAAGATTCAATCATATCATCTCGTATAGTGTGTCATAGTGGGCGACAACCTACCTCGCGTCTGCGATGCTTCACGACATCACGACAAAAAGAAAGAATTTTTTTAACGGTCGTCCACGCCGGTTCGTCACATGTATGAGGTCGACCAATAGGAGCACAGAAGCTTTTCCGTACACAACTCAAACATGGCGAAACGAAGAGAGGCGATGGTGCGAACGTTAAAACTAAAAGTAAAAATATATAAGAAAACAATATTTTACCTCAAGTTCTCTTTGGAGGATTGACAGCCCATACTGTCCTCTTCGAGCAATCCAGGAACGTGTCCATTGTCGGGTTTTCTTTCTTTTTTAACTTTTTTCTGAACACCGGACAGCCAATACAACACTCACCTCTTCATCCATTGTTTGTTTACATTCGTTTCCGGAAGTCACTCGCTACTAGTTTCGCCTTTTCAATGACATCACGCGCGCGTCAAAAAACGCATGCGATGACTGGTCAGGAAGCAACGTGTAGTCGTATAGTTGACGTATAGTTAAATACTAATGCAATGCAAGAGCTTGTAAGAAATAAGAATACTAATGTAATGGCATGAACAGATACATAAATAGTAAGACTAGCTAAACAACTGGAATGATCTTGAAAACATATTGCAGGAGGCAGAGAAAAACAGACTCATGAGGTAGCTTATTTAGTATCTAACTTATCAGCATTGCTACTAGATGAATTAGGGCTGCACCGATATTGGTAAAAAATGGCATTGTAATATTTTATTTTTCCACAATATATACTGCGATAATATTAATAGAATGTTAACTAATGTAGTTAACAAAACTTTAATAAATGGAACCTTATTGTAAAGTGTTTCCTTTTATGTCTCGAGTTCAGTGTTGAGAGATCAGTTGTTTTAATCATTCATTAAAGTGAATTGGTTCAAAGGAGTCATTAGTTCGCGAATCGGACATGTCATTAACGGATAGATTTTTTTTTTATTGAAAGTGTGGTTTATGTCATCTGAATGTGTGGAGCTAGGGCTGGGCGATATGGCCAAAAAAAAATGATCACGATATTTTTTCTTATATCAGTCGATATCGATAATTATCACGATATATGTTAAATCTTTATTTCTTTCAAGTTTAAAGGCAGATTTTTGCTCCTAAGTGAAAGTTGTATAAAACAGAGTGTTAATTGTGTTTTAAACGACTATTTAAATTTATGTTCATTAACAAAAACAGTAACATCTGTTTTTTTTGTTGTTGTTTTTTATGCAACAACCACATTTTTATTTGGTAAAAAGTAATATTCTGACTGTTTGAGTTGTATTAAAATTAACCATTGTTCATCCAGTCTCATGCATTTAGATCATGATAACCACAGATAAAACCAGGTATTAGCACCTCACTATCATGGCATAACTTTATGGTTTCTGTGGTATTTGAATGAAAAACAGTAGCCAAATAGTTAAATACTGTACTTATATTCCATTAGTCATTTAATACATTGTCTACATTAATAATATTATACAATTCAATATGTATATCCCACATTTCATGGTGCAGTTAATATTACTAGGCTAACCTTACAGTAAATCCATTGATAGGCTAAATGGATTCAGTATCAATTCAGATTCTGACTGCATCGTTGCACGCAGTGTTTCTCCTTTTTGTCAGCGGTGTTTCATCTGCCTTTAAACTGGTTTAAACTTGACATTTGTGTTCTTCACTGATCTCAAGCGCTTCTCACTGGATCTTCTGAGGGAGACGATCAGAGTGCGAGTGTGCGTGAGCTCGCGCTGCGCTCAGTGCGCTGCCGTTTGGACTTTGAGCCGAGCGGATAAATGCTCCGTGTGGCGCGCGCTGTTCAAATGAGTTTCGTTCCGCTTTTGGCGTATAAACATTATCGAACATTATTGACCTCTTGATATCGTTTTATCGAGAAAAATTCTATCGTGATAATTATCGTTATCGCCTAGCACACCCAGCCCTATGTGGAGCGCTTTTCAGAGATGATAAGGCGACGTTCATTTTAGCACACTTCACAACCGGTGGTAGTTCAGAAGAAAGAAAAAAAAAACTTTGGTCTACCGACCTTTTACCGTCATGTATTCTCAAAGATATTCAGTCAACTCAATTCATTGATATGCGCGAGCCATGAGGGAGGGAGAGAGAGCAAGACAGTTTGAAGACCTCGAGAGTGTGTGTGCTTTCACTCTCTCTTTAAACGAGCGCCGAAGTCACTCGTCGTCATCCTACTTCACTCATCGGATTGTGATTGAGGAATGGCATGGATATTCAAGTGTATTTGATGGCATCTGTTTGTTTTAGTCAAATGCTAAAATATACTTTCCTCAACTATATTTAAGTTCCCTATGAAGAGCCAACCCTCAACTTTGAAAATTCCCACTTTATTCCCATTTATTCCCATAATTTCCTGTTAATTCCCTTAAATTCCCATTAATTCCCATGGAAAGTTTCCATCTTTGAAAATTCCCAGAATTTTGCAACCCTAAATCTGAACCAGGCATTAGAGTTACAATTCTCCCGTTAAAGTCAACAAAGCAGTCCACACAGGACATGTCTGTCGCATTACACACACACACCTTCTCGTGTTTCTTGAGGAGCTGGTGTCTCTGCATGAAGTACTGGTCCTTCAGCTGCTGTTTGAGGAGCTGGTGTCTCTCGTAGGTTCTTCTCCTCCATGTCCCAGAGAGTGGACTCTCGTTCTGAGGGAAGAGGAGACCGCTCGGGTTAGAGAGTCTGCATTCAGCTCTTCTGAAACCGTGACTCTCAGTCTGCACTTTTACCTCTGAGTAGAGCCTGTTTCTTGAGGAGGCACTGGCGTTCCGTCTCGGAGATTTCCCGCTTGTTTTCAGCAATGATCTTCTTCAGAGTCGAGTCCAGATGATCCCTCTGATCCGCAAGGAACTTCTCTTCCTGAACAAAGAACCGGAAGGAATAAAAGTCAGACCAATATGACACTTGATGAAACACATTTCCATTGTTTTTTTCCCAGTGTTTGATTGGCCACTGAAGAGGATGATTCTGTCAAACGATAAAAGGTTCAAATAAACAAACCTCGTTGGATTTCAGCAGTTGAAAGTTGTTCATTTTGGTCTTCAAACTGTCTTTCCTCTGATTCCTGGGCAGTTTTTCCACTTCTTGTTTGACCTGAGACAAAATGAGGATAAGGGTTTTACTTCAAACTGGAAAATTGAACACAAGTATTATCTAGAATGGCCCCATAACAGGCTGTGTGGTCACATGACGTGGCGTTACTCTGATTGAAGAATGTGGCCGCGTTGCATATTCTGGAGCTCAGTCGGTGCGGCTGTGAATTTGCTACACATCCAAATCACCCAAAAATTGACGTAAAATTCAAAATGGACGACTTCCTGTTGGGTTTAGGGCATTGCTCAAAGAGGCTTTTTTGTACAGTGGGCTAATTTCGCATGCTAATTTCGCAAAATTTCATGCAGATCTAGGCATTTACAGCCAAGTTACTACAACTTCCTGTTTCATGGCGAATCATCGACGCCACGGACACGCCCATCGACGAAAACGAGCAGATAGCACTTTACATCGTCAATGCCTTTAGAAGGCACAGAAGAAATTTAAGTTGATCCGACTAAATCCCTAGGAAAAGTTCGTTAAAGTACGGAGGGTGTAAATCGTCCCAAAATGGCCTCCAAATTCAAAATGGCGGACTTCCTGTTGAGTTGGTATGGGTTCTTGAGGCTTTTTTTTGTGCGTCTTGATATGATACACGTCCCCACCAATTGGCTATTTTTTTCCAATTTTCTAGGTGGCGCTAGCATGCCATTTTGCCACGCCCATCCACGAAACCCACAAAATACGAAATTTTTTACCAGTCCTGACATGCGTGCCAAATTTGGGTTTGAGAATGTTGAGGCCGTGAAAATGGCGCTTACTTTGCAGGAAAAAATTAAAAAATTAAAAATAAATAAATAAATAACCCTAACAGTTTCAATAGGGGCCTCGCACCGTTAGTGCTCAGGCCCTGAATAATAGCTGACCGCTTGAATGCTAGATCAACCGATTTCAAAATTTTAGACACTTATGATGATGCAGACTTTTGCACTAGTTTATATTGTAAGCAAGTGAACATTACGTGAGATGTTAGCACGACTTCATAATTCATAATCTAAGTCAAACATATTATATTTTAGATGTTTACTCCTCTTCAGAAAACTTTTGAAAAATGTAAATTTGTCAATTTTGATGTCAATTTCATCGCCACCATTCAAAAAAATAATCATCTTGTTGACATTATCATTAGCAAAATAAAAAATAAATAAATTTAACAGTTGTTTGATTAATTAGATTTACAATGAAGCCAGGTTTTAATATACACAAAAAAGACTAAAATAGTAAAGTTCTAAAATATTAGTTGCACATTCAAATATATGAATTAATATATTTCATAATTATAATGGAAATTACCAATAACATTAATTTTTGATATTAACAGTTTTGTGCAACAAACGTTTGGGAAATCATTGAAATTGAATATTTGGGCCCAATAAAGTATATATTGAATATATATGCGTGTGTATGTTTGGGGTGTAGCTCACTCGCCTCCTTCTTCTTGTGCTTCATCTGGTCCAGGAACTTGCTGTAGGCTTTCTCTTGCTCCATACGGATGCGTTTGCCCTCGTCCCGCAGTCGTGTGGTGTGGTCCATCTCCATCTTCTCTATGGTCTGCTTCTGCTGCTTCTCCAGGGTCTCCAGCTCCGTGTCAAAGAACTTCTTCTTGGCCTGTAAGCAGCCGCAGAACAACACATCAGCGCTGGTCAACATTTCAACTGCATGTGTGTAATAAGTAAGGCTTAAAGGGATACTCCACTTTTTTTGGAAATAGGCTCATTTTACAACTCCCCCAGAGTTAAACAGTTGGGTTTTACCGTTTTTGAATCCATTCAGCCGATTTTCTGATATTTAGAAGAGATATCAGTAACCAGATGGTTTCTGGTCTCATTGACTTCCATAGTAGGAAAGAAAATATACAATGGAAGTCAATGAGACCAGAAACTGTCTGGTTACTGATATTATTCTAAATATCAAAAAATCATCTGAATACGTTCGAAAACAGTAAAACCCAACAGTTTAACTCTGGGGAGTGGTAAAATGAGCCTATTTCCAAAAAAAGTGGAGTATCCCTTTAATGCCCGACGAGGTGTCCATTGTCAGGTAATAATGAACGATGGCGAGACGTGAACCGGAGTCTATTAATGCCTGACAATGGACACCTCAAAGGGCATTAACCCACTTATACCATGGTCACATGACAAATAACAAATTTTTAAAACATTAGTTTATATTCTAAATTAGTTTTACAATCGAAATCTGAAGTTTTTACAAACAATAACTTGGTTTCCCTGGTTACGCCTGCCGGTTTATTTAGATATGTATAGCCGTAGAACCCTTCAGTTTAGCTACTCACGAGCCAGAAAGTTCATATATTTATATTCATGTAAGTTAGGCTTGTCTAGACATGGGTGTTTTTTTTACCTATAATTAAATCACACAGATAAGCATAGTATAACGGCTAACTAGATGTTTGTTTTGATACAATACATTGTAAATGGATACTTTGACTGCCTGTTGCTATGGTTACTCACAGCTGATGTAGCCAACACATTTATTTATTCATTTCAAACGATAAACAGTCAGTTTCACCAGAACTCCTTTACTAGGTGTCCTATAGACATTCTTTGTTTGGCGGGATATATAGACGTACACTACCGGTCAAAAGTTTTCAGATCGGTAAGATTTTTTATGTTTTTAAAAGAAGTCTCTTCTGCTCACCAAGGCTGTAATTATTTGAAAAAATAAATAAATAAATAAATAAATAAAAAAAACAGTAATATTGTGAGATATTATTACAATTTAAAACAGTGGTTTTCTATGTGAATATATAGTAAAGTGTAATTTATTCCTGTGATCAAAGCTGAATTTACAGCATCATTACTCCAGTCTTCAGTGTCACATGATCCTACAGAAATTATTATAATATGATGCTCAAGAAACATGTATGATTATTATCCATGTTGAAAACAGTTTTTGACATTTTTATTTCAGGATTCTTTGATGAATAGAAAGTTCAAAAGAACAGAATTGATCTGAAATGGAAAGCTTTTGTAACATTAATCACTACCATTCAAAAGTTTGGGGTCAGTAAGAATTTATTTTTTATTTTTGGGGAAAGAAATTAGAAAATACTTTTATTCATCAAGGATGAGTTAAATTGATCAAAAGTTACAGTAAAGACATTTATAATGTTAGAAAAGATTATATTTTAAATAAATGCTGTTCTATTGAACTTTCTATTCATCATAGCATTTTGGGGACAAAATGGTACACGACTGTTTTCAACATTGAAAATAATCATTTATGTTTTTTGAGCATAAAATCAGCATATTAGAATGATTTCTGCAGGATCATGTGACACTGAAAACTGATGTGTAATCAGCAACAGTAATGATGTTGAAAATTCAGCTTTCAAATTATATTTTAAAATATATTAAAATAGAAAACAGTCATTTTAAATTGTCATAATATTTCACAATATTACTGTTTGTCTTTTTTTTTCATCAAATAAAGCCTTGGTGAGGAGAAGAGACTTCATTTAAAAACATAAAAAAATCTTACTGATCTAAAACTTTTGACCGGTAGTGTATACACACACACACGGTATACACAGTACAGTTTATATTTATTATATGTATATAGTACATTTTTTACCCCATTCACCTGTGATGTCTTAAGACAGCCCGTTCATAACGTCTTTAAAGTGAGCTTAACTGTCTTCACGACTACAAACACGCAATGTGTTCAGTGTACTGAACCTGACGAGTCTACTGAATGACTCTTACATTCATCTCCTGGTCGAATCTGCGCTGCATCAGTTCCCGCTGGTCCTTCAGCTTCAGGTTGAGCACGACCTGGGCACGATGCTGCTCTTTCTGCAGGAGACGAAGATCTCGCAGCTCCTGGCGCCTGTGTGGATCAATCAACGCAGACGAGGAATTACTAACTGGAAGTCAATGGGCACCAAAACTAACATACTCAACATTTGAAGTGGATCAAAACCTCTCCTCAAAGTTATACATGAATTTTAAACAATACCCGTTCTTGTCTTAGCTTTTTTTGATCCGCTTCAAATGTTGACAACTGGGTCACTAACATTCTTCAAAACATCATCTTTTGTTTTCAGCAGAAGAAGTGGAACAACATAAGTAAATGATGACGCAATTTTCTCTTTTGGGTGGCCTATCCCTTTAAGCTGAAAATGTGAAGTCTCCAGCCAACCAAAGAATGTCTAGAATGCAGCAATAGTCTGTTCTTCCACAGAGAGCACTACAGAGGGCTCATGGGAAAGACACCCCCGCCTCATTCATTGCATGACTTCACTGACAGCCGAAGACCAGAGGAATGTTCCACACAGATGTTTAATGTGGGGGCAGATCTCAAGCCTGTCAAAAACACGTCCCAGTCATATTTCATTTCGAAAACCAAAAGATATGTTAATTTTGCTTGAGGAAAATGAAGTCTATCATTAAGAAGATTGAGTTTGTGTTTTGATTTTGAGGTCAAATATGATCTAGACATGTTTGTTGAGAGACTGAAGTGAAGCTGTGCTCATGCAGGACACGATCACACCACTAGATGGCACCAGTGGCATTGTTTGTAAGTGTGTGTGTGTGTGTGTGTAATCTACTACCACCAGCTGAGGTGCTTCAAGAGAGAAGGCTAGATTGAAAGGTTCACAATGATTCAGATGATGGATCTGTTGAAGGGAGATTTGAGCTCTTGTTTTGCCCTTTAAAAGCGGCCCACTTCCTCTGGCTGTACACAAAGTTCCCCTTGTGTGTTAATGTGGACAAGGTCTTGGACCTGAGACCTAAAATAGCCTGTTTACTCAGCCGAGATGCAAGATCAAGTAGAAAAACGTTTCCTCTTAAAAGGTTAGTTTACTCGCCCTCATGTTGTTCCAAACCTGAAAGACTTTTGTTGATCTTTGAAATATAAATGTTTCTTTTTGATGAAATCTGAGAGCTTTCGTCTCTCCATTCACACCCCACACAACTAACACTTCCACTTTTATTCACATATAAACATTCATCAACGCTGAATGGAAGCTTTAGCATGTTCGCTTGACATGCAAGAACCAATGAGGTTCATTCTCGTGTTACGCATCACGTTTGAACTTCAGCGAGAACCAATGAGGTTCATTCTCTTGTTACAGCATCATGTTTGAGCTTCTGCATGTATGGAAAGAGCTTCAGGGTCGACTACACATGGAATCTGTAACATCTCTTGATCTGATCTAAGATATTTTAATTAGGGCTGTCAAACGATTAATCACATCCAAAATAAAAGTTTGTGTTTACATAATATATGAGGGTGCACTGTGTATAATTATTTTATATATATATATATATAAATACACACACGTACTTGTATATATTTAATATATATTTTCATTTATATACTGTATATAGATTTATATATAATTTATATAATATATAAATATAAATATTTTATATATAAATAATATATTTTTCTTAAAAATACATGCGTGTGTATTTATATATATAAAATAATTATACACAGTGCACCCACATATATTATGTAAACACAAACTTTTATTTTGGATGCGATTAATCGTTTGACAGCCCTAATTTTAAAGTCTGTTTTTATGGAACAATGTCAATGTTTTAGTTAGCTGCATGTGATTTGGATTGTTGATTAGATTTTGGTGTGTTGTGTCTGTTTATTGTGTGGTTTTATACATTTCTTTGTAATTTTTGTTTTTGCCGGCCATCTTGACCAGGACTGGCAGGTAGAAGAGATACTGTACCTTCGTACTTAAATAAAATAAGTTTATTACGCAGCTCTTTGAGCTTCCGCAAGAACAAATGAGGTTTGTCCTCACGTGTCAAGCAAGTACGGTTAAGCTTTTGTTTGTTTGCTGATCGATATTTGAATAAAAGCCCAAATTGAATCTGTTCATCATATAAAACGAGAAAATGTTCCCTAAACAGATCGATTTAGTTCACGTGGATTCGTTTTACAATCTCTTTATGGACTTTTTTTGAAGCGACAGTAGTAGTTGCGTAAACTGTCAATGGAGGGACAGAAATCCCTCAGATTTCATTAATCATATTTTCGTGTGTTCCCGAAGATGAACGAAAGTCTTCTCATTTTTTAAAGAGCTTGATTAAAGCGAGTGACTGCGTGGACTTGCCTGAGGAACCTCATCTCCTCGTCTTTCTTCTCATCGTCGGTGATGATTTTGGAGGTGGTGACGCTTGCACCTCGACACCATCAACCAAGAACTTACGGGTGCGTTTGAGCGTCTTTCTTGGAGTCCTGTTAAAAAACAAAACAAATATATTTAAATGAGAGAAACTAAGAAACAGAAACTGTGTTTGGTGTGGTAGCAAGATGTTAGGGAACTGTGGATGGGAGATTTAAAAAGAAGAAGACATGGCAACGTGAAGGAACTAGCACTGATAGAACTAGAAGCGTAAGGAACGGGTGGACTGGAGGAAGAAGGAAGAAATGAGAAACTGAGACAAAGGGCGTGAACAGGAAGCAGTGCGATTTCTGGTATCCTGTAAAGCCAGTTCTGACAGGAAGTGTCAGCGAGAGATTATGAGTGTGAATCTCACAAAACATATCCATTGTGCCATGCTTTTTATGGAAATGTAATAAGTCATTGCTGTAATGAGAAAAAATAATAAATAATATATAATACACTACCGGTCAAAAGTTTTAGATCGGTAAGATTTTTTTATGTTTTTAAAAGAAGTCTCTTCTGCTCACCAAGGCTGCAATTTTTTGATAAAAAATACACAAAAAACTCAGTAATATTGTGAAATATTATGACAATTTAAAATGACTTTATGTTAATATATACTAAAATGCAATTTATTCCTCTGAAAAAAAGCTGAATTTTAGGCATCATTACTCCAGTCTTCAGTGTCGCATGATCCTTCACAAATCACTCTAATATGATGATTTTATGCTCCAAAAACATGTATGATTATTATCCATGTTGAAAACAGTTTTTTACATTTTTATTTCAGGATTCTTTGATGAATAGAAAGTTAAAAGAACAGCATTTATTTAATTAGAATCTTTTCTAACAATATAAATGTCTTTACTGTAACTTTTGATCAATGTAACTCATCCTTGATGAATAGAAGTATTGATTTCTTATTTATTTCCCTCAAAAATAAAATACAAATTCTTACTGACCCCAAACTTTTTAAAGGGTAGTGTTTAATGTAACAAAAGCTTTCCATTTCAGATAAAAGCTGTTCTTTTGAACTTTCTATTCATCAAAGAATCCTGAAATAAAAATGTAAAAAACTGTTTTCAACATGGATAATAATCATACATGTTTTTGGAGCATAAAATCATCATATTAAAGTGATTTGTGAAGGATCATGTGACACTGAAGACTGGAGTAATGATGCTGAAAATTCAGCTTTTTTTCAGAGGAATAAATTACATTTTAATATATATTAACATAAAAAAAGTCATTTTAAATTGTCATAATATTTCACAATATTACTTGTTTTTTTATATATATAAAAAAATTGCAGCTTTGGTGAGCAGAAGAGACTTCTTTTAAAAACATAAAAAAACTTACCGATCTTAAACTTTTGACCGGTAGTGTATATTTGTTGGATTACAAACTAACATAAATGGCAAAGATGATTTGTAGTTTCAGTGCCACTGAATTCATTTAATTCATTTAGACAGAGTTGCAATCTTATTTTATTGGATCTTGTCATATAAATGCCGTCACTTTCAGCAAACAACACAAAGACCCATGTCTATTTAACCCAGCTGAGCAAACAGTCACATCCTCGATACACTCGATAGCGAGTCTGTAGCGAGTCGAAGCCTGCTGTCCGAAGCGTGCAAATCTTGTACTTCCTGTGAGGTGGTTTTGCTGCGGTAAAGCCACAGGACTCAATACTATGCAGTGTGCATATGTGCACTAATGTTTGCTAAAATCATTGTTGAACAATTTTGATCGTGCAGCATCAAAACTAAAGGGTAAGAGAGAGTTAAACTTCTGAATCATACTGGGAAAACGGCAAACATGAGAAAAGAAGCTGTTCTCTGGAGTCACAGACAAACAACAGAACGACCCAACAATCCTCATGACTGATGCACAATACTGAATGGACCAGAGACAAAGAGCGTTTGGGAGAAATGGATGGAAAATCTGACATGAGCGTCACAGGCGTGCACTTTGAAATATGCAACAAATGAATGACTTGATTTAAAGTAATGTTCTGGGTTCAACACCAGAAATGGCGATTGCAGATTCACTCATGATGAGTCTATGCGGATAAAACATGTTTAACTACTCTACCTAGATGATCACAGCTCAAACTACATTTTTTTTTATTATAATTTTGTAAATTAACAGCATATTAGGGATGGTATTGATTAAAAACACAGTAAAAATGAATACATACATATATTTTAGGGCTGTCAACCGATTAATCGCGATTAAATCGCATCCAAAATAAAAGTTTGTGTTTACATAATATATGTGGGTGCACTGTGTATAATTATTTTATATATATATATATATATATATATATATATATATATATATATATATATATATATATACACAAATACACACACATGCATGTATATTTAAGAAAAAAATATATATATATTAAATATTTATATTTATGTGTAAAATAAATTATTTATAAATATATATACAGTATATACATGAAAATATTTCTTAAATATTTACAAGCATGTGTGTGTGTATTTATATATATAATTAAACACAGTGCACCCATATATATTATGTAAACACCAACTTTTATTTTGGATGCGATTTATCACGATTAATCGTTTGACAGCCCTAATATATTTTAAAATGTACATTATTTCTGTGATGGAAAAGCTGAATTTTCAGACAGCACTAATCTAAATCTTTAGCATGACAAAATGTAAACTATATTATTGGACATTTGTTAAAAGTTGGATATATATAGTTAATTCTCTACTTTACCTGCAAACATACAGTAAACTTGCGTAAAGATATATAGCAAATGTGCAATTATTTATATCGTTGCAAAATATAAACTATATTATAACAGAGAGGCATATAGTATATCCAAATTAATCCGTGTACACACTATTCTCAAAAGGATCAGTTATATAGTATATCAGTCTATTACTTGTATTGTTGGAAAAATGAAACTAGTCTACACTATCATCTTGCTCTAATCTGCTGAATGCGATTAGAGGTCATGAAGATGTTAAAATACTATAAACATTAACATGACTTTCTGTAAATCTGCTTTTTGTAAATGTACTACTTCAGCAGGCTTCAGGGATACCCGGAAACACTTTGTTTTTGCAGGATTTTGATTTGTTAAACCTATAAAATAGAAACTACAGCATAAATTGTAGGGTTGTCCATAAATTGCAGGGCTGTCCCTTGGCAAAGATACTTCGGAAAGCAACCTGTAATTCTAAAATCAGTCGGTCATCATTCTAGAGTGGCTTTCTATGGCACCACACAGTATTGACTGTTTCTAGTTTTATTCTTCGTAATAACGACTATTTTAATCAGTTTACTGACAAGGCTAAGCAAAGCCCAACACATTTCTGGTTTGGTGTCAATGAAGGGCTACTTGAGGCTTAAATATATGTACAGCACACACTCAGAGCTCAGACATGATGCGTGAGGGACGGTTTTCTGCAGACAGGCTCGACTCTGTGTGAGCTCTGTACCTTTACTGTACTTGTGTGTGTACGCGGTCGACCCGCCCAAAGCATGTTCCACTAGCTCTCATAAGCAGGGCTCTGTTCTACGGTGGCCCGACTGATGAGCTGGCACTGAGACCGTGAACAGAGGGCCACATAGAGTGGAAGTGAGAGTATTAGTAAAGCAAGTATGTTAAAGACCAAGAGTACTGAGCAGCTCCACACACTAACATGAGCAGTGACACCAAACCTTACAGAGGGTTTCTACGGTTTGGTTTAGTTAGGATGCATATATGATCATTTTTAATTTTATAATTATCGGCCCGATAAGAAAATGTAGCCAATATATATAAAAGCCGATGAATAATGTATTATTCCCTTCAGCTGAGACGCTTCAGATGCGCACTGTTCAACATGATGGTTTTGAATTGTTTTAAATATGATTGGAATCACTTCAAAAAAGGAAAATACAGTAAGTGTAGGGCTGTCGCGGTTATGGAATTTCCCTTGCCGTAATGTTGAGGGGCTCAATAGCGCGATATGCTGTATTACCGCCATTTATTTGTTTATTTAATTTGTATGTATCTGTTGCTATATAAATAAAGTTTACGATGTGGGCAGCATGGACAAAAACACGGACATTTTTAGTAACCAATGTAACCAAAACTAAACCATGTCTATATGCGCATTGAAAGGCTTTCACTCAGAGCGCACATTGTTACAACGGACTTTGAGCGAGTCATTAAATCGTTCATTGAACGAACACGTTCAAAAAAGCTAATTCATTAAAAGGGTTGTAATGAAACAAGGTGTGTTAATTATTTTTAACTTTGAATTCCACTTTTAAACGCTCAGCTGAGCAGCAATGCATCGCATGGGTAACGCTGAAGCTCATGCTTCACTTATTAGTCAGGGTTGGGTATCGTTTGAATTTGAACGATTCTGGTTCCGATTCCTTGTTTCGAATTCCGGTTCCTAACGATTCTCGATTCTCAATTCTTTTAAGAGGCAGGGTCAATAAAGTTTAGCTAACCTTGCCAACCAATGGTCTTTCTGAAGGAAATACTCCGGCGAGATTTCGTTATTTTTAGAAAAGTGAAGCCACACTTTGGACTGTCGACGTAAGCTACTCATGTTCGACTCGCGTGGTTATGCCAACACTTACGGTAGACACTTCTTCATTGGTGTTGTTCAGCGGTTTCTTCTTCCAGTCGGCAGACTGTGAATATTGAAACTAGGAATCGAAATTTTAACTTTTGAACGATTCCGGGAAAAACAAAAAATTTGTCCCGGTTCCAATCGATACTCGATTCTCGATACCCAAACCTACTTATTAGAGACCAAAATGACATTGATTCAATGTGTGACTCGCTGATTTTATTTCCTCGCGCTGTGGGATGCTGTGACGTGAACGTTAAAAGGATGATACGACAAATATTTTGCTTTTCTTTGACACGACAATGTTTTCACTAATATACACTCACCGGCCACTTTATTAGGTACACCTGTCCAACTGCTCGTTAACACTTAATTTCTAAGCAGCCAATCACATGGCGGCAACTCAGTGCATTTAGGCATGTAGACATGGTAAAGACAATCTCCTGCAGTTCAAACCGAGCATCAGTATGGGGAAGAAAGGTGATTTGAGTGACTTTGAATGTGGCATGATTGTTGGTGCCAGAAGGGCTGGTCTGAGTATTTTCAGAAACTGCTAATCTACTGGGATTTTCACGCACAACCATCTCTAGGGTTTACAGAGAATGGTCCGAAAAGAAAAAACATCCAGTGAGCGGCAGTTCTGTGGGCGGAAATGCCTTGTTGATGCCAGAGGTCAGAGGAGAATGGCCAGACTGGTTCAGAGCTGATAGAAGGGCAACAGTGACTCAAATAACCACCCGTTACAACCAAGGTGGGCAGAAGAGCATCTCTGAACGCACAGTACGTCGAACTTTGAGGCAGATGGGCTACAGCAGCAGAAGACCACACCGGATGCCACTCCTTTCAGCTAAGAACAGGAAACTGAGGCTACAATTTGCACAAGCTCATCGAAATTGGACAATAGAAGATTGGAAAAACGTTGCCTGGTCTGATGAGTCTCGATTTCTGCTGCGACATTCGGATGGTAGGGTCAGAATTTGGCGTCTACAACATGAAAGCATGGATCCATCCTGCCTTGTATCAACGGTTCAGGCTGGTGGTGGTGGTGTCATGGTGTGGGGAATATTTTCTTGGCACTCTTTGGGCCCCTTGGTACCAATTGAGCATCGTTGCAACGCCACATGCCTACCTAGTATTGTTGCTGACCATGTCCATCCCTTTATGACCACAATGTACCCAACTTCTGATGGCTACTTTCAGCAGGATAATGCGCCATGTCATAAAGCTGGAATCATCTCAGACTGGTTTCTTGAACATGACAATGAGTTCGCTGTACTCAAATGGCCTCCACAGTCACCAGATCTCAATCCAATAGAGCATCTTTGGGATGTGGTGGAACGGGAGATTCGCATCATGGATGTGCAGCCGACAAATCTGCGGCAACTGTGTGATGCCATCATGTCAATATGGACCAAACTCCCTGAGGAATGCTTCCAGCACCTTGTTGAATCTATGCCACGAAGAATTGAGGCAGTTCTGAAGGCAAAAGGGGGTCCAACCCGTTACTAGCATGGGGTACCTAATAAAGTGGCCGGTGAGTGTATATGACATCAAAGACAGACGCAGGAATCGCGGGCGCTATGCCGATCTCTCTCATTCACTGCTCTGTGCGAAGCTTCTGTAGGCTACACATCACCACAATCAACAGTCTTGTTATTATTATGAACTTGTTTTAACATTCAATACACATGCACAAAGTTCAAAATAAGAAGGATATAGCCTTATAAAAAACCTGAATATTGCAGTTGCTGCGGTTACGTGCAATCCTCTGCTTGTCAGTAGCGCGGTACTACAATATTGCGGTTATCGTGACAGCCCTAAGTAAGTGCAACATGTGCAGTGCAAGTCTGACATATAGACTACATTAAATTATGAGAACATTATAATTGTGTTCTTGGGACATGGGACTTTTTTTGTTATTAGGCTTTCAAAATTTATATCATAATTTGGATTTAGATTTATCGCCCAATACATCGGTTACCAGCTTTCAAAATATAAAGAATTATCGGTTATCGGCCCAAATGTTTTATCAGTGCATCCCTAGTTTGGTTGAACAAGAAGTTAATAATATTACATGTTTTGTCTCATGAAAAGCACATTGTAACACATTTAAGCATTGAGTTTGAGTAGGGATGCAGATGTAAATTTACTTAACAACAGTAAAAACTGTAAGAAGTGCAATAAATAAAAAAAGGTTCAAATTTAAATATCCTGAAAGCACTAGGGACTAGGACAGAGCTCTTCTATAACCACTGGTAAACCATGCAGGACATCCATGTTAGAAACCATCTATGTGATTTCTAACAATATGGATTAAGCCAAGCCGATTTATCAACAGGCCGATATTATAGATATTATCGATATTAATATATTTTGATGTTACTCTGTTCTGTTGTGACAATTAAAGAAAGAAGTTTCTTTTTAAAATGCATAATCATATTATTTTAGTTGAAACTCATAAATAACTACAAATAACTATTGTTAGGGAAATCTTTTCATGTTTTGTTGCGCGTTTCTGAAATAACAAAAAATGTAAAAAATATCAGAGCCAATATATTGGAATATCGGATTTTAAAACCAACAAATATTTGTATCGGTATATAATATATATAATGTTTATATAATGTCCCAAATACACGATTATAATGTTCTCATAATTTTATGTCCTTTATATCACAGACTTTGCGCTGCACATGTTAACTGTTTTTTCCCCTTTTCCAATCATATTTCAAGCAAAAAAAAACATTATGTTGAACAGTGCGCCTCTGAAGTGTCTCAACTGGAGGAAATAATCCAATATTCATCAGGTTTAATATATCAGCCAAATTTTCTTATCGGGTCAGAACGAATAACATTAAAAATTAGCTTATATCGGCCGATACCGAATATGGTGGCCGATATATTGTGCAACCCTCCTAAAAACAAGAAACTTATCATGCGTTTTGTCCATTCATTGATATGACAGTGGGGGTTTGGGGGCCTTGAAATGCAATTCGTATGAAAGCAGGTGTCAAAGTTCTTGAAAATGATACCAGTATTCGACTGTGTAAACGACAGAACGTCGTGAATTTGTGAAAACGGTGACCGTCATGCGTATTACGATGTTCAGTCTATAAGAGTGTATTGTTTCTTTACAAAGTGACATCGCCAACTACTGGGCTGGCAGTAGAATACAGCTTTTTAATCAATTTTGCAGATTCACGTGAATGGGGATTCGAAAACAAAAATGCATAAGAAAAAACATTTCAGTTTTTAGTACATCAGTGTCATGTAAAAGTACCCTTAAACACAGACTTACCCTTATAGAGATGGTGCCCATTTCTTTATTGACCGACAGATCACCTGACAGGTTCAGGCTGATGTCCATGTTCTCACTGGCCACATCAGAGTATCGATTTGATAATCTGCCGTTTGTGTGAGGAAGCAAACTTTCCAGATCCTCACCAGCCAAAGAGGGACCTGTCGCTCACCACGGACACACGATTGGCCGGCTCTTTGGGATACGTCTGGTCCAGCATGGGATATGGTTGCTGATTAGGCATCGGTCCACTGTGAGCTTCTTCCTCTGGTTTCTCTGATGGCTTGGTGTCTGAGGAAGACTCTGGTGACTCTGAAGGTTCGGCGGTCCTCAGTGAAGGACGTTCTGGTTCTGAGCTCTCGACCGCTTTGTTGTCCTCCTCAGAGGTGGGCGTGCTTTTCCCATCCTCGATCCCGGAGTCGGAGCAGGAGGCCTTGCCCGACGCCTCGCTCTCGGGTTTGTCATGGTCTTCCTCTGGAAACTTGTCGCTGAGATTGTCCTCCTGCTCTTTCAAAGGGGTTTCGGTAGACCTGAGCTCCTCCTCCTCGATCACCATTGGAGTTTCAGTGGGACGACGTGTCGTGCGGATGCTCCCCATATGAACTGGTCTCACTGGTTTCTGATGGGTCTTTGACTGGAGCCTAGAAAGAACACAGACAGAATGAGGCTTATGCAACATAAAACCATGATAATTATCTTTATCTTCAAAATAAACCGCTCTGTCAGTCCCACTGAGAAATTTACAATACTATCGGTTATACATGTAGGCCAAACGTCCCCCAGGTTATTATTTGCGTTCTCGAACCACCAAACACAGCTGTCGTGCAAATGAACGTTTTCAGTTAAAACGGTGTGGTGTTAGCGCCCCTAAGTTAACCCTCTGTGGTTGTTCGTTTAACAGTCAAACTTAGGGTGTTCGGGGTCCAAATGGACCCAAAGGGCGGGAATCATATTTAAAAAAAAAAAAAAAAAACTTTTTTTTTTTTAGTTGTTTTTTTATAATATTTTTTTCTTTTCTTTTTTTGGTGTTTTGAGAAAAAATAAAAAAATAATAAATAATAATTGTAATTACTATTAATGCAATAATTATGACCAATTTTCCCCCCATTGAATATAATAGAAAAAATATTTTTAAAAAATATTTTATTTTTTTTAAAGCTGAATTTCATTTTAGAGTCAAGCCTAGGCCTCATAAAAAGCAATTTTTGAAATGAGATGGATGCCATCTGATGGGCAAACTGAACATTTTAAAAACGCAAGACACATGTATAATCTGGATTGTTTTGGTGCTTTTGCGTATAAAAGTGTGTTTGTATGTGTCTGTTTTGCACTCTTGATGTTTTATAGATTCACCCCTTCACTGTTGTGTGCTTTTTTTCAAGATCGTGGCTGATTTGCAGATTGCACGCCCAAAAAAACTCAGTATTTTCACATTTTTGCCAATTTCCCATTCATTTTCCATGTGGGTCCATTTGGACCCAAACACCCCAAGTGTGACTATTGTTTTTACAACCACTTAGACTATTCACATCCTGTCCCTAATTTTTTGTGGTGTTCATATACCAAATACCAACAAAGTCACCAAATTTCTGACCATTCCGAGGAAGCTGTGAAAAATAAAAATTCATTTTATTTGAATTCTTCGGGACCATTTGGCTGAACAACCCCAGAGGATTAATAACTAATGATCTTTGCATGAGTCAATTAAAAAGTTAATTTAGCTGATAGTAACTTTATTCTAGAGCTGCTGTAAAGCCAAAACAATCCCTGTTATCACTGTGAAGTCTATATCTATATGGTTAAAAGCACTATATAAATGAAGGTGACTAGAGTAAACCAGCAAAGCTATGGCTGGTTTGATAAAAGGGAAGTCTCCAGTGCCTGAACTAAAATGGACTAAAAAAACACAGAGATGATGTACAGGCCAGAGACTGACAAGCTCATAAACAGCCACAGGCCACTGTGTCCTTAGCAAAAAGAGGGACTAATTGTCCTGAGCTTTATTTAACTCTAAAGAAATGTGGATGTTGTGTCTTTTGTTTCATTTCTACATGGTTGAAGGCCAGATGAGAAGCGGAAGTGGAAGTGTATTAAGAGTTATTTTTGAATGTTCGTACCATTGTGCCATTTGACCACAACAGCCTAGAATAGATGTTTAAATGGAGACGTTAATGTGAAAGTTGGGTGGGGGACATGTTCTGCTCGTATAATTATACATGCAGTGTTGACATCATGGTCACAGTGTGACATTAGGGTAGTGGCGCCCAGTGCACATGAGACAACGGAAAACTACTGGCTTTCATTTCTTATTATTAGAATCAGTGTTGAAAACTGTTGATACCATTCAAAAATTCGTGGTAAAAATTACTACTTTTCTTCATCATGGTTGCCTTAAATTGATCAAAAGTGACCGCTAAGACCTTTAAAATGTTGCAAAAGATTTCTATATAATAAATGCTTTAAAAAAATTTAAATGCAAGTAAATTCTGTTCATTGATTGAAATTTCTACTCAATAGAATCCTGAAAAAAAGTCACCAATTCCACAAAAAAATGGTAAACAGCAAAAACTGTTTTCAACATTGATGATAATAATAATCAGAAATAATTCCTGAGCAGCAAATCATCATTTTAGTGTGTTTTCTGAAGGATCATGGGACACTAAAAACTGGAGTAATGATGCTGTAAATTCAGCTTCGATCACAGGAATACATTACATTTGAAAATAAACTCAAATCAAACATAATAGATTTTAAATTGTAAAAATATTTCAAAATAACACTGTTTTTACTGTATTTGTAATCAAACACATGCACCCATAGTGAGCAGAAGAGACTTTCAAAAACATAAAAAAATAGTATAGTGAGAAACATTAGTGATGCGTTACAAACTGAGGTCACGTGACCTTGATATTTTGCATGTTAAATTCAGCAAGTTTAAAATCAAAAGAGATTTTTTGCATCTTCAACCAATGAGTCATGAAAGATTTAGAGTTAAAAATCGTGGCTGTCCTTAAAGGAGTAGTTCACTTTAAAAAAAAACTTTTAACTGATAATTTACTCACCCCATGTCATCCAAGATGTCCATGTCATTCTTTCTTCAGTCGAAAAGAAATTAAGGTTTTTAATGAAAAACATTCCAGGATTTTCTCCATATAATGGACTTCAATGGGAACCAAACACTTCAAGGTCCAAAAGACACTTTCAGTACAAACTGCAAACGGTTCAAAGGGCTTTAAATGATTCCAGGCGACTGAATAAGGGTCTTATCAAGCGAAACAATAAAAAAAAATTTTTGAAGAAGAAGTTTAAGTTTTATAAGCTCAAATGCTCGCTTTTGCTCTGTTCTGTGATGTTCGAACTCATTTATCAAAATGAACAAATCTTTTTCGTGTCATTTGGTTCATTCAACGAACAAAACGAAATCGAGTCTGACTTGGAAAAGATTCGTTCATTTTGAACAGGAGAGTCACAAACGTGCGTCACAGAACAGAGCAAGGCGAGCATTTGAGCTTATAAAAATTAAACTATTGTTATCGCTGATAAGACCCTTATTCATCGTCTGAAATCGATTTTAAAGCCCTTTGAACAGTTTGTAGTTTGCACTGAAAGTGTCTTTTGGACCTTGAACTGTTTGGTTCCCATTGAAGTCCATTATATGGAGAAATATCTGGAATGTTTTCATCAAAAACCTTAATTTCTTTTCCAACTGAAGAAAGAAAGACATGGACATCTTGGATGACATGGAGGTGAGTAAATTATCAGCAAAAGTTTTTTTTTTTTTTAAGTGAACTACTCCTTTAATTCAACACACTTAAAATAAGGAAAGTTAAGAGGAACACTGCATTGTGGGATACAGCATTCTGTGCTCTGTTGTATACTGCTTAAGCTGGCAAATATAGCATAATTATCCAGATATTTTATGCATAAAAATGTGCATACTGTATACAATACATATTGCATACACTGCAGCATTACAAAGAGTGTATTAATAACCTAAATGAGCACATATCTGCATAATTCATTGAGTTGGTGGCACGTTGTGCTGTTCGCAGTGTTTTTGCCCTTCACAGGTACACCTGCATTGAAGCGTAGAATAAACTTTCCATGCAATAACAATTAGAGTTGTCAAAGCACTAAACAAATGTGTCGCTCTTTACGCCCTGAGCTCTTTCCATTAGCAGTGCATTATCTTGACTCTACCCGCACAGAGCGAACTGAGAGATTTATGATGGAGAGACATTTGGAAGGTGTGCAGTAAAAGAGAAGTGTCAAGACCTCTACAGGAGTGACATCAGTGGGGTCTTCTTCTTCTCCTTCTTCGTGATTGTCCTCGATCTCCTCCATCACCTCAGCTTTGGCCTCCGCCACCAGATCTCTCAATGGACGATTGGTCTTCACTGAACTCACAAAAGGATGCTGGAACACAGAACATACACGGAAAGATTAGACAGAGTTTTTAATAGCGGTACAAACTACAAAATGACAATAACATGCACACGCCATCTTAAGAAGCATGCATATTCAATAATATAAGGCTGTGAATAATTCATTTAAGTTTTTGAAACATCACTAAAATGATGATATTGTCGTGGTTGTCAAAGTAGAAATAAAGAACCACAAATCAACTTAAATTGGCAGAGCAGGTTTATATATCTGAAATGTGGCCATTCTCAGCTATTTTTAGTTGGTTTGGTCAATAATTATCACGTTCTAATTGTAATTTTAAAAACTCTTTTGTCAGTCAAACTCCTTTGAAGTACCCCTGAGATTTAAAATTAATATTGTATAATTTAACAGCACATTTGCATGTTGACGGTTCTATGATGTTGGTTAATGTCGCATGACATGCAAGCAAACAAATTAAATATTTAATATTTGTTAGTAAGAGTGATTTTAAATATATAATTATTTTCATTGGACATTTTTGATTGAATTATGGTCCTATCATTTATTTATTATACCATGATCTCTCTGAAAACTGGCTGGACGGTGTGCAATAAAGTTCCATTCAGTTTAATTACTGTTCAATTATTAATGTGCTGCTTTCATTGAAGCACACACACACAAGAAGCTTGGACGTTTATCAATAAATTGACTTTTGAAGTAATTCAACTCACAGCATTCTAGCAGAGACGTTGCACAGATTTAGGTAATTTACACACACACATCTTTCTCTTTCTCTCTCTTTAGTGGTTAATTAATTTAAATAAATGTAATAATTCAATAATCAATGTAACCTTACTTTACCTCAATGTCTGATTTAACCCTCTGGGGTCCAAGGTGTATTTGGGGTCCTTGAGATGTTTTGAGATGCCCTGACATTTGCGCTTTAAGTTGCTTATAAACATGTTAATGGCACAGGTGAAATTACACTCTATTTAGCACAAACGGGGCTACCATAATATGTGAGCAACATGTATGTACATGTTTGTGTTTTGAGAGAAAATTGTTTATAAATTGAAGATTGTTTATAAATGTTTATTGAAAAAACTAAAAATGAAAGTTTCTGAAATAAGGCCACAAAACACATAATAAATATGCGTCCAACATTACTTTTGACTAATGGATGTTATGGCCGATGTTTCCTATCGGAAGCGCTTCAGAAAGATTTTTGTGGAGACAGAGTGCGCTGAAAGCGCACCCTGTTTATTTTAGGGGGCTTTCACACTAGGTTTGATTGCCTGTTCCGAACCAGAGTTCGATTGCTCCCCCTCCCCCCGATGGTCTGTGTTCACATATATATTTGTATCCGAACGCGGTACGCTTGCCTCAACAAGCTGCACCTGGCGGCGTAATCATGTTGCTTGGTAACCGCTATGAATGAAAAGGCATCAAAATGGATAGAATAGCTCGCTTCACATTTGTTCTTTTTTTTAACCTTTGGTTTTGTTTTCAAAGAAAAGAATAATATAAACAAAATGTATTACCCCGTTATTATCAATCTAAATTAATCTACAGCGAGACTTTGAAATGTTACGTCACAATTTAGTTTCTTTATTTAAATTTCATTTTTCTATATTTAAGTTATTCTTTTTTTATTATAATTGTTTTTATTTATTTAAATTTAGTTTTTATTCATTTAAATTTCGTTGCTATGTTTTATTTATTTAAATTTTGATTTTATTTATTTAAATTTCGTTGCTAAATGTATTATTTATTTAAATTTCGTTGCTATGTTTTATTTATTTAAATTTTGTTTTTATTTATTTTAATTTCGTTGCTTTGTTTTATTTAAATTTCGTTGCTATGTTTTATTCATTTAAATTTCGTTTTTATTTATTTAAATTTCGTTGCTATGTTTTATTCATTTAAATTTCGTTTTTATTTATTTAAATTTTGTTGCTATGTTTTATTCATTTAAATTTTGTTTTTATTTATTTAAATTTCTTTGCTGTTTTATTTAAATTTCATTTATTTAAATGTTGTTTTTATTTATTTAAATGTTGTTTTTATTTATTTAAATCTCCCCTACTTTGTCAGTGAGAAGACTACCTTATTAAAAATATTGCTGAAGTTAAAAAGACCTGTGTGTGTGTGTGTGTTATATCACTAGTGCAGCAGTGTCCATTCTCGGAGCATATAATCCCTGCTCGCGCTGAGGCGCGTGCGCCGCTTTTTAACAGACCTGTGTGTGTCTGTTTTGCGATGTCAGTTTTCGGAGCATAAACTCTGCTTGCGTTAAGGCACGCTGCTTCCTGCTCACGCTGTTGTGTAGTTTATTCAAGTTCATTAATTCTGAACATGTTGCGTCTCGGCTGTCTATCTATATTGCACCAAATACGACACTTCTTCCTTGTGAAGTATTCGGACCAGCCCTAGAATAGCTACAGAAACACACTTGCGTCTGTCTGTCGGAAAAATGATTCGACCACATTATACGTCATCGATAGCGGTTCACTTCCGCGGTTTGGTTCGTTTGCGTTCATATCAGCAGCGAACCGTACTGGAGTTCACATGAACCGTACCCCAGACCACCTTTTTAAGCGGACCCGAAGTACGGTTCGCTGGTGCGCACCTAAGTTCGGAAGACAGCGTTCACATCATTCAAACGAACCGAACTCTGATGTCATTCTAACTCGGGTGCGCACCTAAAGTGCTAGTGTGAAAGCTCCCTTATTTATTTTACAAAAACACAAGGTTTTGATTAGGGGTGTAACGATTTTCAAACCGAACCGAAAAACCGCGACACTGAACTCACGATTCGAATTCGCGATACTGGCGTGATACCGAACACGCCCCGCCCCGCCCCCTGCTACCCCGGCCCCGCCCAGCCCGGCTCAATGGACCTCATGTCTTATGTAAACAGTACACAATGAATTCAGTTTTGTAGCCTAACCACCATTAACACCAAATAACAAGCTCCGTGTTTTGTTACTTTCGATAATAAGCAAGGTGTAATCTTTCAGATTCTGTCTATTTGATCACGAAATTCAAACAATAAATGGCGTTTTGGCGCTCTTTGATGTGACGTGACAGATCGCTTACTAGGCTCCTCATTTCAAGCGGCAGCGCGCGCGCGAGTAAACGCGATCATCTCTTCCTCAGTAACAGAAAGGACACCTGAAGGTATGTTGAAAGATACAGTATACTTACTGAAAGGCATCATAACTCGTGTAATCGCTCAATCAGTGTTTAAGCAGCGGAAAGACGTCAATAAAACAGCAAAGCTTTAGCTTGTCACTAGCATTATATTTACCTCAGCAGGCAAGTGATTCAGTGTCCACAACTTCCTATTAATGAACTTTTGCACTAAATAAATGCACTATGTTAGCCTGTATATTATATTTTACTTAACCTGTTAATGATATCTTGATTATTTAATTCATGTTTAAAATATCTTTCATGAAAATGACAACTGTGTAACGTTAAATTATTAGAGAAAAAACACAAGTTAATGTAAAAACTGCCTTATGTTCAGTTTACATGTTTTCATACAATGTGTTGTGTGTTGATTATTATATCTAAAAAATAAATGGCATCTGAATTTAGGTTAAAAGTCTAGGCTACAACATTTAATGTTATAGTAATGTGCAGCCTTCAATATAGTTCACAGCATTAGCAGATTTTTTTCAATCCTTGTGAAATGTTTAATTGTAACTGAATTAATTTAAAGACAAAGACCTTTTTTTTTCATTAAACCACTGTTTAAAAAAAAAAGCCATTTTAGCTTTCTAAACCGAACCGAACCGAACCGAGACGTCAAAACCGTGGGAAAACCGAACCGTCAGTTTTGTGTATCGTTACACCCCTAGTTTTGATGTTAGTGTGCACAAAAAAAGAAGACAAAGAAGGTCAATTGATTTTATTTATATGACCATTAATGATGGAGTATTTTAAGTCTGTGTTGCAGCTATGTGAAAAAAAAAAAAAACAGCAAAATGCGGTGGCGCATGAGAAGTCCTCAGTGGGTTAAAGCGGGCAGAATACTAAATCTAACGGGTCGTAGCTGATGAGAATAACCATAACTTCACCTCTTTCAGTCAAATTTAACTCTGCAAACATCAATGACAACTTTAACTTGTTAATTCTGGCAAATAACCATGGCATAAGCTGTATAGTTCACAGCTAGCAGTTCATTAACTGCGTCATGCATTCAAACTGTGTAATGCAGAGCTAGCCATGGATTAACCCTTACTCATTTATTCAATTTGGTCAAATATTGGTGGTTTGGGCCAAAACGCCAGTTCTCGACTTCACATTGTTGTGTAACTTGTGTAAGCATGTTATTTTACTTGAAATACACTTGCAATTAGCAAAGGTGGCAGGTCATTGGAAAAAAAGTATATGTGGGGATTAATCAGCGGAGTTAGCTGCGGAGGACTTGCGCTGAACTGTGAAGACATCAGTGTAACGAAGAGGAACGCTGCTCTCATCTATTATTCAGCTGAGTTGCACCTTGTTTAATTGAAGTGTCCCAGCTGCCGAGCGCATGCGAGGGGACTGAAGGCGTTAAAAACATACAGCCAGCAGTATCGCTTACCCTCACCGATGACCACGACTTACTGACAGTCAACAAAACTAATAACCACAGCTCATAAAGAAACACTGCAGCACAACACACACACCATATATCTGAAATTGAAATAAACCACCACAATTCATACTGTCACACTGGATAATGTGAGCTACGGGAACACTGCGTGCAACGGCGAGGTCAAAGGATTGATTCCCAGGAAAAAATTTTAATATAATAATCGCATTTAAAGAACACCTATGAAGACCCTTTTATAAGAAAATGAATGCTGTATGTCCATACAAAACAGACCCATAGAATCTCTAAATAAATCTCAGACATTCTTCTAAACAAGTTTTTAAATTGTATTTAATATATAAATATATTTACTATTAATGTATATGAATTAGAGGGTTGATTGGAGTTTGTTTTACGACCTTAAAGGAGTAGTTCACTTTTAAAAAAACTTTTGCTGATAATTTACTCACCGCCATGTCATCCAAGATGTCTTCTTTCTTCTTCAGTCGAAAAGAAATGAAGGTTTTTGATGAAAACATTCAGGATTTTTCACCATATAATGGACTTCAATGGGGACCAAACGGTTCAAGGTCCAAATGAGAGTTTCAGTGCAGCTTCAGAGGGCTTTAAACGACACTAGACGATGAATACGGATCTTATCAAGCGAAAACGATTCGCTCATTTAAAAAATAAATAAAAAGTTTAAGTTTTATAAGTACAAATGCTCGCCTTGCTCCACTCTCCTGTTCGAACTTGTTCATCAAAATGAACGAGTTATTTCGTTAATTTCGTTCGTTGAATCAACCAAATGACTCGGAAAAGATTTGTTCATTTTTATGAATGAGTTCGAACAGGAGAGTCACGAACATGCGTCACAAAACAGAGCAAGGCGAGCATTTGAGCTTATAAAACTTAAACTTTTTTATTTATTTTTGAAATGACAGATCATTCCGCTTGATAAGACCCTTATTCATCGTCTGGAGTCGTTTAAAGCCCTTTGAACAGTTTGCAGTTTGTACTGAAACTCTCATTTGGACCTTGAACCGTTTGGTTCCCATTTGAAGTCCATTATATGGAGAAAATCGTGGAATGTTTTCATCAAAAACCTTAATTTCTTTTCTTCTGAAGAAAGAAAGACATGGACATCTTGGATGACATGGGGTGAGTAAATTATCAGCAAAAGTTTTTTTTTTGAAGTAAACTACTTTAAATTAATCAAACTGAATTTAATACTTTATTATAAGATTTTTAAGAAGCCTTTGTGTCTGAACATACACACATATGTAGCCAAATTCTTTTATTTTAAGGTTTCTTAAAGATATTTCGATGATCAACAAACAACAGATCAGCTTATAAAGACCTTGCCGGTAATGTTCGCCACTCAGGATAGAAGTGATATATGAACTTAGCATACAACTCTAGACAGGACAGCATGTACTGCATATCAAGTCACCTCTTCACCTTCATGCACCACCTGTCTGTCAGGTTGCTCTGTACGCAGCAGAGCATTAAATTAATATGTAATATGAAACTCAGAAGCGAGAGTGACATCAGAACAGGAGAGTGAACACTTTATCTTCAGTGGCCAGCAGAATAAGGCGTTAATATGTGCTTTAGAAGTACTAATAAAAAGCCAATAAGCTAGTAATATACAGGCTAATAAGTAACTAGTTACTGTATGAAAATTTTATGATATGTTTGAGAGTAAAGTAAATCGTCCAGTGAGGAAAAAGCAGTTCGATGATGATATTACATCTCTCTGGTCAGATCATGTCTTACAATGTGATTTCAACTATTGTGTGTTTTTGTAATTAAATTACTAGCAAGTGTCACTTAAGTCCATTTCGCCAAAGTCAAAGTGTGTGTTCGTTTTTGAAGTAACTTGAGGATTATTCTGGATCTACTGAACACATTTTTCATTTCGCAAACTCCTTAATTGTCCAGTTCCTCTTTTCTGATGGGGTGGAGGTGAAGAAATATCCAAAAGGAAGAGTGGAAATTGCTGTAACTCCCTCAACCCACAGCGGACAGGAAGCAAGAACTGCCTTGATAAGACGTTCTGCTGTGGTTTGCAAATACCGTCTTAAAATGCCTTACAACACATTTCGAGTGACTGCCGCAAAGAGAGATAATATAATGTGTGTTACAAGTGTGTGTGTGTGAACACCTTACTTCTAGAAGCTGAGCCGCCGTCGGCCTCGTCTCAGGGTTTCTGTCCAAAGCTTTTTTCAGGAAATCGTTAAATTCCATTGACCTAAAACACACAAAACCCGTCAACATTTGCATCTTAAAGGGATAGTTCACTTTTTTAAATTAATTTTTGGTATGTTTTAGTTTACCCCAAGGGCATCCAAGATGTAGGTGTCCTTGTTTCCAAAGTATTTTCAATTTTGACATTTTTAGGTCAAAACGTTCGTGTATCTGTCAGTCATATAATGGAGGTCTATGGTCACCACCTCAAAGAGCATGCACAGAGAAATCCAGATTAAACATGATTTAATGACTCGTAAATGTAAGTACACATTGATGGTCTAAGACTCGAAACGAGCGGTTTGTGCGAGAAAACGAACAGTATTTCATATCATTTTTACCTCTACCAAAGCCACAAAGCACCCCGCGCCCTCAGATCACAGTGGACGTGGCTGTGGTTACAAGAGGTAAAAACGATATAAATACTGTTCATTTTCTCACACAAACCGCTCGTTTCGTGTCTTAGGCCATCAATGTGTACTTACATTGACGAGTCATTAAATCATGTTTAATCTGGACTTCTCTGTGCATGCTCTTTGAGGTGGTGACCATAGACCTCCATTATATGACTGACAGACAAGAACGGTTTGACCTAAAAATATCAAAACTGAAAATACTGTGGAAACAAAGACTAGGTGTCTTTGATTTCCACATCTTAGATGCCCTTGGGGTAAGCTAAAACATGCCAAAAATTCATTTCAAAGTGAACTATCCCTTTAAATGTGCGATACAGTGCTAAAACAACATTCGAAGCACATATTCTGGAAATGTTAAAAGCTATAAATCTGACTAAACAGCCACAACTATGCTCAGAGCACAGGAATCTCATAATGTCAGTGAAATCGGGTTTCGCGGCTCACCACTTGGAGGGCTGATCCAGGGTGGGCGGCTCAGATTTGGCGATTTTCAGCAGGACCCTCATGGGGTTCAGCTCGTGGTGGGGGGGCTCTATCTGAGCCAGCTCTATCAGGGTGATGCCCAGTGACCAGATGTCCGCTTTATAGTCGTACGGAGCGTCCTTCATGGTCTCACACATCACAACCTCTGGAGCCATCCTGAACATACAGGAGATATTACAGTTACATCATCACCAAAGCTTCGAACACAGTCAACATTTGAAGGGATCAAAATAAAGTGCATCAAAGTTGTCCTAAGACAAGAATGGGTATTAGGGCTGTCACTTTACGTTCGAAAATCGATTGCACAATCAACCAACACATTCAAAAGTGAAATTAGGGAATCGATTTTAACGGCTTTATTTTTGACAGATCAATACAGCACACAGAACATGAAGGATGTTGGAAAATAACAATGTCTTTTCTGTTCACCAAATGCTTTTTAATATTCGCCATTACGTCAATGCAAGTGACAACGCGCCATTATGTGTTGTGTGTAGTGACGTGTGTGTTCAAGTAAGCCAGAAATGAGCTGATTCTGTGCAATACGCTGTATTTAATATATCATGAGTTGCGTATTTGCGCTAAATCTGCACAGATTTGCGTTATACGAACTTCCCCAGCAAAGTGAGTAAACATTAGAGCCCGATCGATAAAGGATTTTAAAGGCCGATACTGATACAAATATTTGTTGGTTTTAAAATCCGATATTTCGATATATCGGCCTCGATATTTTTTATCATCATTTTTTGTCAGAAATGCACAACCAAACATTAACAGATTTCCCTAACATTAGTTATTTGTAGCTATTTATGAGTTTTAACTAAAATGATATGATAATGCATTTTAAAAAGAAACTTGTTTCTTTTATTGTCACAACAGAACAGACTGATGATAGTGGCATTAGCTAGCTTTATGGTTAGCTAGTCTATAATGAGCCATAATTTCAGCAGTGGATTACGTCATACTGCAATTTGTAAAACATACATTTTCAATATAACAGGCCAAGGAGAGATGATACGTCTCATTGCTATAACTGTCACGCGCTATTAAAGAAATACTTCAGTCACATTGTCAAAGGTTAAAAGGACAGTCAGTCAACTACACTGTAACAACGTAACGTAACTATTACTAGCTACATTCCGCTTCACTCTCGGCTTATTTAACACCAGCAAAACTGGACATGATAGTCACAGAATTGTTGTCATGCTTAGCTGAGTTAAGAGAACTGATGGGGATGTTCTTTAATTGTTATTCAAGCAATGTATGTCACGTGACCAACTCAATGAGCGTTGCCAACAGGGATGATGTAGAGTGCCCTCTGGTGGACAAATTATACAACTCCAACACTCATGACATGGTTCAAGTGTGTTTCGTCCATTTTTATTTTATTTTTTAAATATTCATTTATCGGCCATTATAACTGCCGATACCGATAGTTTGGAAAATGCCTAATATCGGCTGGCGATAGATCGGTAGGCTTAGTAAACATAGAAACACCAGATTGCTGGCTTGATGCCAATTGGACAGCAGTTATCCATTTTTACACATAATTGGCAGGTCGAGAGGTGTTAATCTCAATCCCTGAATGTTGCGCTCCTGTTTGTCATTATGGACGAAGCTTCACGCCAATAAATCATCAGGAATATTGTGGAATATTGCATCTCAAGCGTCCTCTTTACGCTCGTCCTAATGCATGTTAGGTGTCCGTGGATTTGCCTATATTTGGTGCTGAAAATAGAAACGTCTTTAGACATGGAAAAATCGATTTAATGAACACGGACAAAAATCAAACAGGATTTTCTCACAAAAGTGACAGCCCTGTTTGGTATTGTTCAAAATTCATGAATAACTTTGATGGAAAGGTTTTGATCCGCTTCAAACGTTGACTACCGTACATTCCCAGTACGGAAACATGTCTGCAGATATTTAGCCGGCGACTAAAAGAATTTACTACAAGCCACTAATAAAACGGCTGAAGATAAGGAGACGTTAATATCCACTAGCTCGTGTGTGTGTGTGTGTGCTCAGAGGAAGGACAAAGGTAGGGCAGATATTTCACTTCACGCTGGACACTAGTTAATGATTGCTTTAAATCCTGTGGGATATGACAAGACCTCTATCTATCAGCATATATATATTACCTTCACTCACGAATCCTGTAATCATTCATTCTACTTATGTTAATTATATTTTATAGTGATGCACTGAAAGGTCGACAACCAAAGATATACGCCTGAAAATGTACGTTTTGATCATTAAACAGTGAAGTTTTAGCACTTACCAGTACGAACTTCCAATAAAAGAGTCTCGCCTTTGGAGGGTTTTGGTGTTTTTTGCAGAAACTCCAAAATCCGCTGTTAACAAAAGTCAGAGATGTTGAATTACACAAGGATTTGTCCCAGTTTCAAAATGGTCACAACCTCCAAAACCCCTAAAATGAAGTTGACGTCATCTGTATAGAGAGTATCTTACATAAAAGGCTTTTCTCTGCAAATAACGTCAAATGATGTAAAAATGAGGACTGAATTATTGTATGATTTTCATTTGTCAGAATACAGGAAGGACAGGACAAAATCACTGTTAAACTATTATAGATCAAGTCCTAGGAGGGATATCATTACAGTCTAGCATTCAAAAGTTTGGGATCAGTCTCTTCTGCTCACCAAGGCTGCATTTACTTAATCAAAAATACAGTAAAAACAGAAATATAGCATTTATTTAATCTACCTATCGATATACACAATCTAATATATTGTAATATGTAATGTTGAAGATGTATTTTAGGATCATTACACATTACAGTGTCACGTGATCCTTCAGAAATCAATTCGTATGCTGATTTGCTGCTCAAGAAACATTTATGACTATCATCAATATTGAAAAAAAATTATCAGCTTAGTACCTTTGTGGAAACTGATTCTTTGATAAATAAATCAAAAGTTTAAAAGGACTGGATTTAAAATGAAATAAAAATCTGTTGTAGCATCTGTAAGAAAATGTAAGTTATTGTTATTAATATTAGAATACATTTAAATTATTTTATATTTATAAAATAATGAATATATTACATTTTTATTATTGTGTTATTTCAAATAGTAACAATAATCATTGCTTACTGCATTTTATTCTATTTATTTTTTATTTTTTTATATTCCTAATTGACTGGATAGCGAACGCATAGATTGTATATACACTACCGGTCAAATTTTATTATGTTTTTAAAAGAAGTCTTTTCTGCTCCCCAAGGCTGCATTTATATGATTAAAAAATAATAAAAAAACATTAATATTGCAAATTAACATTAATATTGCTAAATATTATTACAATTTAAAACATCTGTTTTCTTTGTGAATATACATATATATATATATATATATATATATATATATATATATATACATATATATATATATATATATATGTATATATATATACATATATACATATATATATATATATATATATATATATATATATATACACACATATATATATACACACACACACACACACACACACACATATATATATATATTTTTATTTTGTTTTTTGGGGGGGGAATAAGAAATCAATACTTCTATTCATCAAGAATGAGTTACATTGATCAAAAGTTACAGTAAAGACATTTATAATGTTAGAAAAGATTATATTTTAAATAAATGCTGTTCTTTGAACTTTCTATTCGTCAAAGAATTTTGGGGAAAAATGTGCACAACTGTTTTCAACATTGAAAGTAAAAATGAATGTTTTTTGAGCATAAAATCATCATATTAGAGTGATTTGTGAAGGATCATGTGACACTGAAGACTGGAGTAATGATGCTGAAAATTCAGCTTTTTTTCAGAGGAATAAATTACATTTTAATATATATCAAAATATAAAACAATCATTTTAAATTGTCATAAAATTTCACAATATTACTGTTTTTTTGTTTTGTTTTTTTGTAAAAAAAAAAAAAAAAAAGACTTCTTATAAAAACACTAAGTGATCTAAAACTTTTGACCGGTAGTGTGTATTTGTGAGTCCCCAGAAATGTGTGGAGGACCAGCATCTGAAGAACATGAGCCTGTTTAAAGTTTCTCTCACAGGAAGTGATAAAGGCCAGAAGAGTCTTGGCCTGGCATTCTGGGGTGCCATTAGCCAACACACAATGAAGCCACATTCGGTTAACACGTTAAACAGCATTCAGAGGAAATAATTCTCTCATTCTCAATCCAAGGAGACTTGAGAAGTAAGGTGTAATGAAATATTATAAGTCAGCTCTTGGCAAAATGTGGTGCTTTACAACACAACCTACAACAATACAGAGTGTGTTTGTGTGTGTGTGTGTGTGTGTGTGAGAGAAAGTGTGAGAGAGGTCATAAGAATTACGTAAGAGATCTAATAGCAGAGACACAAACACTCCGGCTCAACCAAAGGTCACACTTCAGCTCTGTGACAAAACCTAGTGCGCTGCCTATACTAGACAACATGTTAAGGCCAGGGCCGAGTGTCCATACGGGCACAGGGGCTCTTGGCTTGCACAAGGTCAGCGTTTTTATTATTATTTTTGCGCTACATAAAAATAGTATACACAAGGCATGGCCTCGATCTTGATAGGTATCCAATCAGAATAAAAATAAAGGCCAGCGGGACTGCCCAGAGAGAAAACAAAAGAAGGAAAAGGAAACAAGCGGCTGCTATTAAAAATGACATTAAAAATCTCGAATAAAATCGCTTTTTTAAAAGTGCTAAGAATGACGAAGAAGAGGGTGTAGAGGAGCTAACCACCATTAGCGCTGGCCTCTACCGCCTACGCTTAGCCTCAGCTCACGCTGGAAGCGTTAGCTTTAGCAGAGAAGTGTGGGAAAAGACAGAGATGAGGCCGGTCATCATCAGCAGAACAGAACCAAAGTAGGTCTACATTTACTAAGTTACAATTTACTTGATTTTTTATTTTAATTTTTTATTCAAATGTGGGTACTTTTACTTTACTTTAAAGGCCCGTTCACACCAAGCACGATAACTATAAAGATAACTTTAAAGATATAATTTCTAAAAATCGCTCTCCATATTAAAGAATAACAGAGTTCACACCACAGCTATAACGATAAAGATTCGAGAGAACGATTTTGTTGGGATCACTTTCAGAATGATTTTTTCCAGCTGTCCAACGATAAAACACTGACAACCAATGCAGACTTCAATGCATTTAAAATGGCAGATGACATTGCAGAGAAGTTAATCGTCAAAGTACAAAAAAACAACAACAAAAAAATCTTCTACTTTTCAATGATAGGCTACATTAAAAAGATGGATATGGAAAGCATCCTGGGAATAAACGGTGAGAAGTATTCACAATGAGATTATGCAGTTTAGCATTGTTACAAAATTACCTCAGGTAGGCTATCCAGCGCTAGTTGACAACATTGCTGAAGTCTAGGTTTTTATTCCATCATTGAATTGGTCAGCTATGTCCAGATATTACACTAGACATGGATTCACTGTTTAGATGCGCTCCAAACACCTCTCGTCTTTAAGGATATCGATCGTGTACCCAAAACAAAAAGTGCCTGTTTTTCCTTTTGATATTTGTTTGTAACGTAAGCAGCAACAGCAGCTCATTTGCCCGCGCGCCCGCTCTCTGGACCGCAGCGAGCGCGCATGCATAAGAAGAAGCTTTATCGTCATTTCAAAAAAAAAAAAACCTGTACTTTTACCTTGTTACGTTGGGCGACGTTCCTCTTGTTATTTAGTATGTAGATAAATTGCGTAGTTATTCGTAGTTTAGTTCCAAGCTCGCTGTATCTTTTTTTCTGGGCATGAGCGTTCATGGGTCGACTTCGTGAGACTATTTTCTAAGATGGCTCCTGCCTGTATACATGAAGTGAACTGTCTTTATAAAAGTATATGTCTTATTTAACGGTCTGTACTCTTACAAAGTTCTCAATGCTTCGGTTTGCATGTATGGACCCTCATTATGTTACTGTGTTAGTGTGGGGCTATTTTAGAGCCTTGTTAGTGGTATAAACTAGCGATTTCTTTTACTTAGTCAATGCCCCCATTGCTAGCATTATACGCTAAACAGTTTTAGAGATAAAACTCTTTACATTCGATTATCATGAAAACAAATCTCAGAGAACGATTCGACTAGGTGCCGATGTGTTTATTTGGTCTAATAAGACCAAAGGTTCATTTTGTGCTGGAGTTGCCCTTTAAGGCATTACAGCCTTAAACACACCTGACCCAAATGCTGTTATAGACAGGCAGCAGTAATATATATATATATATATATATATACACATATATATATATATATATATATATATACACATACACACATATACACACTATATATATATATATACATACGTATATATACACGCTTATACACACATACAGTCTTAAAGCTACACTGTGTGATTTCTACCCCCATCTAGTGGTGAAAAGGTATATGACCATCCAGTGAATATTAGTTTCTGATCCTCTCAATTCTGATTTCATTTTAACTCCTACGAGTGGCCAATGTAGTCCAAGATTAACATGGCTTCCAGTTCGACCTCGATCCATGAGTGTTAACTCAAACGTAAACGCGAAAGGCAAAGCTTGAATTAACGGGTATGTCCCTCTTTGGCTAATGTACTTTCAAGATGGAGGGGCAACATGGCGACCGACATTAGAACCCCTTACCGTATGTATTTTCAATGGCATATTATACACTCACGAGAATCTTTATTACTTGAACGAAGTAAATATACATTAATGAGCACATATATTTTGGAAGAACTCAGTGTTTTTAGCTGAAGAATAAACTTAAAAGAGTTACACAGTGTAGCTTTAAAGTCTTAGGCACATTAGTATTTTCACCCGCTGTCGCAATACGGAAAAAAATGACCATCAAAACTTGTGTTTCATGCTGACTTCAGTTTGAGCGATCTGTTGATGTACACACCTAGCTTGATGTCTCCATCCAGTGTGAGGAGGATGTTTCCCGCCTTCAGGTCTCGGTGGATGATCTTCATGCTGTGGAGATACTGAAGACCCTCCAACATCTGCTTACAGATCACCCGGATCTGAGGTTCTTCAAGACCCCTGTCCAACTCTACACACACACACACACACACCAGTCAATCTCATAATATCAAACAATATCACACGGAAATTGATTTCATATGATGAATTATGATAGATTTATATAATAATATACTGTGTAACATAATAATATAATATAATAATGGAAATAAACGATTTTTGCAACTATTAAAGGGTATTTTTTCAAAACACGAAGGAAGCAATGTGCCAATGTTAAAGGAATAGTTCACTTCAAAATGAAAATTCTGTCATCAGTAATTATAAATACATTAAATTATATAATATTATCCAATACAATACAGAAAAATTTTCAGACTATAAATTTACAATTCTGTCAATGTTAAAGGAATAGTTCACTTTTTAGTTCACAAAATGTATGTCATCATTTACTCGCCCTCTAAGTTTCGAAGAATGTCGGTAACCAGAGAGTCAATGGACCCCATAGTTTAGCAAAAAAAGGTCTCACTTTATATTAAAGCTCCAGTATGTAACTTTAGTTGGGCACAAGAGGGCGCCGTTTCCAACAATAACAAAGGCGAATGTATATGACGCAGTAACGAGCTGAATGATGGGACTTGCTGTCAAGCTGATGGATCTAATAATGTTTAAGGATAAGTGAAAACACTCATGTTTTTTAACATTATAGTGGTATGAAGCAGGTCGCGATTGCTAATAAGATACATATATCACACGCGAGTCCCGCGGATATAAAGGAATAAGGAAATTTCATCCTATTGAACTACACGCAAGTGCTGGATTACTCACACAGGTCAGTTTATTAGATGAATTAAACTTGTGAGGGAAACGCAGCGCTGTTCCACTTGGAATAATGCTACACTATCACACTAAACAGCATTTAAATGTGTGTTGAAAGTCATAATGTTATTCTACGTGTTACTGTAGTTGGTTTGCTATACGAACTAGCAGCTAGATCAACATAAGAATAACATACTGACCATATTCTAACATTTCATCATGTCAAGCTAACGTTATAACATTGATTTGTTTTATAATTTTGCTCACCTGTCCAATGAAGCTGTAATGTCGTGACTCGTGAGTTCTGTCAAGTCCAAATTAGTCACGGACGCTACAGTAGCTCTCTCGAGTGGAAGTCAGTCTCGGACGCTAGCTATCGGCATCTCAAAAACATCATGCTGATATTGATCCTCATTCTAGTCTGCTTGCCATGGTCTGTGTTTGAACAAAACAAGAACTGGGTGCCGCTAGATGTTACTCACTATGCAGTTGTCCGCGTCTGTCGCCATGTTTACGTCGATGGCTATGGCAATACGAGCGGAAACGAGGATAGCCGAGAATAGCCGAGGAAAGCGCAGATATTGCATCATTTACAGGCGAATTTTTTTCCGGGACGGACACTTTTTAAAATTGGAATTTCTCTGAAATAAAAGAACTTTGGAGACTTTGGGGATATTGTAAGTACACAACTGCAGGAAATATATCACATCGTGCAAGTGATTTTTGGATATTTTATTACAAAATCCTTACATATTGGAGCTTTAAGTGGCTTTAGGTACTATGTACTTGCATCGAAAATAAGTACAATGTACTTATTTTTCTCAGGTTGTATTGTAAAACACTTTTGCTGCTATTGAGGTATGATACTGGTAAGGTTAGGGACAGGTGTGGTGGAATGGGTCGGTTTAAGGGTAGGTTAAGGTGTGAGGGATGGCGTCAACTGTGTAATTACAAACATGATTACATTTATTAATTACAGCTGTAATTACATGCAGGTATTTCTAAATATAAGTACAATGTAAAAGCATGTATGTACACAATAATTCCATTGTATCAAATTATACATTTCAATGTAAGTACATAGTACTTAAAGCCACTTAATATAAAGTGGGACCAAAAAAATACTATGGATGGAAGTCAATGGGGTCCATCTTAGAGGGCGAGTAAATGATGACAGTGTTTTCACGTTGAAGTGAACTATTCCTTTAAATACACACACACATGCAAGTCTAGTTCTACAGCGTGACCTCTTCATGATCTACAAAAGTCAAGAGGCTAAGCGGGGAAATCAAAGGCAATGAACTCTGAGTGACCTTGACTGACTCGCTCATAAAATACCCAAAATAACGCAATATCCTGTTTAAACTTCAGGGTAAAAAGGGCGTTTACCTACTCCCCCATGAGCATCAAAAGGAAGATGCAGGGGTCTTTTACACAAACAAGAACATGAGCAGATATACTGTAGTCCTTACCTAACATGGTGGCATCGACCGCACCCCGGGGCAGAACTCGATCATTATCTGTGGGGAAATGAGCTTTCAACTTAACATGCTTTTCTGCAGGAGAGACATTCAGGAACACTTTATGTCACAGTGTCTTTGTTACACATGGTACATGTAGTTATTTTAGTAATTACTATAAATTATGCATAATTGCATGCAACGAACCACAAAACACACCCTAATCATAACCATATAGTAAGTATATGTAGTTAACTATTGACACCTTAAAATAAAGTGTAATTTATGTGTAATAAGTTTTTGTGCATATTCAGACAGATCTCATTGGAGACTCGTGACAAAGACTAAACAGGAAAGGGTGGCGTTAGTGGATATGAGTTATTCAGATCACAGAACAATGATATAGATTATTCAAGATTATCTGGAAAAGTCCAAATAAAGTTCTCAGGAATGGATTTCAAGACTCTTTAAGTTTAAAGTCACCATGAAATCAAAATAAACATATACATTTTTTATGGAATTTGTGGTATGTATATTTCTCTGATGACGCGTTTACTGTTGCTGGGGACATTTTTTCTTGTTTGAGAAGCAGATGCACTACTGGTCAAAAGTTTTCGATCGGTAAGATTTTTTATGTTTTTAAAAGAAGTCTCTTCTGCTCACCAAGGCTGCAATTATTTAATAATTAAAAAAAACAGTAATATTGTGAGATATTATTACAATTTAAAACAGCGGTTTTCTATGTGAATATATAGTGAAGTGTAATTTATTCCTGTGATCAAAGCTGAATTTACAGCATCATTAGTGTCACATGATCCTTCAGAAATTATTATAATATGATGCTCAAGAAACATTTATGATTATTATCCATGTTGAAAACAGTTTTTTCAGCATATTAGAATGATTTCTGAAGGATCATGTGACACTGAAAACTGATGTGTAATCAGCAACAGTAATGATGTTGAAAATTCAGCTTTTAAATTACATTTTAAAATATATTAAAATAGAAAACAGTCATTTTAAATTGTCATAATATTTCACAAAATTACTGTTTTTCTTTTTTCATCAAATAAAGCCTTGGTGAGGAGAAGAGACTTCATTTAAAAACATAAAAAATCGTACTGATTAAAACCTTTGACCAGTACTGTACGTCCCAATGGGGAAGAAAAGACTATCTGTTTAATGACAACTTTAATGACAACTTAAATATAATATATAATAATATATTTTTTTCCCCATCATGGTTATTCTAGTCTTAATTCACTGACTAAACGGATATGTAAACATTGCCCTGAGATGCTGACAATCTGGGTAAAATACAGTTGGCATGAAGGTTAAACTGCAAGACCAGTTTATGAAAGGTAAATATTTACATTGTGTCTTAACCCAGACAAGAAATCTGTTCTGTGTGGAGCAAGAATTTTGGACCAATGGGTTTTCACTGTGGGCGGGGCTTAAGCATTAGCAAAAGTGACAACATACTGGAAATATAATTGAAAAAAATAATAAATGCAAGCAAGTCATTATTATACGGAAATTGGGCAATTATGAGTCATTCTTTGCATGTAGGCCATTTCTGGACTATGCTGATGGTTTTAGTTTGTATTCCTCTATTAGGCCACATTTACAGATGTTTTATGCATTTTTAGGGCCCAAGCCCTGAAGGGCGAAGGCCCTATTGTTTTCCTTTTCGATTATTTTTTTATTATTATTTATTTATTTTTCTTTTTCTAGCGACTACTCGGGCACTTTTGGGGCCCTTAACATGCTCGAAAACTCTTGAAACTTTGCACACGGGGTCAGAACCCACGGCCATCAGAGCCGGGCTGAAGATGGTACCCGGGCGTGGCAGGGGGGCTCGACAGCGCCCCCTGGAACGTGGTTATATATATATTATATATATATATATATATATAGCTGCGAGCAGCGATGAAGGGCCAAAGGCACCGGGGTTGCGGTGCCACCGGCTTGGGCCGGCGTCGCTGCTCGCAGCTATATTTTAATCTTTATTACACACCAAGATGCAAAATACCATAAAGAAAAAGTGGAACAATATTGATATGAAATATTATTTTCGATAACATAAGGACATTTTTGTTTGCATTTTGATTCAGTTTTTAAGCATCCTTGAGCCCCGGAAATATGAATAAAAATTATAATTATTATTATTAAATTCACCATGAATTCATTTTTCAACAACATTGACCTGAACTACTTCTAGAGGTCATCTAAAATAATAACTCCATATCAAGCTGCCTTGAGCAAGTTAGGCCCCAATGGGAAATCTGTATCATAAAATCATACATCATAAAACCTGAAATGCTATAACGTGCCTAATAATGCATCACGTGTTCAAAATGAGAAAGATTTTATTTCTGTGCGTGCATCAGAGATTTGTATTCATCCCTGTGATGAGCTCACAAAATATAAAAATAGTCATGGGTTTGAATGATAAACATCATCAAATCTTTTGTAGTCAAAGCACATTCTTGATTAGAAATGCACAGTGTTTTGTCAATGCTCTCTCTGGATTAATGCAGTAACTTCCTCTCCGTTTAAAGCGAGCCAAGAAAACCTACCCCTCACATTGCTTGCCAAAACAATACCTGACCTTCACATACAGTACTTTGTCTATCACTGACATGAGTTTGCAGGCTTCGACACGCTGTTCTCCACGAATGACATAAGAAAAGTCCCTAAATGTCAGTAAGAATGTGCTAAGAAATGACAGGAGTATCTCCAGGAACTGACAGAGAAAGAGATTCTGAGTAAATCTGAAAGAATGCATCACAAATATCCTCCACCTGTCAGTCATATGATGAATCTTGATCAGATCCTGACCTACTTTAAAATGAGGATTCCTCATGCGTCACAGTTTTGACTTGTTTATAAGGAAGTTTGCCAAAAAAAACTAACATATACTGCACCATTGTGTTGTTACAAACACATATTACTATTTTTACTTGAGTAGAACAAACAATATGATGTTTAAAAGATTGTTTACGCCGTTCTCTTCCACACAATGACTGGAAACTTGTGACCATATGACTTTTGTGCGATAAATTTCAAATCTTCTGAAGTCTTACGATAACATTGTGTGATGAACAGGTCTAATTTGTCACTGTAACATTCCTCAAATTCATGTGGGTTTGGAAGGACATGATTAATGATTATAGAATTTTTCATTTTTGGGTGAACTACTCCTTTGGGAATGTATGACTCTTCTATATGATTCTTCCATTGTGAATTTGTAACAACTGCAGAAGTATTGAAAGTGATTTGCTCAGTGAAAACACGTCCTGCCTAAGCAAAGCTCCCCGCCTCAGGGCTCGAACCCAAATGGACTGGTAAACACACAAGTGTGTGTATATTTAGTGATGGAGGCGATAACACAGTGACACAACGTTTCATGACTGCATCCAAGATACATAAACCGCATACCAAAGAGAAGAGACATGGAGTCAGACTAACAAACCAATGTGCTATCCAATAAAACTACTATTTTCTGGGATGGAAAGCAGCTTAACTCCTGAATCTCTCTGCTCCCTACACATGAGAGAAATCACACTATTATTTATTTATGTACACTTACTGGTGGTTGGTTGTTTGTCCAGGGTGTTTTGGTTCATATCTGTGTGGTTATCGATTGGTTTACCAGACGCAACACGATGCCACGACGACAGACAATAAATTGCATCTTTTCCATGTTAATCAGTTTTTTTGTCAGGAGATTCTCTTTTGGAAACAACTGTAACGTCATGGTTAGAACAACAAGATGCAAAATATAGCAATGATAATCTCAGGAACTGATTATGACTTTTATTTAAATGTTAAAGGCCTGTTTAAACTGTTATCCATTAAAAGAATTTAACGTGAGTTTGAATATAATTTTGCGTGACCTCTATTGCCATACTGAAAGCAAAAATGGATAATTCACATCAGATGAAAGGAAACAAGGCTTTCAAACTCAATGTGAACAAACAGGTGTATTATCTCTCCGACAAAGATCGTTTCACATTTATGAGTTTAATTATACACATTAATGTTAACTTGTGCATTGTCCCTATTTAAATGAAAATGGGAAAAAAGATGATGTACTTTATCAGTTTCATTGTGAGTGCAGTGCACTTGAAGACAGACTCCGCCCACGCGCCTCTTCTGATTGGCTGTGATTTTCATAGTCATATCGCATCTGATGTGGACATTATTGGCTTGTAGCTGGAATCTTAGTTTTGAAAATTATTCTAAATATTAAACAATAGCAGCATACGTTATTTTATCTGCCTTAAACTGTATAACAAATCGCCTTAATTAAAATGTTTATTAACTGGAACATGGAGTGATAATATTTCAAAGTGCTTTCCATCATTTTGACAGATTGACCTGCTTTAGAAAGATTCCAGTAAACACTGCTAATAGGGATTAGAAGTGAAAAGTGGCGGCAATTACATTTTAAAGCATCCGTGTGAAAACAAACCTGGAAAGAACACGTGAGGATTTGGGAGGGAAAAAAACGAGATTCTTAGTGCATTGCTATCCAGGGAATTATTCATGGGATATATAGTGAATTAAATCGGGGAGAGCAGACCACAAATGTTTATGTTGTCCTTTTTCCTACTGTTACTAGGGCTGTTGGAACGAATTCCAAAATTCGAATATAATTCGAATATTTAAAAAATAAATACTATTCGAATGCTGAAGTTACTATTCGAATATTGCTTTTATATATATTTAAAAAACGTATATATGCAATCTTGTCTTTCTTGCAGCTTACACACGTGAAAATGAAATGCTTTTGTTTTCGTCTGATAAACAATAAAGTTTTTGAACTCGTAACACAAGCTGTAGGCTATCATCAGGGTTTCCCATACAGACATTCCTAAGTCTCCCGGAAGTTCTGGGAGTCTCCTGCATATAGCGTCTCTCTGATGCCCGCAAATTAGGTTAAAATCGCCCGGAATCTACAGCGAGATAGAACATACTGCGCGATAGGGCTGTCAACTTTAGTCGTTTAGTCGACTAATCAGGTCAATACCGTATTGGTCGACTGAAATTCTTATTGGTTCGACCAGTCGCATTATTTTTTTTTTTTTTGCCAATAGAAATACATTTTCAATGATTTACTCCCTGATATTTATTCCTTTATAAAGCAGTTATTTATTACTGTATTCTAAAATATAATTAGCCTATGTTTTATCCCCAACTTTAAATGCTTTTAGGCTATTTCTTGATAACTGCGCCACAGTTTAGCGCACACACATAACACACTCGGGAACCGCACCTACTGGCTGCGCTGCTGCTCGTGCTCAGTAAGGGATGTACTGGTAGGTAGTTTTGCTGTATTCATTCAGTTCACGCTACTTTAGTCGACAGAATGTCCAAGAAATCTAAATCTTTTGTCTGGCTACATGTTTGTGGAGGTAGGCGGCAGGTGGCGACCGCGTTGCTCCATTATGAGCGACGGCACATCGCAGTGCCTATCTGAAATCGAACTTGAGCGCGCAAAAGACGTGAGCAGCTCTTTTAACGGCTTTATCATACTGACTCAATCGATTGTTTTCTTAATAGGTTTTTATCTGTACACTTGACTCATTTGAAAGTAGCCTAAATAATGTAACAAATGAAATTGCTTATGCTTTACAACACAGCCTAGATTTCAGATTGTTTTTTAGGCTATTTTGTCTGTTGTTTTAAAACGCCTAACAGATCGGCTGGACAAAAGTTAACCCATAGCTTTGTAAGTAAAGAAGAATACAGCCTGTAATGAGAGCTTTTGTTAGGATTTTTCATTATGTGGCAGATAGCAGTTATATTATTTTGTAGCGTGTGGTGTGATCAGGTGCGCCGATTGTGACCGTCAGCTATAGACCAAGGACAGAGCTCCTCACTTGCAGTTAAACAAATCACTTAATTTTCAAAGAATTGTATTATTATTATAGTTTTATTTATTTTCGATGTTTTTTTCGTTGTTGTTTTATAAATGCTCTATGACAATTGTTTAAAAAATGTTCAATCAAAACATCCGTTTTTTTTTATTCAGTCGACTAATCGTCGTGCAGGACAAGACCTTGGTTCGACTGTGGATTTCTTTGGTTGATTACAGCCCTACATAACATACATAGAAAGTGAGAGAGAGAGATCTTGCGGTGCCGCGCGAAAGCTAGTCCGCGCGCTCTCGCTCCCTTTGCAGACTGATCTCATTAAATGGCTCTAAAATGCGTATAGATAACACGCCACTTGACTTGAAAGTGGCATGAATGTTGACACAAAAGTCATGATGTTGCCCTTTGGAACACCGCTGCACAAATCAGTCCAACACAGCGCTGTCAATGTCTGAGAACCAGCTTTAAAACAAGTTATTAGCAAATAGCCAGCATGCAAGGAGCCTATACAATAGAGCCACAAACCGAATATCTGATTCAACCATATTATCGGTCCGATATTGCGCATTTTCCAAAATATTCGGTATTCGGCAAGTTATAATGGCCGATAAATGAATATATAAAAATAAATTAATAAATAAAAACTGTTATATTCAAAATTTATGTTTTACAATTTGCAGTATGATGTTATCTATTGCTAAATTATGGCTCATCATAGACTAGCTAACCACAAAGCTAGCTAATACCACTATCATCAGTGGAAGACCGCTAACGTTAACATTAATGAGTTTGGAAACCACAATCAACTTTTTCTGCCTAAATAAAGTAATGATTACGATATTTATAACTAGCATATCTCTAGTTACCGTCCCTGCATTGTAAAATGTAAGTTAGACTTGCAAGGAGTGAACATTTAGACAGAGAAAACATATCAAACGTATCTTGTGCATAAAAATTAGCATTTCTTGTACATGTGTGTGAAATCCAACAACGCCAAATGTGTGTTGCAGACTGTCATTCTGTAATGGATTTAGAATCGCTAAATAGTAGGTTTTAGGAGGCAGGCAGCAACTGATGATTGAAAATGGTTGGATGTAGCTCGACGGAAAGAATTTAAAAAGTGCAGGTAAAGGGATAAGCAAGCTGACATTGTAATTATAAGGTAGCTTATAAGGCCAATGTAGGGACAAATTATTATTTTATTTATCAGAACTTTAATATATATTTTGATGTTTCTCTTTTGTGTTGTGACAATAAAAGAAACAAGTTTCTTTTTAAAATGCTTTATCATATTATTTTAGTTAAAACTCAGTAAATAACTACAAATAACTATGTTAGGGAAATCTGTTAATGTTTTGTTGCGCGTTTTTAAATAAATAAATAAAATATCGGCCAATATTCGGAATATTGGATTTTAAAACCCCCAAATATTTTCTATTGATTCGGCCTTCAAAATCCTTTATCGGTCTGGCTCTACTATATAATAAGGAGCGTGAAGTTATTATTAAAATACAGCTGGATTTTCGAGGTTAGCACACTGTATATAGTTGGTAGTTGATATTGTTAGATGTCCCTCTAGTGGACAGAACGTGTAACAACAACCACAGGCTATAGTGGCATTGGCGAGCCATTAAGAATGTGTAATGTCGCTAAAATATGAATAATAGGATGAATTTGAGCATTTCATATTCAAATATTATTTCACACCACATATTAAGCAACCACATACGCAAGATTCAAATTTAAATATTTTATCATTATATATATAGTAGTGCTTACCTTAGGGACATGAATCTATGCTTGCCAAAACAACAGATTATGAGGCTGACGTCACTCGCCTGTCACATGATCCAGCTATTATGTAATTGTTTTATGACAGGACCGACTATCCCTACCAATGGCCCGACAACCCTAGGCTATTCCATTCCCATGACCCAGCATTGGACAAGCAGTTTGGATAATGGATGGATAGGTAAATGTTGCATCACAGCAAACAGTAGAAACATTTACTGTTGCCATAACAAAAAAAAGAGACTCACTTTCAACATATTCATTACTGAACACATGCAATGACAACACCGTCCAATGAGTCACTGTCCCGACGGATAATCCAGGCGTTTTCCAAACAATAGACCCATGACTGTGTGTTTACAGAGGGAACGTACAGGAACTGCATAACCAACAATACAGCTAATAATACAAGCTCTTGAAAATACGACTGAAAATATAGTCAGGAGATATCATAGAAGCAATGGTAATACTTGATGATTAGTGGCTAATCACAAATAAGCATACAACGGAAAAAAATGTGTTTACATGTTGGTTTTAGGGGAAACCTTGCATACATACAATGTTCATATGAAAATTTGATCTAAAATACATTTACATGTAGATATATTTTTGAGTTTATTATCAATATAGCAATTTAAATGGTATTTTTTTAAAAAACACTTTTGGATAGTCAAATAAAAATATCTGAAAATATCTATTTTCTGCCATATGTTGTATCTTGAATTTATGAATATGTTTTTCATAAAGGTTTCATGAGGTTATTCAATTAGAAATGTGAAATAACATAGCCATATAACTGAAAAAGTCTAATTACTTAGGCTTAATTATTGTTCTGACCATGATCTAATTTCCTGTTCTTTTTTTTGGCACGACAACAAAATGGCTTCCTGCATTATAATTGCTTTGAAGTATTTTCAAAATGAAAAAAATATTTTAAAACGCAATCTTAAACTTTGAAACTTAATTTTTCAAACACAAAATCCAACAAATTGGAATCAATAAAAGAGGTGTATTAAAGTAATAGCCTGTATGAAACCCATAGTTAACAGTAATAAATGACCAGATCAGACCAGATAATTTCTTTTTATTTCCGGTAAACACATGTCAATGTTATAAAAACTGGAGAAACCAGTCGCCGCGTGTTTAGCATCTTAGCATCTCCATTCACGTGTTTGTGTCTTACTGACATTTCTGAAATATTCTCGATGACATGCGCCGATGCCTGGAGGTACAGGAAGGCCGAACAACCAGTCCGACCACAAGAACAAAGTCAGATCGAGAGCGTCCGAGCAAACACGGATTCCTCGAGCGCCTACGCACATATCTCAGGCAAACGCAACAAGAGGTTAAACAAACAGAAACGATTAAGGGTTTAATGAGACAAATCCACAACACTGTTAACAGGAGTCAATAAAGACTGCATAACTCGACTGATTCTGGACACATGCCCTGAACCCTATTCAACCTGATAAATAAGTAATGATGATGATTATCACTTTCACCGCACTGGCACAGAGCTTCACACTTACATTTACTTAAGAGATGAGCAACAGATGGCTAAAGCGACCTCATTCAGTTCGCATCTTTTTTCCATGATGCTTTAAAATAAAAGATTTTGATGTAACATGCTGACATAGGAATGGAAACTACAGCCGCCAGCCTACTATGTGCAATAATGTGAACAAACATGAAGTATACAACAATACAATGTGTTAAACAGTTGATCGGAATGGACGATTTCGATGAATTTTATCTTTCTACTCATTTTGTCTTCTCATATGGTTTACTCATGGGGCTTAAGAAGAATACTTTTTGTCCAGAAATATTATCAATTTGACACTTTTGGATGAGACTCGAGTTGAGCTGAATAATGACATTTATAATCTTCTAAAGATGATAAGTAGAAACTGAATGTTATATAATCGATTAACTTTGCAACATTGATGGTTATTGAACTAAACTGAATTAAATTGTGTCATTTAACCGAATTATTCAACAGAATAATGACAATAGTCTTCTACAGAATTGCTGAATACCTGAAATTAAAGGGATACTTCAGCTCTGGAAAGATGAATGTGGATTTAGGAGAGTCATTATTTAGAAGAAATGTGGAATTATTTTTTGAATTTGGAGCTTCCTAGACTGAGAAAAGCCAGAAAATGTTTTTTTTGCTTCTGTGGATGAAAGACAACAACTCCCAGAATGCACTTGCTGCAACAGAGTGCAGTAGTTAATCAAGTCTAGGCTACTAGTGAGTCTCCGTGATTAGTCTGCCCGAAAATGTGTTTCAGAAATCGCCCAAATTTCATCAGACCTTTTAAAATAGCAGTGAACATGAATCATAAAAATTGGTAGATACCTCAGTTTGTTTTCATGCCAAAAGTTCAAAAGATAGCATCCATTCAATTATTTCTGAAAAAAAGGTCTGAAAAGTTTGAAATATCAAGAAAAAAAATAATAAATTCACCACTTGTGACGTGGCAGCGAGCTGTGACTTCTACATGCGTGTTCTTTGTATGTGTTTCTTCGAGGTTGGATTCATATCAAAAATCTGCCAAACGTCCCATACTACTTCTGATTAGAATCTCTACTTCATAAATTGTATGAAAATTGTGGAAATAATGGTTCATATCACTCAAAACATGAATGGAAATGCAGGCGCCCTTATATGGGCAGTAATGGAGTCTGATTGTGCCCTAGTGAAAAAGTTTGCATACTGCGCCCAAACAAAATCTCACTGAAAGCTCATTTTTTTGTAGCCTAGCAAACCAGACCTATCAGATGTTAGGTCTGGGAACTCACAATTGGCATACCACAATCCGGGGGCGGGATAAAAGGTTGTCTTTCAATATCCCTCTGCACGCCGTAGGATGGCGCTAACCAACCAGAGCGATGATGGCTGTGGCTGAGTGAGTCCCATGCATTTTCCCCATGGTTTTCTCCAGCGGAGCAAGTTGATATATTAAACTTTTGCCTTATGCGGTCGTCAGAAACTCTGAACACATCTTCCTTTTTAAGAATGACTTAAGTTACATTTCTTAACTCCAAGTCATCGCGAGTCGCGGCCAGAGAAGACCGATGTTCGCCAGCAGCGCCTTGTTTGTTTTTAAGTAGCAGGGAAATCACCTATGGAAATCACGGGCACAGAACCGTCACAATTTCTGCCGTAATTGTTAACTTGACCACAAACTCTATACACAATGTGATTTGCCAGACCAGAGTTTGGATTTTCCACTTCGAAAGTCAACGGAGAGTTGCTAGACCACACTTGGCAGCAAAATAATTTTTGCTTCCGCTAGGTGCGTCTAGATTTCTAGGCTACATTTTTGAGATATCAACCTAAAATTTGACACACAACTTGTTCAGATTTTTGGCTTTGATATTTTATGTAAAATATGAATAACTAATATTTTTACTAGAGCTGTCAGTTAAACGCGTTCTCGACGGCGTTAACGCAAACCCATGTCAACGGCGTTAATTTTTTTATCGCGCGATTAACGGTCTTTTTGTCCTAGCAAACTTTGTAGTTTTTTCACATACTTTTGCAACAGGACGGCGGCATGCGTCCTGATCCAGTTTCAGCGTCTCGCGCTCGTCATCCACTCAAAGCCGGCTGCGCCGCAGTGTGTGCGGCGTGCCTGTTGTTTTGTTTCCGGTCTAGCTAGATCCGCTTTGCGCTTTGGTCGGAGAGCAGACGGAACGTCCTCGCGCGGCGCAAGCCATTGAAATGAATGGGTTTCAGAAGCGCAGCGCGAGGCCGTTTTGTGCCGCACACACTCGTTTCAGCTTGCGAGCCGGCCAAATGGTAACGTTATGTTTTGAGTGGATGGCGAGCGCGAGACGCCGAAATGGGATGCCAATGAGATTCTGAATGTAAAGTTTACTTTTAAAAAGTTGCCAAATTGTCCCATTGACAAGACCGAAAGCGATCTGTATGTTTTGTCATTATGAACTGAGCTATCATCATCGCAGCACGTCCAGCCTGAAACACCACTTGATGATGGCCAAGCAAACACACACACACACACACACACACACAAACACAGATGATGCAAATTCTCCACCCCCTCGTCAATATCAGGACCTCGTCAGTATTTCTTGTCACCCTTTTATTAGATGGACAGTGTTGCATTGTGTGAGAGATTATTTAGGCTATATATGTTAGAGTGAAATTGAACACTATTCCAATGTTATTTTCAATAATAATAATTAAAAAAAACACATTTGCACTAAACAAGCCAATCCACTTTTCCATGTTGATAAGAATTAACGAAAAAAATGAACAAAAAGAAATCAAAAGACATTAAGAATAGATAAAAATGTGTGATTAATCGAGTTAACTATGACATTAATGCGATTAATCGCGATTCAATATTTTTAATCGCTTGACAGCACTAGTTTTTACATTGTACATTTCCATAAACTCTCAAACTTCTATAACTTTTTTTCTGTTTCACTTCGTAATTTATTTCACTTCTACAAAAATCTGCCAAAAGTCTTCTTTAAAACAAGACCAATCTTATGTATATATTCCAAAGCATTCTTGAATTAAAACCATTTAAATTTAAAATGTGCATTTCATGTCTATTCAAAAAAGACAGTTAAGAGGTTAAAACGCACATCGACCGATCACTGTTTAACGTTACATGTAAACACTACATTCAGATTAACCAATTCGAATGAATTCAGATTAGATTGAAACAAAAGCTGTGCATGTAAACAATGAATGGCAAAAGCTGAATCCGACATCGAACGGCCGGACATGTGTCCGGGAAAAAGAGGATGGTAACCCCGACTACTCAGCTTTCTCCACAGAACAAGAGCCTGCTAGCTTAGCTTCCAAAAAAAGATGGCCGACACTATGGGCTCTATCTTGACCCGGCACAAATGACTTTATACACTGACGCATTTATCATTCCTATTTTGCACTTAGCGCAGAAGCGGCCTTTTTCCTCCACAGACGCACGTCGGTAAACTCAGGACATGGAACTTGCGCTCCCTGGGCGGGTGCAGCGAAAAGGAGGCATGTTTTCGCACAAACAATCCCTGGTGCTATTTTGCAGTTCCAGAAAACAATTGGAATACCATCTAAATGTATGCGCGTTTGCGCGTACATTCAGATGCTATTTTAAGCACGCATGCTTGGCCATAATACGGAGTGTGAACAACGCGCATACACTGTAGATGATTCTCATATCCACACAGATGCATTTTACTTTTTGCAAATGATACATTATTATAAGGAAAAATATATAAACACGAGGGAAATCATTGTTGTGTCCATGACGATGGGGAAAATAGGCATAAAGCTACACATTTACCCAAATTATTATATGCATGTATAACCGAAGCTAATTTGGGTGGGTTTGTCCCATCCCCAATGTCAGCTTCTCTTTCATTTCACTGCCCTGACGAGAACAGCGATTCTCTCTCGGCTGTGAACCGATCTAAAGCGTGTCTGGTAAATGCGCGTTAATAATAGATTGGCCGCGTGGAACAAGCGCAATCGTTCATCACTGCTCTTAAAGGGAATGTGATATGACGCTCTTATTGGTTTATTTCCCGTTACGCCCAAACCACACCTATGAATAATGAAGCTACTCAAGACTAGGGGTGTCGCAATACACAAAACTGACACAAAACTCGGCCAATTCATTTTGGTTGAATTTCGAGAGCTAAAATGCCTTTTTTTGCCCTTTTTCAAACATGTGGTTTAATGGAAAAAAAGGTCTGTGTCAGGGGCGATCACTGAGGCCCTTTTTAGGGGGGCTTCAGCTCTCTGCTCTTGCTTGGCTTCAAGTCTTGTTAATCAGTTCAGCTCATTCTTCATCATCAATCCACAGCAGCGCCGATCAGAGAGCACGTCAGAAACAGAGGACAGGGTGTGTGTGTTCATCTGAGCCTCATTGGTCTGTCACTGCTCGTCAATGTCAGAATATTTGAGATGACCAATCAAATCAAAGTAGGCTAGGCGGGCTTTATGTTCACAGACGCTGCTGAGCGCGAAATCCTCAAATTTCAGCAGAGCAACTCGACGCTTCAGTGTATGATAAAGTGTGACTGCGAGATTACAGTAAGATGTAAGTAAGTCAGTAGCTAAACATAACGTTTCATATTTGACAGTTTTTTTAGGTCATTATAAATGTTAAACGAATGTCAAAAAATAATCTGGCAAACTAATATAACGTTAGTTTAATTTCGCCATCCACATGAACTGCTTTTGTAACTCATGTAACGTTAGCCTGCCCTAATGTAATAATTAGTTTAGCCTACTGTCATTGTGAGGGGACAATTAACATTAAAGCCCGGAACACACCAAGCCGACGGTCGGCCGTCTGGCAGATTTTTTTGCGTTGGCCAACTAAGTCTCCTCGGTGTGATAGGCACGGTTCCGTGCCGTTGGCTAAAGATCAGTCCTCGTCGGCTTTATTTTCTCCCGATTCGACATGTTGAATCGGCGTCGGGCCGTTGGGGAAAGAGAGAAGTCTGATTGGCTGTTCAGCTTAGTGAAACAGTCAGTGCACGAGAATAAAAGCAAAACAGCAAGCAAAGAAGTCAAAATGGTAAAGATAGAAGGCTGTTCTTATGTTACGTCTTCTTACCTGAGTGTTCCTTGGTGAATATTTCAATATTAACATGAGTGGAGTGGAATCAAGAAAGTGTTTAGCAGGATTGATATTCAAAACGGTAAGCACGCGCTGCTTTGTTTACGTTATGTGTATCTGCAGCCGGCAGCGTCAGGTTTTCCTTTTTAAATGACGAATATAGACTAATATATCTGCAGAAATAGACAGTTGTCTCAATTACACGCAGGCGCAGAACACACATTCTAGCTGACAGTCGCTGCAGTTCTCTCGGTGTGTTCAAGTGCAGTATACATCATTTGGCAGAATAAATCATCTTTAATTGAGAAACGCTCAAACCTGTGTTGTCAAATTTCACTATGACCTTAAAATTCTGGTTCTTGGGTTAAACTGTATGCAAGCCAAACTACACAGCGAAATTACACTCTGATTGAACCAATCCAAAGCGCAGTTACAGTAATTAGTGTAATTAAATAGCATTATGTGGACAACTTATCTTATATAGAGAGGAATTAGATCAGTATGCTATTACTTTATCATACATTTACATGAGGAGACAGATAGCATTTCAGTCATTGCTTATATGAATAACTCATCAGGAGCAAAGTCTGGTAAATTTCCCCATGCAGCTTTGATGTGTCTAAAAGCTAACATTACAGTAACTTTTCTTTAACACAGTAGAAATGGAAGAAGAGGATATGTCTGTCACGTTTTACTTGTTAACATCTTGGTTTCTTGACTGGTTGTTGACATAAGTGTAGCTCTAGATGTGAGTGCAAAGATTTTGCAAACGAAAGTTAAAAATACCCTGGGGGCTAAGCCCCCCCTGTCTTCCAATCCTAGTGACGTCCCTGGTCTTTGTCTTTAAATTAATTCAATTACAATTAAACATTTCACAAGGATTAAAAAAAATAATAATCTGCTAATGCAGTAGAAGCTATATAGGAGCCGCACATTACCATAACATTAAAAGTTGTAGCCTAGACTTTTAACCTAAATTCAGATGCTATTTATTTTTCAGATATCAATAATCAGACACACAACACGTTGTATGAAAACATGTAAACTGAACATAAGGCAGTTTTTACATTAACTTGTGTTTTTACTCTAATAATTTTACACAGTTGTCATTTTCATGAAAGATATTTTAAACATACATTAAATAAGCAAGATATCATTAACAGGTTAAGTAAAATATAATATACAGGCTAACATAGTGCATCTATTTTAGTGCAAAGGTTCATTTATGGGAAGTTGTGGACACTGAATCACTTGCCTGCCTGAGGTAAATATAATGCTAGTGACAAGCTAGAGCTATGCTGTTTTATCGACGTCTTTCCGCTGCTGAAACACTGATTGAGCGATTACACGAGTTATGATGCCTTTCAGTAAGTATACTGTATCTTTCAACATACCTTCAGGTGTCCTTTCTGTTACTGAGGAAGAGAATGATCGCGTTTACTCGCGCGCGCGCTGCCGCTTGATGACGAGCCTAGAATGCCTACAACGATCTGTCACGTCACATCAAAGAGCGCCAAAACGCCATTTATTGTTTGAATTTCGTGATCAAATAGACAGAATCTGAAAGATTACACCTTGCTTATTATCGAAAGTAACAAAACACGGAGCTTGTTATTTGGTGTTAATGGTGGTTAGGCTACAAAACTGAATTCATTGTGTACTGTTTACAAGTCATGAGGTCCATTGAGCCGGGCTGGGCGGGGCCGGGGTAGCAGGGGGCGGGGCGGGGCGTGTTCGGTACGCAATGACAGGATCGCGATTCGAATTGTGAGTTCAGTATCGCGGTTTTCGGCTTCGGTTCGAAAATCGTTACACCCCTACTCAAGACCAACCCCTTTCACGATTGCGCCAGGCGCAAGAGGCATTTATCCCGCCGGGAAAATAGCATCTGCGCCGGGATCCGCCCACAAAGTTACTTGCGCTTTTGCGCTATGACATCTTGCGTTTCAGATCGTTAAAATAGGGCCCTATGTGTTAATTCTCTGAGTGAGATCACCCTCTATGGGCGGGTTGAGGACATGCAGGACAGACCCGACTACTGACTGTAGTCTTTAGACTCATCAGATGACGCAAAATGACGATTGAGGTTTTTTTTACATACAAAAAAATAAATCTCTCGTCTCAGGGGGCATAATAGGGTGGTAATTCAGAAAATACTACAGGTTTCCTACTAATACAAAGCTTAATGCTAAATCCTAAAGTATCCCTTTAAATTCATAATTAATGATTTTTGCAACACTTCTGTTTGTCCTGTTTCTTTATAAGCTACTTTAAAACAATCTGTAATATATAAAGCTCTATTTAATAAATGTAAAGTTCAGATTAATGCTAATTTAATTCTTCATAGTGCATAGCGTACTTGAAATAATGCTAGTTAGTAAAAACTCTCGTTGACCTTGACTGAGATGTTGCAGACATGAGTTCATGAGACTGTTGAGACACACTGCACTGAAGCTGAGAAGAATGAAAGGGGATAAGAGGAGATTACGTCACACACAGACGGAGAGAGAAGCAAGTCAGTGAGCCGACCTCCTTAATCCCGCTGCTTAATTGGATCTTAGATCCGACAGTTTACGAGAGTTTAGAAAACGCCATGGCTGACACGCAGTGATTTAGAAGCACGGTCACACACGTGTGAGTCTAGGCACGTTTGACCCCTGTCGAGATGAGGGTCAGAGATCTTCACACACCTGTTACATGTTTACACACCCGCTGGCTGACACACATCAGCAGATCAACGACGGGTGGAAGGTGCATGTGTTTTTAATGTGAAATACTTCTCCAATTTCATTTTAATGTGTCGAGACAGCTTTTTCTATAGTCATTGTTTTTGCGCTTCTGTTTCATGACACCTGTGGTGCTAAAATCCCAGATTAAGAAGAGGCACTAAAAGTCAAAAGGGCTGTAGTACTCGAGTCCGGTCTTGGACTCAAGACCGTTTTCTATGGTCTCGGACTTGTCTCGGACTCGCTGGTATTCGGACTCGACTTGTCTCGGCCACTGGTCTCGCACAAATATGGCTTTTGGTCTCGACCGAGTCCAACATTTTTGTATGTGTGTTCATTTATTACTAGCCTAGGGCCCTATAAAATCCATTTTATTTTTTCCCAAATTCCATTTTATTTTTTCCCAAATTCCGTTTTTTCCGTTTTAAGCTTTTGCAAATTCCGTTTTTTCCGTTTTAATTTTTGGGAATTCATTTTTTTTACCCTTTACTGTTATTTTAGTTGTAAAAGAGTGTGCTTTTTATTCCGTGATCGCAGAAATTATAGGGCCCTACTAGCCTATCAGGGTAACGTTAAACTGAAGAAATGCCCAAATTAACCAACCTCAGCGCTCACTACAACGGAGCGCTGTCTTCAAATGCTGTTACTATAGTTACTGTGTGTTGCGCACAATTCTAATGTTTCCTGCAGGCCTCCCATTTATAATGTGGGATATTCCTGCAATTGTAATCCACACAGATCATAAAATCAAATCATTCTTTTTAATAACTAGTATTAATAACAGCGTGACTTTTTAATAACAGCGTGAGTGTTCAGACGGTGCCGCATCTTCTCTTCTCTCATGTGTTGTGGAAGCCAAGCATCGAGCACTGCCGCGATAATACACAATCATGCTAATATACAAAAACGCATGCCAGGTATGAACAAAGAATCCGTGCTCTAGCACTTAAAGTGACAGCAACCATATGTGTCCGTCATTAATTTTGTCATCAAAACAACAAAAGAGAGCTTTAAGTTAAAGGAATCAGGATTAATACCCTGTGTTTAAATTTATTCAGGACCAAAATGCTATCCAGTGTTATTTTCCATTTGATTACTTTATTTAGTTTCTGTCTATGAATACTAGACCTATTCAAAAACATTTCTCTTTATTTGTCTTTGTTTATATCTTTATTCTATTTATTTGTGTAACTTTTTTTCAATTTAATTGAACAATTTAAAATCAAGCCTTGTGTTGTTTAGATTCTTAACAACATTACCCTATTGTAAAAAAAAAATGCAACGAGCGCAATCATTTAGGCAAGATAAATTTAATAATTTTGTTTGGCAAAAACGAAAATTCTTTTTTCCTGTCCTGGACTCAGTCTTGAATCGGACTTCGAACCTTTTTGGAACTCGAGTCTTAACTTGGACTACGAAGCTTAGTCCTCGACAAAGGTGGTCTTGACTACAGCCCTACTAAAAGTAGTAGTAATTTTTAATGGCTAATTCCAATTGCTAATTGTTTTACAAGCAAATAGGCTGATTAATAATCTGATCTGATAATACTGATAATCAGTAGCCAATTTGTGTTTTATCTGTGTTTGAGCACATTTATTTGTCATTTATTTTCCCCTATTACAGACCAAACTGGACTTCAACAACAACAAATGTCTAGTTGAACTTAAAATTAGAGGCAATCATATTTTAACAAAGACTTTAGATATACAAAGTCTGCACATATTACTTATGAATGAAAAAAGTTCCGCCTTCTATCATAAAAGAGCCAATCAGCAACTGGTAAAGTCGTTGCGTCACTGCAGCTTTGCCGTCGCAAATCCAGGGGATTTGTTGTGGACCTTGTGCAAGTCTTGAACAAATATCAGCCAAAATAAAACATAAAACTGGTGTTGGGAGCAAATAGATTTGAAATGACAATTTTGACTGACAATTTTTTTCAAACTTTCATTATAATGTTAAAGGGTGGTTGACGTGACGCTCAATTTTTGTGTCCATAGTGACAAATATAATTAAAAATGTATAATATTTCATTAAAATATCTGTTTTTATATACAGCTTAATCTTCCAGAACTAATACATCTGTAATTAATGAGTATTATAATTCAAGTATGTAAATATTTTGTTTTAAACATGACATTTGTCCAATGGCGTGACTGTCCGGGGTAGCGTTCCTTATCTTAAAACTTCTTTAATTAAATGAAAAATAAGTCTAAATACATTACACTACTTGAATAGATATTATAGAAGTGTTTACTTAATGAAACTAAAGGTTATAAGTCTTAAGGTCCCCATTTAGAATAATTATGACAGATTACATTTTGTCCGCAAAACTGGTGTCCACCTGGTGTGACGCCATTCTGTAGATATAAAACGTGCATTAATTTGGGCACCCTATTACTGAGAGGGGCCATTCTTCATTCAGGAAGTACAGTAGACCTCACTGGAGCACATGGACTGCACACAAGGTGAATTCTGTCTCAAATATTTTGGTAATGTTGCAATTTCTTTGCACTGCTGAAAATGGGATCCTTTATGCAGTCCTTTGGTGTGACGTAATTTAAGTATTGATCTGAAAATGTTCATCAATTTATATTGATTGACTACTGAAAATAATGTAAACCTTAACACTGTTAGTCAGGATTGAAGACTGTCTCTCATATAGCTAGGCGGCAAACTGGCCTTGATCTTAAAAAACGTCCACTGGTGTGACAGCACTGTCCTATAGTGTGACATGAAATCAGCGTCACACTGGTGGAAATGGCCGTCACACCAGTGGACGTAGGCTCTTTTTGGGTGGCTAATTCTTCATTTGTGGTGGCAAAAGGTGTCCCTCTACTTTACAACAGTTTAAATACCAATTAATTCTTCATTCCAATCAATTGCTGCTGCAACACTGCAATTTCCCCTTGGGGATTGATAAAGTTTTTCTATTCTATTCTAAAATGTTTGCATTTTTGTATTCTGTGGGATAAACACAATTTGTGCACCATTAACAGATACATTTTAGTTTTAAAATGCATATTTAATTCAGTTTGAGAGATTGCATTTATAACAAAATATGCATGTTCCCACCATACCTCAGAGAGATATCATGGAATGTAATTACAATTAAATAAAAAAATTTAACCCCCCAAAAAAGTGGTTATATTGTGAATATACACTTTCTTTAACATTTACAATTTTAATAAATTGTTTAAAAAAACATATTTTGTAATATCTAAGAAAAAGTAGTGTTCCTTAAATTCATGTCCGTGATGTTACATCAATGGATGTCGCCACTTGAAGAAAAGGGGGAAATCAGTTTGGACTACTTCTCCACAGACAATATTCCAGTAATGTTGTATTTTTAATAAAATGCATAGGACACCAGTAATTATATAATTGCATCTCTCTAGTCAGGTATGGCCAGATTAACTGCTGCTGAAAAGCAGCTTCTTTAGTTTATAGACAGTGCAGAGATGCAGACCCCAGTTCGAAGAGCAGAGTTCCTTCAAAAGAAACAGCAGACCCATTTAAAAAAAAAAAAAAAAAAAAAAAACATTCAGTGCAAAACAAGACTGAGAATAGGAGATCTCCCAGAGAGGGGAATGAGAGCAGCAAGGAAGAACTGGAGGATATAGAAGGCAGAATACAGGGCAAGAAAGCAGAGAGAGATTGAGAGTTTTGTATTAAATATGTTTGTAGATGCATTATTTACTGTAGATTTTCTGAATTTTTTGTTGTTAAATGTTTTGTGTTAAATAGGTCTGTGGATACATGTTTTATTCACTAATGATTTTCAGATTGTTTTATTCTTTATTGAAAACAAATTCAAACATTGTGATTGCAACACAATCCATTGTGTAGACACTTTTTGAGAAAGTGAGAAAAAGGTTGCATGTTGTTTTAATTAAATTTGTTAATGTAGTTTTTATCTAAATGTTCTTTTATCAGAGCAATTACTTGTAATCCTACTCATAATGAATTTCATTATTTTGCTCAAACTTTTAATCGTTAAACCTTTTATGCAATATTACATCTGTTGTGTTACTTCAAAACGTATCCGACATTTCTTTCCTTCAGAGCCATTTAATCTTATAATTTAATGTTTTTAGACTGTAAAGTGGTTTTAATATTTTAGAATAAAGACTATAAAGGATGCACAGACCATTTTTCCTGCCTTTTTATGTAAAGACATTTGTTAAAAAAAGAAACAATTCTTGTTGTCCAATGGTGTGACGGAATGTCATGTGGTGTGACAAACTGAATTATAAGTGGAAAAGGCATTTTAATGCACAAATGAATGTAAAAAGTGTTGAATAGTATAATAATGATGTCATCATTATGCACATAAGGATGAAATGAAGATTCATTAGGTTTTATACTAATTATAATGAATATAATCCAGAAGTTTGGGCAAAGTCCCTATGTGTACATCTTATAGTAGGATAATAACATGATTGTGAATTTTTATTGGTTACTTTTGATGTGGGAATATAGTTAGGACAAATTGATAAGTATTGTGCATATTTGTCTTATCTGTCAAACAATCTCTGAATTAAATATTAACAATAAAACTGTTGTCACACCGGTGGACAATATGTGGGACTACCACACAGAAAAAGTTAATAAAATGCGAAATAAATAAGGAATTCAAACGGGACACATTCAGTTTTGCGTTTTTCACATATTAAGCAATATAATTATATGTCATTTGACATACATTTTAAAAATATATTTTTTTACACTTTGGTTTTGACTTCACGTCAACCACCCTAAATTATAAATGTGTAAGCATTTAGGTATTTGCATCATTTAAAGGGCCCTTTGCTTTCTGGTTATTGCTGATCGTGATTTTTATCGCTTTATTGCTGATCATGATGGAGAAACTGGAGCACAAGAATTGACTTTGAGAACCACAATAAGAACAGAAACAGATGGTGGTAACAGCATACGATGTCAGCGCTCCTTTCAAATTCTCGTTTTGAATAGCTGACTTTTGATGTAAGGTGCAAATATGCATTTTGAGACCTGATTTGCATATTTAAAATAAAATAAAAATAATTTGAAGGAATTCTATTTACCTGATACATTCCATCAGAGGAAAGTGCTTTTGAGACAGTAAAGGAGAATTACAAAAGTGGGAATTTGTTTTTTTGTGGTGTTGTTAATAGAAATCATGTGCTTCTCCTCACACATATGTATACCAGTATATAATGTTATAATAACGCATGCATTACTGCATAATAAATACTATTTTCACATACTATAAATATGAGTAGGAAGGTGCCTGTGCAGTATCAGCAGTCAACATACCATCAAAATTTTCATTGAAAACAATCAAGGAAAATCCAAATCATGGCTCACTGGATAAAGCGCATTGCTTTAAGACAAAACAAATGGCCTGAATGTTTGAGGTCTGCGGACAGTCTGGGGCTTTTAGTTTCAGCATCTGTATCCCAGATTTGGGGATTCACACACTGAGTCAAAAAGAACAAGTGCTTGTTATGTTTGACAACAAGTGTATAGCTATTTCCCTTCACAAAACCCCACACACATTCCCATCGAATATTTCCATCGAGAGCTCAGGTCGCCTCGTCCACACCCACACATGATCATCTCCCAGACAGCTGTGCCACACCTCTTGCTTTAGTATGAGCAAACTTAACACACGCAAATGCTAATTATAAACTTTCCCATTACATATCTACAGGGGTGACAGTATTTTCATACGCCAAGCCAGAAGTTAAAATCACCCACATTCCCTTAACAAAAACCCAATATGATATTCACTGTCTTATCAATGCTGCAGAAGTAAGCGCAGTAACCAATAAAAGTTTGATTCTTGCATGTTTTGTGACCTATAGTTGTAGAACATTGAATACATTGTGACAATATCTTAAGCTTGTGTTAACAGATCATTCATTTCAGGTATTCAACTGAAAACTCATTGACTTGGCCTACAAAAACAACTCTTGCAACTCTCACAAAGGCTTCCAAAGTTTTAGCATTTAGGGTTAGAGTCGTTTCCTTCAAAAGGAAGTCTTATTCAAACACTATGAGATGTGGAGGCACATCTTCCAGACAAGCAAATTTACCGTCACACTGAGGAATTCCCAGCAATGCTTTAAACATCTCCTCATGAAAACGTGCTTTTACAGGCTGTTACCTTGACAGCATGTCAACACAATCACACACATTTACTTATCTATTTAGTTTAGCTATACTTATCCCACCCTGCTGACTATGGTGATTAGCAAATCTTTTACATATAGACATAGTAGCAAAAACAGCCATTTAATGTATGTACTCAGGAGCCACATTCACACAGCAGAAGAAAACAGATGTCACTCCTGATTTAGAGCGTTAAATATGGAAATGCTCATGCGCTGTTTAGTTAGCGAGAGTGACAACAGTATTTCAGAACCAAACTGACATCTTTCATTTTTCAAAACCACATTTTTGGTAAATGCTGTATGTTAATTGAGATTTGAGCTACATTCGGATTCACCCTGTAAATTTTTGGGATTAGACAACGCATTTACTTACAGGAGTGAGTCTCAAAATGTCCGTTCACACAGCAACTTACAGTAGCCGTCTCGAATACTGTCTATATGAACATGCAACAAGACTCAAGCCTCTATTCACTTTACACTAACCATATTGACTGACCAAAGTAATGTCAAAGATGGCGACGCTACGACCTAGTCTTCTCACATTAAGCCATCCAAATTGAGCCGCAAGGTCATCTGTCAAATGTATATTAAACGACAGACACTTCAAATGTAAACGCGTTAGCTCTTAACTGAGGTGCCGTTTTTATGTTTTTCCATTTATAGCGCCACCAAGTGGCCAGTCCCATTTGCTTTCTCACGTGTCCACAGAATGAGCTTTCACATGCGTGCACCATGTTTGGCAGAAATATCTCTAATTCCGTTCACGAGTTATATCCATTTTAGTAAAAGTGGCTACACCCACTTTGAACGTTTTGGAGGCCCTCAAGCCATGCACACACTTAAAGGATTAGTTCACTTTTGAAAAAACTTTTGCTGATAATTTACTCACCCCCATGTCATCCAAGATGTCCATGTCTTTCTTTCCTCAGTGGAAAAGAAATTAAGGTTTTTGATGAAAACATTCCAGGATTTTTCTCCATATAATGGACTTCCATGGGAACCAGACAGTCCAAGCTCCAAAAGATCGTTAATAACAGTTTCAGATGCAGCTTCAAATGTCTTTAAACGACACCAGACGATGAATAAGGGTCTTATTATGCGAAACGATGGGTTATTCAAAACTTATTCCAAAAATGTAACTTTTCTAAGGACAAATGGTAGCCTAGCTCTATTCTGGAGGCGCGTTTGTAACGTCACGTGATTCGTAATTATGTTCAAAAGGTCACGGCGCGACGTAGCTGGAAGTACAGAGTCAGTAAGTTGAACACATAGGTTGAACGTGCAAACTAACTCAAACGCCGTTTACATAAAAAAAAAAAGGAATTAAAAGGTTAAATAACGATGTCGGACAATTTTGATTCTGTACTTCCGGCTCCGTTGCCCGTGACCTTTTGAACGTAATTGCGTTTTACGTGACGTTACAACGCGCCTCCAGAATAGAGCTAGGCTACCATTTGTCCTTAGAAAAGTTACATTTTTGGAATAAGTTTTGAAATAACCCATCGTTTTCGCATGATAAAACCCTTATTCATCGCCTGGTGTTGATTTAAAGACATTTGAAGCTGGATCTGAAACTGTTATTAACGATCTTTTGAAACTGAGCCGTATGGTTCCCATGGAAGTCCATTATATGGAGAAAAATCCTGGAATGTTTTCATCAAAAACCTTAATTTCTTTCGACTGAGGAAAGAAAGACATGGATATCTTGGATGACATGGGGTAAGTAATTATCAGCAAAAGTTTTTTCAAAAGTGAACTAATCCTTTAACGACTGTAAGGCCGATTATGAATGTAATTTGATACTTACGACTGATCATGCCCAAACGTGCCTGAGTTGCGTTCAGTCGGAGTTTAAAATCTGCTCCAGTCATTGGAAGCTTTAAGTGTGTTCAGTTCACTATTAGATCGTTTCAGCTAGTCGTAAAAGTGCAGCTCAGCATTCAGAGAAGACATAAATCACTCAATGACATGAGACATAAATCAAAATGTTTGATAATTATTGACAATCGAGACTCCAGAGAATCTTGCTGCACTGGTTTGGTTTCGATTGAGCAGAAATAGCTGCAACTTTCACTAAGCATGCATTTTGTCTGTCTTGAGCCAAGGATTCAGAACGATCTAGCCTACGCCTAACGGTTTGGTCAGTAAGCAAGCTATTTCGTACTTTTGAGCGCCTTGCCGATGGGACGGCAGATCACTTTCAGGGAGAACGCTGATCCTTTGGAAATTTCGCAGATAAGATTTGAGCGTTACATGCTTGAACCCCTAAAAAAGAGATTGTGCGAAGAGAAAATAGGACTATGCGAAGGCTAATTGTTCAGAATAAGACCTAAAACATGTATTTCGATTTTTATTTCATGCGAATCAGAGAAAATGTGGAAAAAAACACCATGAAAAATTGCATTGTGAATGGACTTCAGTGAAACGATAATGCTATAAATGTAGAATATGGTTCATTTAAATCCTAATATTTGAAGCTAGGTATGAGTGTAGGTGTTTGGAAAGTGAATATTAGCGATCACATCTGCTATTTTATTTTTTGTCAGATTCGGGAATATGCATGGTGGCTCAGTTATTTAATAAGGGTGTGCATTTGTAAACCACAGATCAGACAAATCAGATTATATGCAAGACAACACACCTCAGTGGTTTCTAAGAAAGGTCAGTTTAGTCAGTTTAACCAGCTTACCGACAGTTTGTTGTCGTAGAAGTAGGCATCCAGCAGTTTGACGATGCTACTGATGGTTGCAAGATGCTAAGATGTCAATCTCCACCACATAGTCTTCCAGCTCCTCCTCACTTTTGGTTTCGATCACTTTAGCTGCAGCAAGCACACCGGTTTCTTTATTCTGGGCCTGAAAGACAAACCAGTTTCACATCAAAACACAACGTCAGTGTGACCAACATTACGGCCATATTCCTGTTCCATGCTCATCTCTTTGCTGCGGTTGTTTCACCAGGCCTCTGGGATTTATGTTTTAGCTTGGACATTCAGCGCTGAAATAACGGGCATTCCTACCGTTTCACTAAAAACACAAGACGTAACTTGATATAACTCGATGCTGTAATTGATAAAGGTTTGATGGGCCATAAGCTTAAAGTATACTCCGTTTACAGCGCGCGTGACGCACACTGCATGATTTTTGTAACCGTACTTTGGACACACAGGTCGCATATCTTTAGTTTAAATTAATAAATTAATATAATTGTCTGCCATAACTTCTGGATAAAAATAGCGCAGACAACGGACAAAGGATAAAACTTTCTAAAGAAATATGTCGAACCGCCTGTGTTCGCGCGCAAGCCCTGTAAGGTCAAAGCATTGTGCTCGCCCCCTGGTGTCTGGCTGCAGTACAGGTCTTAAGCCCCGCCCTCTCCATGTAATCCAATGGGACACCAGCCAAACTATAAAAAAATCCAGTTACACATCACAGATTTTTTTCCAAAAATGGTTTCTGATTTTAGGTTTTCGTTGATTTGGTGTAACATCTTGATTGACAGCAGTGCTTGCGAATGAGTCAGCGGGAGTGTGTTTAAAGGGGAAGGGGTGTTTTTTTTTTTTCTTTGAAATATCGTGCATAAATAAATCGCTGCATGAATCAATGCAAATAAGAAATGTCCATGATAAAGTCAGGAGAAAAACATCTACAATGTGTCAAGTTTTTAGAAATGTACTTTATCTTGGTTTCGAAAAACTTTTATATTAAATATTGTAAAAAATGCAATGACTTCTTTTAATGTTGTGATGTAACCATCAAGTAAAACTGAATAACATTCTCTTACACCTTAAATAAATGTGAGCGCACACATCTTAACAATAATTTTAATTATTCTCAAAAAATGTATTTCAACAAATATCATGAATGTTAATTCATAAATGCATTTCTGATTTTGAAATGTGAACTAACCTCGCCTTGTCATAAAGATTAAATGATCAAACATTGTAAGACTTCCTGACCTCACGGGTCGTGAGTTTTGCAGGTGCTCTTTATATGATATCTTTTTCTTGTTTTCAGTTTTTTCTGCGTTCGCCACATGACTTTGATTTTGTTTTTCCAAAAAAATGAGCAGTGAATGTTTTTCAGTGAATATCTTTCCAGATATTAGGCCAGTTTGATGGCGTTGTGTGTGATATCTGTCGAAGCGGTGGGAACATGCAGCGCTGGTTGAGATGCAGTCACTCATTGTGGTTAGCATGTTTTCAGAGGAAACAGTGTTGCCAAACCACTCAAATGCAGGACTTCCGCTAAGTTGTCAAGCAACTAAAACATGATTTGGCACAACTAACAAAAAGCCAGTCTTGTAAGTTGGACTGTGATTGTTATTATTAATAAAAACGTAATACAGGAGATAATGAAAGTAGGGCAGGTTTAGATGGCTAATTCATTAAACTGGTTTGTTTTTTTTCTCCTAGTGGTGTAACCCTAACCATACCCCAGACTTAAACCTACCCATAACCGAACAAAGCTCCATGCGTGTTATAATGACGCTAAAGGGTGCCATGTGCAGTGAATTTAGACGAAATTTCAATAGCGTCACTATATGACGCCCTCAGGATGAGATATGATCAACTCCGTGCTTTATGCGTGGTAAGTGACACTAACGTGAAACCAGACTGTACTTGCCCCAATAGAAAGCATATTTACACTGTCTGAATCGTTCCCTAACCCCTATGTAGTGCACTATGTGCCGTTCGCCATTGTAGAGAAATATTAATGTGTGAACAAGTAACCGATTTCAGCCGCAGTCTTTTTATAATGCAGGGGCGGAGCTTCAGATTCTAGAGGGCATTTGATTGGAGAGAAATGCTGAGGGATGTCATCAAAATCATTGATTTCTATGGGCTAATTTGTAAGATTTGAACGCTTATATTCTTAAACTTGAATTGTGTCATTGGTTTGCTTTGCAGCACACTATCTTATAGATAACAGAAACTAATTTATTCACACTAAAAGTCATTTTTTGATGAAATTTTGATTTCATGTGAACTTTAAAAACCATTTTAGTCTTTGCACAGATGCATCTTATAGAATAACATCATTTTTATTACTTCTGTGACTGAAAACATGGAATATGGAGATAAATAATGGTGTCTGAATTTTCAAATTATTACAAAAACAAAGTCATTTAAAGGATGGATGGAAAAAAATCAAGTGTGAAAATAATATTCATCATTAGTTAACATGAACTTACAATAAAAATACTTCTATAGCATTTATTTATCTTAGTTCATGTTCGTTTTACCATTAACAATTATATATATTTTTATAATAAATTAAAATGAAAAATAGTATCTGTTAATATTATTTAATGGATCTGAGCTACCATGAACCGTTGTATTCTTATATATTTAGATATTTAAAATTCTGTAATAATGTTTTACTCATTGTTACAGTAACTGTTAGTTAATGCATTAACTAATGACCAATGTTATTATTGTAAAGTCTTACCAGTTTCTCTAATTGAATCATACTTTTTTCAATCCATGCTTACAACTACTTAAATATTAAAAATAGTCCACTTTTTTTGGAAATAGGCTAAATTTACAACTCCCCCAGAGTTAAACTGTTGAGTTTTACCGTATTTTAATCCATTCAGTCGATTTTCTGATATTTAGAAGAATATCAGTAACCAGTTTCTGGTCCCATTGACTTCCATACTAGGAAAGAATACTATGGAAGTCAATGGGACCAGAAGCGGCCTGGTTTACTGATATTCTTCTAAATATCAGAAAATCGGCTGAGCGGATTCAAATACGGTAAAACTCAACAGTTTAACTATGGGGCAGTTGTAAATTGAGCATATTTCCAAAAAAGTGGAGTATCCCTTTAATGCTTTTTAGACTAATTCAGAACTTTCTAGCCAGGCTTTCTCAAAGCTAACATCACAATCGTATCTAGTTTATATCCAGTTTTCCGAATATTGTTTCACTCCTGCCTTTGGACACACAGATGAGATAGAGATTGGGGATGTGCACTAACGGTTCAAGGGCTCATCGCCTCAAAGAAGCATAACCATAAATATAAAGCCCCAAATCCACTTCCATATCCATTGAGAGGATTACGGCACCTGCTCCAGTCAAAGCTTCTCATCAATCCTGGAGAAAGGCCATCGAAACAACACCCTGAGCAACAACAGCACAATAGTGTACTTTCAACCCTGTGTAATGGACATTAACACCCATAAAAGAGATACACCTCTGTTTGCATCTGTGACACACTGTGTTCTGCAGAGCTGATTTATATATGAAACTCAGAATCAACACTGACAACAACTAAGTTCAATGGGAGTTCAGCTAAACAATGACACTATTTTCTTGTGGAGCTGAAAAGATCATTAAGTCTCACTGTAAAGCCGCTTTAACAATCTGCATTTTATAAAGCGCTAAACAAAATCATGTTGACTTGCCAGGAGAAATGTGACTTTAAAACATAAAAATGGCTATGATGACCACCTGTCCGTTAGTCCGATTGACGTGAAAATTGGTATGCAGTGTCTTGGACCAAGGTGTCATGTATGTGTATGAGGACATTGGCGTATACATCTCAAGAAACATGGCCATCTTCCACCAATGAAGTTTGAGCACCTATGAGACGAGGTTAACGAAAGGCCGATCGGAACGAAACTCAATGGGTGTGTTCAACTCATGGCCCTAGAGGTCTGTCCGAGTTTTGAAAGAAATCGGCCTCTAGTTGGCACTAACGAGTTCTACGACTCTGTTGTAATCAAGTTGTGTTGCACACATCCCCACAATATGCATATCATTTGATAGATCTCCTCATGATGAACAACTTTGCCTCTATAACCATTGCTGTCAATCAAATCGTTCATTAAATATTCACGAATATGTTGAAAACCTACTTTTGCGAACTAGTCTCTGGTTTTTTACCCGATCAGTACCAGACCAGTCTAGGACAATTCTCTGGACTCTCAAGATCAATAATTATCAAAAAAAAAGTTGAACTTTTGCATTTGGTTGGCCATAAACATGTCGTTTATATGATGGGCATGGCAAAATAAACTCAAAAGCCTATAAATCATAAATAAAACCTCAGAACTTCGCAAAAATTGGTGAGCATATGTGACATTACATCATTAACAAACGTGCAAAGTTTTATGGAGATCGGACAATAGGTGGCGCTATAACTGAAAAAAATCTTAAAAACCATGTATTCCCTATGGTAAATTGCCAGTATTGCCTGTAAATAGTCTTATTAAATAAAGTGAATGTCTTTTGGTGCTTTTGTGCTTAAAAGGCCTTAACAGCTTGAACCCTGATAAATGCTGCTGGCGTACAACCTAGAAGCGCTGTGCTGTTACACTACGTGAACTATCTCGAGACCAACAGAGAAGGTAATGCATAGTTGAATAAAGTCGTAATTTTTCGCACAAAAAGTATTGTTGTCGCTTGATAAACTTAAGGTTGAGTCACTGTAGTCACAATTTTATTGTTTCAACAATGTCTTTGATAACTTTTCTGGGCCGGCTCGGTTTCGATCCCTTAGAAGCCTATGGAGGAGTGATCCAGCTCTTAGATTTAATCTAAAATGTCTTAATAGATAAACAAAAGTCTTATGGTGTTGAACAACATGAGGGCAAGTAATTACTGACAGAGTTTAAATTTTTGGGTGAACTATAACTTTAAAGTTCACAGTTCACTGACTCCAATGGTTTCAATCAATTGTGCAGCAACTGCAAAGCGGAAATAATGAGGCCAAAACCAGATCCTTAAATGTGGAGAATGCTGTAGTCTAGCTAATATGCAGAAATTGTTCTTCTCCACCCACAGAAGACGCTCTTATCACTGTAAAGCCAACAGCACTGAACACTGGTGATTAGCAGACCCATCGAGAAACACGTGATCATCTCAAACTTCACTCTGAAGAACCACAACCACTTCACCACTTGTCAAACTTTATCATGACAGGAGTTCAGATGCGACAGGTTAGTGTTCACCATTCCATATGCTTACACACGTGTGCAATCAATAATTAACAGTCAAAGAGACACTCAGCATTAACTAACACACAAATCCAACAGCTTCACACTCAAATACTCAAATAAACCGACACCTATTTGGATTCCTTACTAAATTATGTAAATTTGGCCATGATTCGATTGAACTCAATTCTGTCATTTTGGTGCGATTCATATTTATTTTTAAAAGACAACCAGATAAATCAAATGTAATTTCAAACCAGAAGTAGAAGCAGAGTAAATAAATGATTTAATGTTGTAATTATTTTGCAGAAGAGCACAAATAAACAAAATATCTGGCCATACTGCCTCTTAAATTTGATATTACATTTTCTGTTCCTGAAATAATTAGTAGCTACCTTGATAAGCATATGTTGTTGTTGTTTTTTTTTCACATTTATTGGCACATTTGGCAGTAATTTTGTTTTGCTCTGTCATTCTAGAGTAATTGTGAGATTTTGAGGATGAGGAAGTATTAGGCCATACATCATCTAAAACTGCAAATATATAACAATATAGATAGTTTTGATGATTATGATACAGTTCTAGCTTTATTTTAGGGCTGGGCATTGACACAAATTTCACAATTCGATTCGATTTTGATTCACAAGCTTGCATTTCGATTTGATTTCGATTCCGATTCGATTCAATATTGATTATTTTGGATATCAGTTACAATAAATCGCAAATTTTCTCAAGGAAATCAAATCTCTAAATCAAGGAATGCTGTAAACTATGGGATTCTAGTTGTAGCCTACTAGGCTTCATTAGCCTAATATGAAGGTAATAATTAACTGTTTTGTAGCTATACAAACACTTAAATTACACTTTATTTATTTTTATAATAAGAAGATATATGAAATATAAACATTTAAATGGTGGCTGTCATAAAAACTTGCCAGATTTATTCAATTATGCATTAAGAACATTAAGATTATAATGCATATGTAACATGGTGCATTTATTAGCAAAATGCTCCTCTCTAGAGTTATTTTTTCTAGCTGACTAACGAGTTTATGTGGGTTTTCTGAGGTAAATATGACGATACATGACATTGATTACAAGCTGTTTAACTGATGTCTTTCCACGGTTGAAACGCTGATTAAGCGAATCAACGTGACATGATAAGGATTTCGATAAGTTGTTCTCTATCTTTTACCACACTTTTCATTCATATTTATTTCGCGCTGTAACTGGTATTATTAAAGGGATACTCCACTTTTTTGGAAATAGGCTCATTTTACAACTCCCCCAGAGTTAAACAGTTGAGTTTTACCTTTTTGAATCCATTCAGCCGATCTCCGGTTCTGGCGGTACCACTTTTAGCATAGCTTAGCATACATCATTGAAGTCCACCAGACCATTAGCATTTCTCCCAAAAAAATTTCCCAAGTGTTTCAATATTTTCCTATTTAAAACTTGACTCTTCTATAGTTAAAATCGTGCACTAAGACAGACGGAAAATGTAATGTTGCGATTTTCTAGGCTGATATGACTAGGAACTATACTCTCATTTCTGCGTAATAATCAGGAAACTTCACAGTCGTACCATGAGTGCAGCAGGCGCGATGACTACGCAGAACTTAGTCCCGGTCACGTTGGAAGCTGGGCACTATTTTCAGGCGCTGCGTCATAACATTACGCCTGCTGCACTCATGGGAGAAATGCTAATGGTCTGGTGCACTTCAATGATGTATGCTAAGCTATGCTAAAAGTGGTACCGCCAGAACCGGAGATCGGCTGAATGGATTCAAAAAAGGTAAAACTCAACTGTTTAACTCTGGGAAGTCTGTAAAATGAGCCTATTTCCAAAAAAGTGGAGTATCCCTTTAAGCCAGAAGAGAGATCAGCGCTGCTGTTTCTCTGAGTTGCGCCAGAGCGATCCCACGCCACAGTGCCAAAACGTTATTTGTTTTTGAATTTCTAAAGAAAACGGACGTAATTTGAAAATTGAGACTTTGTTTCATATCAATAGTAACTAAGGACAAAGATTATTGCGATTTTTTTGGATGCGCGCAGCCGCGATACAATGTTCCATTCATTCAAATAATCGATTCTTGAGATTTAAGAATCGATATTGGTTCATAAAAATGAGAATTCGATTAATATCGAGAAATTGAATATTTATTACCCAGCCCTACTTTATTTCATCACATCACTTGCTGTCAGATGTAGAGGTGTATGGGGCCATTCACACAGAGCATGTTTTTCCATTCCAATGCACTATTTCCATTATTTTTCAATGTAAATGCATGCTAGATGGGTGTGTATAACGTTGCGTCTTGCGTCTTTCTCGCGCATGACATGGCATTCTAAAAAGTTAAAAGCAGTAAAACTTTTAAAAAACACGTATCAAAACACGTTCCCCATTGCACGGCGTGCGTCTAACGTTTTCAAAGTAAAAGCGCATCGACTCGGCAGTTGGCCATAAAGATAGTAATATTTTTATGAATTCTAACAATGGATGTTCGTGAATAAACATGATCTACGCACGGTACAGTTGATGGGCCAGAGCTTCATCGCCACGAAGTTTAAGCTTTGTGGAAAAACAGCTCATTTCGTTACTCGTGAAAAGTTTTGTGTGCGCAAACATCTGAACCACGCGCAGAGAAAGCTGCTGTCTCTTGTACTTGAGCGAACAAATTCACACAAAAATATGTCTAAAAATAGTGTACATCCAAGTAAACATAGTCGGTTATGTCTTTCTTGAACATCAACAATTGAGAAGTAAACACATGTGTCAGTATCAGTATATTAGATCTGTGCAGTCGGTCTTAAAGAGACAGTAGCCTAATATTCCTGCTGCTGTCTGTAGTTTTAATGTTAATCAAACAAAAAAGGACAAAGAAAAATCACTCTTAACTTTAATAAGGATGTTTAATTTATACAGTGAAGGCTATGCAGTGTTATTTTACATTTGCTTATGTTATTACAATTTTGTACCTGGAAACTACAGTCAGATCTTCCTTAAAAAGGTTTATTTTAATTGTATCTTTGTTATATTATATTTATTTGTGATTTTGCTTCTAATTTGATTATTTGTTCTTGTTTTATTACTATTTGCTTATTTGCTTTTGAAAATACAATATATTAGTTGGGAAATATAAAAATTTGGTGTCATTACGGCCTGTTTTTGCAAAAACAGTTTCATGTCCAGTAAGAAATATCAATGACGTCACCAGGCTAAAGTTAGTTTTAGGCCCGGAGCGTAAGTGTATAAACAAAATCCCCTGTACCGAGTTCACGGGATGTTCTTTCATAGAGACGCGTGTTTTAACATGTCCAGGCAAAAAAAATCAACAGTGCGGAGGTGTGGGAGTTTAATCAGTCTCTGATTTGAGATTTTATGATCATGATTAAATGTTAAACAAATAAACAAAAACCAATAGAGTGCCGAAGTTATGATGTCACTTTGTAGGACCGTTCCCTCTGACCAGAAAAGCTATGCATTTTCCCCATAGACTGTTGGAAAATCACAAAAAAATAAGATCCGTGTTTAACAAAGAGTTGTGACCCTTACACGTTTTGTCTATCAAGATAATATCTACAAGTTTTACATTTTGATAAAGTTTATAAAGTTTAAAAAACCACAAGCAGGTTATAACTGATGTGTTTTATGTCATATATAGATCAAAACGTGAAAATATTTAGAGGCTTTGTTCACCACAGAACTTATTTCAGGCAATTTAGTAAAAACCCATTCAAAAAAAACATAGACTTTAGGGGCGAGGGAACCGGGAGTGCTAATGCTAACTCACTTCCGCGTTTTGGCCTACAAGTCATAACTTCGGCACTCTATAAGCAAAGCATCAGTCAAAAAAACGTTTGGGCAACTACACTTAAAGTGATACTCGTATTCAAACCTGTGCGAGTTTCTTTCTTCTGTTGAACACAAAAGAAAGTTTTGTTTGCTTAACAACATTCTTCAAAGTATCTTCTTTTGTGTTCAACGGAAGAAAGAAACTCATACAGGTTTGGTGCAACATAAGTAAATGATGACAACATTTTCATTTTTGGGTGAACTACATTGTTATTTAAAAATATGAGTCTAAGGTCGTAAAAAAATTGCAAATGTGCACAAAACCTTCATGAATTATGAGAATCGCCTCATAACAGTATTACTGTATCGCTCCACTGTGAAAGCTGTCTGTACTAAAGATCGCATTTAAACCCATTCAACCCGGTCTTTAAGGTTAAGAGGGTTACAGTGACCCTGGATGTCACACAACACACAACACTGTTGGAGACAAAAGACAAATTCAGCATTTCCTACACGAGGGTTCCTCTCCGCCTATTCGAAACTGCAGCACATTCCAGCATCTTCCTACACAGTGACTCCGAGCGGCCCCTGGCCCTGAGGGCCCCGGGCTGAACACATGTGACCTGTCAGGGTGTCTTTGTGGCCGAAGAGTGAGTGCCATTAACCGGAATGGTAATTGATTGAGTTAGCCTATCTAATATTTGATCAGTTAGTCAGGATGGTTTTACTGAGGGTAGTAACGCATCACTTCATGTCACATATCACAGCACATGTCAGTACATGAAATACTGAGCTGCATTCAAAACCATCTAATCAAGTGTGCACAAGTCTCTTGAATTGTCCCATACGGGCTCTTTTCACAATTCACACAAACACAGTGTTGGTAAAACTAACTAAAGTGGCTCAAATACATAAATAACACAATTAAATATATAATTCAAGGGTGCTATGAAAGAAAAGATTTTTCCATGGATTTTTTTATTTATTATTTTGTATAATGTGAACATGTTTTAGACTGAAAAAGTGCGACAATAGTGTCAATACGAAGGCAAAATGTTTATGTTTCTCGGAATGAATTCTAACTGTCATAAGCACAACAGGTTGTCAGTTACGAGAACTTTTCAAAAGCCTACTATGATAAAGGCTTAGCTTATGAATATTAATTAGAAAAAAATGACGTTCGCTAAGCAGGCCTCACTGATTGGCTGACACAAAGTTAGCTGGCCAATCAGCGAATCTGCTTAAAGTCAGGCTTATTAATATTAATCATTGTAATAAGTAAACGAAGCGACATCAATAACATGACAACGGCAATATTCATGAACTAATCCTTTACCATGGTAGAAGTCGTAGTTTCGTTTCGCTGTCTCACAGGTTTATTAATATCTGAACTCACCTTATAAACTTTCCCGAAAGCACCGTCGCCCAGTTCCCCGATAATTTCCCACATGTCGTTTGGATTTACATCCCGATGAACGTGCTCATATTGCTTGGTTTTCTTCTTGATGTCAAGTGCAGGAAACCGGATCATCTTGCTGAATTTGGCAAAAGCCATTTTAAAAAAAATATACAGGTAGAAGCCTCAAATGCTAAAAAAAAAAAAACTGATTATGTTGATGATAAACTAGTTGACTTCAGAAAAAAACAAAAGCGTCTGGGCTGAAAACTATCCGATACTCCACAGGAAATAAAGACATCTTCATCACTTAAAAAAAAATAAAAATAACTTCAAGTTGTAATAGAATTATTCCACTCCATCCATGAGAAAACATGCGCCGTCTGAGACGAGTAAAACACTCATGTTCACCTGTTCACTCACTGCTGTCGTGTGTGTGTGTGAGAGAGAAGAAAGACAGAGCCACGCCCACTGCACAGAATTATGGGAATAGTAGTTTTTAAAGTTTATCATAAAGTAGCCTAAGCAACACAACAGACTTGTTTTGTATTTACAATGGTACCTTGTTATATCTTATATGTCTCACTATATCCTGTTCTAGAAGCTAAATAATGAAATAAAATATAAAGTAGCCAAGATAATATGAGCAACAAGCATTTTAATGTGTTTTTTAATGATTTTAAGTAATCGTGATATTTGTATTGAATATTGTTATTGTAATACTCTAGTCAAGACGCACAGAAAAAAACTACAGATAAAATATGAAAAAGCCCGAGTTTAACACAAAACTGCTGCACACAATCTCCACCTTGTGGTGAATTTGTGGTACATTTTATTTATTTATTTTAGAATACAAAACACGTCATGATGATATATGAAAATACACCATACTTTATATTGAATATAGTGAATATAAAACTATTTAAAGCGATAAACATTTAAAAAGCTATAAATAAAGACTTTTGTCACATTACAGCACTGCATACATACAAATATCTTTTTTTAGACATGTTTAGTGGTTTGAAAATACATGAAAAAAATATGAAAATATGTTTTGAATTTCTTATTAAAAAATATTTTGCGGGTCTTAAATTAAAGTCAAGGGGAACCACTTTAGCATAAGTAATTTTGTAATGTTTTTCCTATAAAAGAAGGGAATGTTCATTTTCATAATACATTTGAAAAAGATTTTATCCATAAAATCCAAGTCAGTGTCATGTAACCAATCTGCAAGATACCATGTGATAAAAACATTGAAAACTTTTTTGTTTATTCAAAAACCTGAAATCATGATGATGATGTGAACGTTTAGATGGAAGAAAAATGTTACCTCTCAATTGTTTGAAACATTTTAAATGAAAAAAAAATTTTTGAAAGCATAAAAAATTGTATTTGTTATTTTTTTGAAACTACTGATTATGAGTAACATCTGTTATCATGCTGAGTAATGGGCTCTTCGTGATCTTGGTCCAATCCTCCTCCAGTGATGTGTGAGATGAGTTCAGCCTCTCCGTCCTCTGGACTGTAATGCTTCACAGTTATCATGGGTAAAAACCAAGTCCTGAAACAGATCAACTACTTTTCAGGCATTAAGTTATAGCAAGGGCACACAGTATATATATATATATATAATTATATATATATATATATATATATATATATATATATAATTATACATATATATATATATATATATATATATATATATATATATATATATATATATATATATATATATATATAATTAATTCAAAACTGGTTAGGGACAGGTATGGTGGTATGGGTTTAAGGGTGAGTAGTTATATCTGCTGTACAGTACAATGTAAAAACATGCATGTAAAAAATAAGTGCAATGTATCAAATGATTCATTTAAATGTCCGTAGGTTAAAGACACCTAAAGAGGGACCATAAATTGATATAATATATATGTGAAATAAATGTCTTGACTTACCCCGTGACATTTTTGTGATATAATGATGTAGAGTTGTCTGATCATGGCAGCGAGTGTTTGTACTCTCCTGTTGTAGGAACACCGGCGTTCTCTCAGGCCGCCCAGCAGAGACAAATAAGAGTTCATCGTGGACATTACACAAGCGTTCTGTCGTCACAAACAACATATATGACTGACCATACAAGGCTTTTAACATATATATACATAAATTACATAACTAATATAAATTAGATATATATATATATATATATATATATATATATATATATATATATAATTTGTAAGTTTGTTATTATTAGTGAGGTGGAATCTGATACAGATAATGAGATTGTGAATGTGCTTAGATATTATGTCATTATTTTACATTACAAGCAAGCTTTATTACGGAAGCGTATTGTATTCACTTGAGGAAACAAAATCTACTCTGTTTTTCTGAATTAACGGTTAATTATCTCAGAATTACAAGATAATTTTTCACGAAAAAAAAAGTTTTTGCTCTGTTTTTTTGAATTAACGAAGTTAATTATCTCAGAATTATGAGATAATGTTTCATGAAAAAAAACGTTTTTGCTCTGTTTTTCTGAATTAACAAGTTAATTATCTCAGAATTATGAGATAATTTTTCATAAAGAAAAAAAACGTTTTTGCTCTGTTTTTCTGAATTAACAAGTTAATTATCTCAGAATTACGAGATAATTTTTCATAGGACAAAAAAAAGTGTTTGCTCAGTTTTTTAAATTAATGAGTTAATTATCTCAGAATTACGAGATAATTTTTCATGGGCAAAAAAGTTTTTGCTCAGTTTTTTGAATTAATGAGTTAATTATCTCAGAATTATGAGATGATTTTTCATGGGCAAAAAAGTTTTTGCTCAGTTTTTTGAATTAATGAGTTAATTATCTCAGAATTATGAGATAATTTTTCAGTGGAAAAAGTTTTTGCTCTGTTTTTCTGAATTAACGAGTTAATTATCTCAGAATTACGAGATAATTTTTCATGAAAAAAATGTTTTTCCTCTATTTTTCTGAATAACGAGTTAATTATCTCAGAATTACGGGATAATTTTTCATGAAAAAAAAAATTTCCTCTATTTTTCTGAATAACGAGTTAATTATCTCAGAATTATGAGATAATTTTTCATGAAAAAAAAAATGTTTTTCCTCTATTTTTCTGAATATTGAGTTAATTATTCTCAGAATTACGAGATCATTTTTCATGGAAAAAAAGTTTTGGTCTGTTTTTTCTAAATTAATGACTTGATTATCTAAAAAATAGGAGTAACTCATTCAGAAAAACAGAGTGAAAACAGAGAGATTTTTTTCAAGAAAAATATATAAAATAATTCTGATAATTAACTTATTAATTCAGAAAAAGAGGGCGAAAACTTTTTTCCATGCAAAATTATCTTGTAATTCTGAGATAATTAACTCGTTAATTCAGAAAAACAGAGTAGATTTTGTTTCCTCAAGATAATGCAATACACTTCCGTACTTTATCTCTTAAATGTTGAATGCGTAATTCTGCAATAGTCTGTCAGTACTCACGTGAATATCGATGTACAGGTCGGGCAGGTGAGCGGCGCATCTATACTGCAACACAAGACACAATAAAAACATCAACTTTGGTTTAGTCATGGCATTGTTGTACTCACCTCAAGAGGATGTGTTAGACTCACAGTGTCGTGGTCCTTTTTAATGTCCGCCGCTCTTTGAGTGATTTCTGTGCCCATGTTCAGCACTTTAGTGTAACAGGTTGGTGGTATGGGGTACGGCTAAGCCCAAACCATGGGAATCAGAACCAGAACCAGAACCAGAGCCATGCTTTCTGCTCTCTGTGAACGACACTGCTGTCTGTGTGCTGCATTTATACACTGTTTATTACCAAACATGACATGATGAATCATTTAGCCTGGAATTCACATCATTGTCTTCTCCAGTTCTGTTGCTGAAACACTGGTGCTTGTGGTTTTCCTCAGCCAGAATATCCCACAATATATGAAGGACATCTCTAAATAGGCAACGACAATTGTAAACAATGTAATAAACATGAATCATGTCAATATTTAGCACCACAAAAATGTTTTGCACAAATAATAAACAACAATTTTGCTCAAATAAAGATAGTGTGCTTGTTTACCAAGAGGACAGCAGTGCCAATGAAGAAAAGATTGAGATCTAATACTTAAAGGGATAGTTCACTTTGAAATTAATTTTTGGTATGTTTTATCTTACATCAAGGGCATCCAAGATGTAGGTGTTTTTGTTTCCAAAGTATTTTCAATTTTGATATTTTTAGGTCAAACCGTTCTTGTCTATCAGTCATATAATGGAGGTCTATGGTCACCACCTCAAAGAGCATGCACAGAGAAGTCCAGATTAAACATGATTTAATGACTTCGTAAATGTAAGTACACATTGATGGCCTAAGACACTAAACGAGCGGTTTGTGTAAGAAAACGAACAGTATTTATATCGTTTTTACCTTGTGTAACCACAGCCACGTCCTGCATTATATGACTGACAGACAAGAACGGTTTGAGCTAAAAATATCAAAATTGAAACTACTGTGGAAACAAAGACACCTACATCTTGGATGCCCTTGAGGTAAGATAAAACATACCAAAAATTAATTTCAAAGTGAACTATCTCTTTAAGTATTGTATAGGTTTTGTTAGTGTCCTTTTATGTTTTATTGCATAAAACGTTATTTCCACCGTTCTTCTGAAAGAGTAGGCTACTGAATCTCCAGATCAAAACACACACAAAGAAGAAGCAGAAACAAGTGATATTATATGCTGAATCCAAAATCGCTATTTAAGGGGGACATTTGTGTCTGAATAAGCATATAATAAGCTAACTGTAACCGAATAAGCTCTAAACAATAACCTAGATCCTGGGTCAGAGGTATTTTTCACAGGCTTTTTGCAACCTCTTCAGGAGAGAGTAGTGCAGCTGAGCTACTCGTCTTCGGTAAAATACAGGTTTGTGTACATTTTATTTTAATCTATAAATTTGTTATTGTTCTGTAGTCTATATCGTTTGATTTTATGCACACAACATAGCCCTGGGGTCGCGATGCTGGTCACCTTCACGTGACGGAAACCGTTTTATGATAAGCCAAGCTTGCATAAAAGTGTATGATTTTATTTTAAAAAGATATGGAATATAAATGTGCACTGTGGACAGGTTACCGGAGCGAAACGAGTGCTTTCCGGTCTGAAGTTAGAAGTTCCCCCGCTGAACACTCCGGTTACGAGATCCAACGCCGTTACGGTGAAAGCGAGACGACAGAGACTGGACGATTACACTTGAATTACTTCTAAATGTTTAATTTCTACTTTTAGTATTTCTTAAATGAGCTTAAAGCTACACTGTGTGATTTTTATCCCCATCTAGTGGTGAAAAGGTATATGACCATCCAGTGAATATTAGTTTTTGTTCCTCTAATTCCGATTTCGTTTTAACTCCTACGGTGGCCAATGTAGTCCAAGATTAACATGGCTTCCAGTTCGAACCTCATCCATGAGTGTTAACTCAAACATAACGTAAACGCGAAAGGCGAAGCTTGAATTAACGGGTATGTCCCTCTTTGGCTAATGTACTTTCAAGATGGAGGGGCAACATGGCGACCGACATTAGAACCCCTTACCCGTATGTGTTTTCAATGGCATATTATACACTCACGAGAATACTTTATTACTTGAACAAAGTAAATATACATTAATGAGCACATATATTTTTGAAAGAACTAAGTGTTTTTAGCTAAGAATAAACTAAAAGAGTTACACAGTGTAGCTTTAAATGTATGCAATATGTATCCTACTGTAAACTATGATCAAAAAAAGAGAACTAGGCTATAAATGCAAACCAGTGGTTGTGTGCAGTGTTTTTAAAAACAAAGTTTAGAGAATTTAAATTAATCCGTAAACAGTAATTCATGTATGAATTAAACACTTTTTGGTTTGTTTTTAAAGCTAGTATAAAATCAACCCAGTATGGTCAATAAACAACTTAACATGTGTTCTGTCCTATAGGATTTACCCCAGCCCTTGGGTTGTTTTTAACCCAGTGTTTTTTAGAGTGTATTACCGACGTTATTGAGTGCACTCAATTCAATCCCACACTGCACCACAACAACGAGTGTAGTCTACATCCGATGTACACTCAAGCGTCTATCCAAATGTCTTCCTAGTGAACAGTATTAGTGGACTATAGGGAATAGTGAATGAGGGTTTAAGGGCGATTTCAGGATTCAGCCATGCTGTATGTAAGCAGATGCATATGTAAAATTAGCAATCATCAAACATTCAAACGGCATCAAAACAACCTGTTACTGAATGAAATGTTCACCAGGATGAGCTATAGGACTGTGAAGCTTTGGAAGTCAACCCCATTTAATTCAACCCCAAATGTAAGCTAATTCAAACCAAACCATTTGTAGATGTCTGCAGGAAGAAAATGTATTCAATTGGACCCTTCATTAGTTGTGAGAGTAAGCATGGAAATTAATGGGCTTTAATGTCCTGTAACATCGAGCCAGACTAAGTGTAGACGGCAAGATAGATTATGGGATCAGCAAAAATGCCATTAATACTGTAAGAAACAAAGATTAGGCCTATGGCAATACATTATGCATCTGTACATGATTCTTCTACTTCAACTTTAAAACTGTTTACTGGGTATATCATAAGGGTGATAGATTACAAAGACATTTATAAAGGAAAGTCTTTGGATTTTTTGGTTAAAACCCATTTGTCCTGGGGTTGAATGAATGATGAGATTTAAGGGGTTAAATCCATTCTTGTTAAGCTATTATTATTATCACTATAATTGTTTTCTCCCTTCTTGCTGTTTTGTTTGGTGCGTGTAATTATACTTTCATCAGTGCACTGTGTTTCAGCCATTTTGAACATTAAAGAGAGTTTATCACAATTATCCTCTATCAGAGGTTAAGAGAATGCCTATTAAGGTCTCGTATTGTTTAATAGTCATTGCAAACAGCAATCCTTCCTTGTGAAAAAGAAGTGAACTTTAGTCATTAAAAAAAAAGAGTATAGGCTACTTATCACAGAACTAATATATGTTAAGATAATTAAGTGGGTAACACTTTATTTTAAGGTGCCCATGATACAGTGTAAATGTACATTCAGTCTGAGATAGTAATATTAATTACTATAGGATTAGATTTTGTTTTAAGGTTAGTTGCATGTTAGTTTTATAGTTATTACTAGTGACTACATATAGCGTCTTAACAAGGACACTGTAAAACAGTGTTTGTTAAAGCCAAACATCGGTAGTACTTTGGTCAGTGGCTTAACTGACCTTGGCTAAGAGCCACATTACATCCTGTCAGAATGTGCCTTAATGTGGCAGGTGATGAACACAAAGGAAAAGAGGGATCCTCTCCTAGGTTTAGGTTCTGCGGTGATGGGAGGACATCATATGTTGACCTGATAAGGAAACTGATCCTACTCTCTTCCATTGATCAAAGGTCTTGCCAGCCCATCTTGCATTGTTCAACACTCTCCCATCTCATCCACCCTGTTTGGTCTGGGAAATGGCCTTTATACACCTCATCCTCTCCTCCTGCTTTCGCACCTCATTGACTACCAGCTTCCTCCTTTGAGCTGGGACTGCCTTGTGCCATTTAGAGGAGCTGGACTGAGGCCAAAACCTCTACCTCTTCCATGCTGTACCTGACCCATGATATCACCAATTTGGAGGGCAGCCATTGCCTCTACTACAGATTTCTTTGCTGACCACTTTCTACCAGTTTTAACACAGGGGCTGCCTTCCTTACACATTTGTCATGTGACTCTACTAAAGTCATTTCCAGTCTGACCTTGGCACACTTAGGCTCAATCCCAATTCACCCCTTGGCCCTTCCCTTAGCCCTACCCCTCCGTTTTGCGCGTTCACGTCTAGGGGTAGGGTGTCCCGATTCTTGTTGAGATCGAGGGGTAGGGCTACATAGCCCTCAAAACGGAGATTTTCAGAGGCACACTCCAACGGAGGGCTCACGGAAAGTTCACGGAATGCATCGGAAATCACCGGCGAGATGGATCGCAAATGGTTAAACATTTAAATTTAGCGCCATATGATTCCACCACGCACTTTATTTACTCTTATAATAACACTATAGTCGTTTAAATTAAGAAATGGTGTATTAAATTACCTTTCCGATCAGAAAAGACATACATTTCGAGGAAGGGATGTTATATATCATCATGTTTATTCAAAGTTTAGAGCAGCTGAGCTGATTGTCAGTTGTTGTCATGGCGAAATCCTGTTAAAACTCTGTAACGACAGAGCCGTCGCCGACGACTGATGACGTATCGGGTTCATGAAGGGTTGTTCCATTTCGTAGGGGAATATTTGCAACCCCTTGGCCCTTATGACTCAGTTTTAAGGGACAAGGGGTACACTCGAAAACAAGGGGTAGGGCCAAGGGGTGAATTGGGATTCAGCCTTAAACTCCTACGGTTAAAGCAGAGACTGATAGCTGCAATATTCCTTAACTATAAAGTCCCACTCTGCTGAGACAGTGTGGAACTCCCAGACCATTTCCTGATGTATGACCTTATTAACGCTTGCAGCTTATCCACTGTTATCAAAGAAACCTCTAGTCAGTGACAGTCAGTGGCCACAGTAACTTTAGCAGTAGACCAAACTGAAAGCACCAGAGTTTTAGTTTGCCTGGTACAGCTGTTTATGTTCTTCAACCCTTCCACTGCTTGTCGTCTAACATGTCCCACTCGAACTGTGTCCTGTAGATCCCTTAGTACCATCTCCCAAGACTCTACACTGGCTTCTCAGAAACTGTTGGTATTGCCTCACCATTAATGAAGAATGTTTTATCTACTACCTTTCCTTTAACTATCAGAGATGCTCCTTGATTTAGAGGGCTTAAATTGCATTCATGCCCATTCAATACTCATTGGTTAACCTACCCAATGACTGATTAGTGCAGGCTACAGTCATGTCATCCATGTATGCTCGGATTGGTGGTAGTCGCATGTCACATGGAGCTCCTTCCTCTTCTTTTTAGTTGATTGAATTCCGTTGCCAGATAACATTGATGTGTTCTAAGCATCCTGAACCCTGGAATGTCCGCTTTGTGTCAATGAAGTGTCAATGAAGCCATTCTTTAATAGGTTGGTAGACAATCTCTGAGCAATAATGCTGAAGAAAATCTTACCTTCAACGTTTAATAGTGAAATAGGACGAAACTGACTAATGCTTGTAGCAAATTTTCTTTAGGAATAAAGACTCCACCATCTCTGCGCCATGCTCTAGGTACAACCTGTTTTTCCCATGCCCCTTTTATAAATTTCCACAGAATTAACAGAACTCCTAAAGCACTCTTGGACACTCTGTACAGAACTCCATTAGGCCCTGGAGATGATGAAGCCCTTGCCTTTCTCACCTCTTTCCACTTAGGTGCACAGACCTCCATTTGGTATTCTGGTGGATTGATAGGTGGGAAGTCTGATGGAATTGACATGGGCTCATGCCTTTTTGCATGCTTTTAAAATGCCATTCTTCTCACTGGTGAATGAGTTTTACAAATTTGAATGGGTCTTTATAGAAATTAGTCTTCGCACGTTCCTTCTTTTTGTGTTTCCGTCAGGCACTCAGCTCTGCGTAATGTTGCTAGCTTATCTTTTATGGCCCTTTGTAAGAGATTTTAGTCCCTCCTTCTGACTTTGTTCTGCACTTTTCCATTGCTTCCTCAGCTGTCTCCTTTCTCTTACTACTGTAACCCTTCCATTTTCTGCTGCCGTCTGAGACATTCCAGGAGTAGTTTGTACTTTTTCCTTCCTTTTCTCCACACCAAACCTCTCACTTCCATATGCAAGAATGATGTCCCAAAATTTATCCTGCTTTTTTTTCAACTGTACCAGTTAATCTTTCCAATGCAAAGCATAGATCTGTGTTTACCGTGTCCCATGCTGTTTTCTCACAAGCTCTTGGCAATCTAACTCCAGGCCTATCCTCGTTGAGGTCCTTGAGATCTTATGCTGGTTAGTCTGACCGGGTTCACAAGTACTGTATGAATATGTTCATCACCAACTGTGCAAACCATCCTATCCTCTATGACAGGGGTGCTGATATCTTGCATTCTGTGGTTTGTTTCCTGTCGCTGGATTTCATTCGACTGACTTGACTGATTTCATAAGAAGTACTGATCAATGCGAGGCCTTTGTCCCTTCTCCCTCAAGCATTTCATTTTCCCTTGATGAACCTTCAAACCCCTGACCGTTGTCGCCTTGCTCCAGCCACAGACACAAGCTTGAGAGTTCAATGACTTAACTAACCGCAGGATCTTGAGCTAGTCTTACTCTTCATACTCATATCCGTTTCCATTCCTAAGTCGTTAACCATGTTGTCCAACACTGGGTCATCTTCCGCCCCCACTCTCAGCAGACTCTAGGAGTATTTTTCTCTTTGATTTTCTTCTTCCTTGGGCGGGAGTCTCCAGCATCCTGTAAACACGGAGCTGGATACTGCCGACAAGGGTTAGCTCAGCCCTTACCAGCCCCATTGGGGTCTCTTTCCTCCTGTCAGCTGTCTCTCTGCAGTAGACTTGTAGTCAAGAACCGCCTAAAGTCGAAACCAAGACACTCCAAGACCAGAGGTATCGACCAAGAGACCAAGCCAACCAAGACAGACCAAGTCAAGAACCCGGAGACCAAGTGGAGCCAAGACCGAGACCAAAAAACACACTAGTGTTGTTGAAGCTATGCAATAACTTGTAAGATTTTGTTTTGCATGGCCTGTCTATCTCTGTTGATTTCGAAAGTGCTGCGCACATCGTAATCTATTATCCAGTCTGCAGTTACTACATAAATCTCCTGAATGAAGTTTAAAAACACTATCATGTCACTGATATGTTTGGTGCCAATGAATACATAGAAGTAATGCTCGTTCCTGCTGCGATAGTGTGTTTCTCATGTGGCTCACGCACAGCGTTGTCTGTCGCTCAGACGCGCAATCTGCACTTGCGGATCTCGTCACGGATATTGTAGTATTGTATGCTAAAATACTCCTGACCACTATGGAGTCTGAGAGCAGCAACCTAGGCATGTGACCGAGAGGTGTGAGACCGAGACAGACCGAGACCGTAAGTACCAAGACCACCATGGTCTTGAGACCAGGTCTCGAGACATACATCACTACTCTCTAGGCTGTTAGCAAAGTATTTCCCTTGTTGCCAGCAGCTCTATTCACCGCAGTCACAGGACAATATGCAGATCTTCATGATTTCCATTACGACAGAGAGTTGCAGAGTAGATGTTAAAAATCTTCATGCTAATTTGTCATCGGCTTTCGCCAAAGACTTAAGACGTGGCTTTACAGTAACCTGCTTCCCATGCGTTTATGCTTCTTTCCATATGGTGATGTGAATCTCCTTCTGTCCGGCTTTTTAAAAAACTTTTTTGTTTTTTAAAGGGCAATTCCACCTACTGGAAGATGGATGTGTATTTTAAAATGGGTCATTTGATGTAGAAAGAAATGCTGAATTATTTTTTAATTTGGAGCTTCTAAGACTGAGAAAAGACAGAAAATGTATTTTTTGGCTTATGTGAATGAAAAACATCAACTCCAGAGATTCATTTGCTTCGCTGCCCTCAGGAGGCCACGCCTACCGGTGAGCCTCCGCAGTATGTAAACAACAGTCTACTAGTGATCCTCTGTGATGAGTCTGTCCGAAAAATGTGTTTCGAGATCGCGGCTAATGTCCGCGATTCGGCTTCTGGCGTTCTACAGTCGTCATTCATACATGTTTACTGCGCAGCCGGAGCGAGTGCGAGCTGTGTGGATAACGGCGCGAGACGAGCCAGGTTTACTGTGTCCACCGGGATCAGTGCCGAGCTGTCTGCAATAACGCGCGAGGCCGGTGGCGTGATTACCGACTGAGCGGCACCTAAGACGTAAGTTACCGGTCTCGATATCTCTCACGGAGGAGCAGGAATTTTCTTAGCAATGTTAAAACGCATCAACCGATCACTTGTTTGGCGTTCATGTGAACACAACAGTCAGATTCACCAATCATAAGGAATTGAGTTAGATTGAAACAAAAGCTGTAACTTGCATGTAAACAATGAATGGCGACTTCAGAAATTAAAGCTGAATCCCGTACATCGACGGCCGAACATGTCCAGGAAAAGAGGACGGTAACCCCTACTACTCAGCTTTCTCCACAGAACAAGAGCCTGCTAGCTTAGCGTCCAAAAAAGATGTGTAATGTTAATCCCAATCCTCCATAACGCATCCGTCAGCGTATTCAGTAGTTTCGTCCACATTTTCGAAACGTTTCTGCCAGTGAAATCAAACGCATTGGCACTGATCTGTGATAGGTCTGTTAGCGCAATAGGTCCAACCCCTATTGGCGGGTTTGAAAGGTGGGGACTCGGGCTTGTAGTTTTTTACTGAAATCGCCCTCTCTTACACTTGCGCCAACAATGACGTAAAATGACAATTTTTGCGTCATTGCTAAAGAAGTGAAAAAGGTAAAATAGCAGATTTCTCTCGTCTTCAGGGGAAAATGATAAAGTGTTGCATGACCATTCAATAGTATAACTGGGTTTTCTAACAATGGAAAGCTTAATGCAAATGGGCAGGAGCTGCCCTTTAAATACAAATTTTATGTGTTTTGGGCCTGAAAATGCAAAAAGTTTTGAAACAAGTTTCGAAGTGCAAGTTTTTTGTGTAAACAACAAAAACACGAACCTCTGAAGACGATGACATCATGCAAATGCATATTACGTGTTCAGTCTATAGTGTTTTATTGCCATTAATGGCCTGGCAGCAGAATACAGGTGTCATTGGTGCTCATTACGCGGAAAACTCAAAGGGAAAATCTTCTCCGTTTTAAGCATATCGTTGTCGTGTCAAACGTACCCTTACTTTAACACCCTTTACAGTGGGACCATACTACTCTGAGCAGAGTTAATTTAGCACTGGGGATTCTGCTGTGTGCACTTATCTTTTCACAAGGGTTATGCAACAAAACTGTTTCCCAAATAAAAAGTTGACTGCAGCACTTACAGTACATGTAGAGAGGCACAGAGGGCTAGTGCCTTGTAATGGGAAACAGGGAAGCTTGTTAAATAAACAAATGAACTCTATAAATGTCACATACCTGCAGTGACTGATCACATACGTACAGACTGTGTGAATACAGGCTTCTGACTCTGAGAATAAGAGCCAATAATGTCCTGGACAGACGAGAATCTGCAAACAACAAAATAAATGCTCAATGTTGAAAAAACCTTGCCTGAAAGTGTTTTCTCAAATAAAGTTTGAAGGTTATAAAGCAATATGTGCTTTGAATACATTTAAGATATATATAGCTAATTTGAAAAAGCCAAATCTGATTACTTTAAATCTCTGGAGAAACACATTTTAATTATAAATTAGTGCAGTATATGTGTGTCTAAATAACTATGCAACTAGATGTAAATGAAAACCTACTTGCGTCCTGCACCACTAAGATGGAAGCACAAGTTCTACAGCTGATCATTGCTTGTTATTCCATCGTGGTTTGACCTTCCATGATGAGAACTGTAAGTTGTCTTCTCCTGAATAAACAACACTTCTATCATTTACCAAAGAAAAAAGCTCATCAGTTCAAGTCATTGAAAAGAAGCATGCTTGTGCGATAAAACCGTGTTGTGTAAGTCTATTCAGGAAAGGTGACTAGTGTATTTGTAAATGCCAGTTAAGCTATAAAAGAGCTGTGTGTGCATGAGGCATCTAATCTTGTAAAGTACTCCGGTGTGCCAGGAGATCCTATTGCTCTCTTACCGCCTAAAAAGAATTTCACTTTCAAGACTGACGACAGACCCAGAGCAAATTTATTAGCCTCACATGCCTGTGTAAAAAAGCAAGCTAAGCAACTATATTAAATTCACATGACCTTGGCCCTTGACATGCACAATTAAGATCTGCAGTGGTTTATGTTTTGATGTGGATAAATTATTCTTTTTTATTCTATTCCACAATTATGATGCAATTATTATTTTCCACAATAAAAAAAAACTTTTGGATGATGGTTAAAGTGCTGTCAAATCAATTAATCATGATTAATCGCATCTAACATACAGTACAAATTTGCATATATATATATATATATTAAATTAACTTTAAAGTGATGCGATAAATCACGATTAATCAATTTGACAGGACTTAAAAATACTATTTTTAAAAAACTTAAACACTATTTACCTAAAAATACTATTTTTAAGTAAATAGTGTTTAAGACTTAAACTTAAAAATACTTAAAAATACTTAAAAATATAATTTTGTTTAAATGCTGTTTTTTTACAGGTTATTTATTTATTTTATTTTTACAGTTTTCACTATAATGGCAATTATCGCTCAGCTTTCATTTGTGGAATGTGTCAAGTGGTGTAACCATAAAGGAAAACATATTAAAATATTTTTACTTCGTGATTAAAAAATGTCTTCAAACCTACTTTTAATAAATAAACAAACAAACGAAAAAATGTATCGTATGTTTAAATCATGAATATAGTGATTCCATTCGAAGACTTAACCTTGCCATGTCATAAAAGGTCAAATAAATATATAATTTTTAGAAACTTGCTGACCTTGACATTAGGGTCTACCAATTATCGTTTGTTGTCACATGAAAACAAAATGGCGTTAGCCCTCACCACGCTGATTTTAATTTGACTAGACTCTTTCAAATATTATTTTAAACTTTTTTCGAATAATATTTTATTTTTTAATTATTTTAAGCAATTACAATAAATTATAAATTCACTGTATAAAATGCATTTTATAACGAATTCTTGAATAAATTAAAAGGTATTTTTTTACAGCAGCGCAGTAACATTGCGTATACAGTAGCCTACTTGAACCACATCATGCGTGAAATCAATGAACCTTCCCGACACCATCATCATCATCATCATCATCACATGCGATGCCCATCAGATGTCTCCACAGACGCATAGTGATGAGTTGATCAACAGTTGAGGACGTGAGCTCAGCTGTGCAGCTCTCAGCAGTCAGTCACACACGCACACACACGGTGATCTGGATCAGATCAGATGTCCTCTGCTCGGAGACTGGGACTGTCCGCGGATGTGTGTGTGTGTGTGTTGTGATGCAGGCATGAGCCTCTCGAGCGCATATGGGAGGTAAAGCAGCATGCTCGTGTGTTCTGCATCAGTGTGTCATTGACTCCGGCTCTGCAAGGATCTTATCACGGCATTGCGGTGAGTGGAGAAGTTGTGTGCGGATAGTCTGTGTGTCTGCAGCACTCATCTGTACACACACTGCAGTCTCACCTGTGACCCAGTGTGACTGCTGGCATCGCTGTGAGGATCAACTCGACCATCCGACCATTGATTAAACGGTTAAGTTTATGATTGCTGATGATTCATATACAACAGAGTTCAGCTACAGGTCAATACTGTACGTGATCTTACATCGTGTTGTACTAGTCCAACTCATCTATTTCTGCCACTCTGTTTAGACTTTACATACTGTTTATGTTACTGTGTAAGTAAAGAGTAGTTACCAGTTAACAACATATAAGCTGCTATGTAATTGAGTAGTCTATTGGCAAAGTAAAGTACTTTTAATAGGGTCTAGTTGTCTCGCCTTTTATCCAGTTTATATTTGGTGTATTTATTTGAGAAAATATAGAAAATTTCACATTTTTGATTTATTGATTTATAGTAATCTAATAACTTTTTTTAAAATATGAAGAACATCATATTATGCAAAATATTTTATTTAAAATTTATTATTGGCTTTTTAAGGGCTTTTAAACAATTCAAGCATGTTAAAAATAACATTAAATCATGTTTTGGCTTGCAGAAATGAATAGCAATTATAAGAAGATCTTTCAAATAAAATCTACTTTCATTTTATTTTATTGGGGAAATATAGCTCTTATGACAACCGGTGATCAGGGATTGCCAAACTTTTTTTGTCAGATGAACCTGGTCAGTTTTGTCAGTTTAACACAATATAGCCTATTTAGGATACCCAGCTGAGATTTTAATTTAGCCAAATAAGTTTGGTCAATAATTCAATGAAGTCAATAATAGTAATAATACAATTTAGTTTAATTTAGTTTGTTTAGTTTGTCGATTAATGGTCACATGACATGTAGGTTTTATCTTTTTAGTAAGTGTTTTTATTGATTTTAATTTGAATGACTTAATTCTTTAATAGCTTTTCATTAAAGTCACTAACTCCCTAGAGTTCCTTTAATGCACTTGATGTTGTTGATTACAAAGAATGAAATATGTTTTCTTTCTCTTTGTATTTTTATATCAATATGGTACAAGATTATCCTATTATGATTCATCAGAAGTAATCTAAAAGTAGTCCTATTATATTACCTCAAATGTGTAATGTAATGGATTACTACAAATTTTTGTTTAATGTAATTTGAAATCAGTAACTGACTACAATTTGTAATCTACCCAGTACTGAATGTATGCATGTGCGTAGAATACGATGGAGGGACGCACTTTTAATAAAACATAAATTCATGAGCCAGTGGCAGATGCAGAACGTGACAGATGGGTGGGCCTGGATTAAGTCGAGAGTGGGCCAGAATCGAGGGTTTATTAGATTTTGTATTAGCTTGCCTTTAGGCTATATTTATGGAAGATGATGAAATTGCATTGTATTTTTGAATTTGTGTTTTTTGTCACACTGACCTGCAGGTGCGCTTGCGGCACTCTCTGAAAAGTTTTATATGTTTTAATCTCGCAGCGGCATATATGCGCGCCTCGACAATCGAGCGCGCTGCAGCCTGCATCACATGCATATGGTAGCCTGTTCGTAAACGCTGGTCAGGCGTCTGATTGCACACTGACCCTGTCAAAAGCATGCAAGGACGCGCGATTTGCCATAAAAACGCGTGTTCTTAACGTGCACTTTGTGGTCACGGAAAACGCGCGTCAGAAACTTGTGGTTTATGCGTTATATATTTTTTAAATAAATAATGTATGAAAACTTATTTTAAAGTGTTACCGGAAATACAACTGGAAAATTTGCGAGATGTGTCTCGAACGAAGGGATTAGGGACTGTCCGAGGTGCTGAAATAAAAAACAGTGAACGTGAAAAACCGAGAGTTATTTTTCTTTTCTTGTTACAAAAACACTTTGAGGCATGAAACACCTGCAGACAGAAACGATCTTGTTTAAATTTGCAGATCACACGTCGATGACCCACATTTTGATGACCACCAAAGTGCACAGTTAAGAGCGCAAGCTTTTATGGCAAATTGCGCGTCCCTTGCGAGTAGAATCAGACGCTGAGTCTGACCACGTCTGTCGCGAGCAAGCGTTGCTTCCATTATGAGAGCGTACATTTGAAATGACAAACTTAACGCGCGCAAAAGAGGCGATATGTGAACGGGTCCTATTCTTTGTCTTCCAGGACATTGGTGTTCAGTGTGAACAATAAGCCTCGGATGTGTAGCAGTGATATGACATCACTGCCAGATTCAAACTGTGCGTTCCTGGCGCTGAGTCACAGCACATGGACGCGCTCAGGCGCTTGTCATATCATGTAAGTGCTTGGCGGCCGTATGGCAGAACTAATTAATTATTACTAAGCTGGAGGGCGCAAACCAAATGATTGGTTATTGTTCAGCAGTGTATTTTGATTTCATTTTATGTGTAATGCGAATAATCGTGATTAATCAATTTGACAGGAGTACAACAAACCTTCTAAAATTTACTTTTAAAAAAAAAATTAAAAAATAAAATGTACAGTTCCCATGTCCTTACTGTCAACTCTATAGCCATATACGAGCCCACAAATAGATGAGTTGTGTTAAGGAGCGTCATCAGTCGTAATCGAATGGACTACCAAGATTTGATTTCACGGTCCATTAGAAGCAAGAGATAGGAAAAAGAAATAACTAGTGTTACACCGATCTCTACACCGAACATGAGTGGTGCAATGGACAAAAGACAATATAACCCATTATAATCAGTGATGCCGTCTACACTGGATACGGCTCGACGCGTCATGACCAATCCCGACAGTAAACTGATGCCTCGCTCTCAGTTCTGATGTACTCTAAGCATTACGCGATACTTGGTCCTTCGTATGAGAAGCAATGGTCGCTTTGCAATGGTCGCTTTGTTGCGTGCTGAGACTTGACATTTGTGACCCCCTCACTTCTTAAAGTTCAGGGTGATTGGACCAGTAACATAAACACTGTAATGGAAAGTCGATCCAGATTTGATTCTCATTAAACTCACGCTTTACTCTGTCCCTGTCACAGGTCATTCTTCTATCTGGAGCTATATATCCTTATTTACAAACTCAAGAGGATGTTTCCATTTTAAACGGGAGAACTTCACCTCTTAAGAAGACATGGGACTTGGACAGTCTAGCAGGACATCCGTCAGTGATGACCCAGCGGAGGGGTAAGTGTGTTCTTGGACACAAATCAAGTTGTTCCAGTTCCTATAGTTGGACAGAGGACTCGAAATTCTAATTCACTAATTAATCTATGAAATCCTTTCTATTTCGATCACACAAATGTAAAAAGTGTTAGTATTTAAATATACTATTGGTGAATTATTTATTTATTTAATGTTAAAATAGTTTTTAAAAATAAGCAATCACTATTCCCTAAATTGTTCAGAACATTTGTTTGAGTATCCCAACCAATCCGACACAGCAACATTAAATCAGCCAATGGGGTGAGTTTAAGGCAGGACTATATTTTGGCCCAGCCAATGGCAGACAGAGGGTGTTCAGGAGACTTAATATGCCAAAAATTAAATCCTGTCTCCAATTTTCACCCCATTGTTGTTTCAAAACAGCATGAACTCTATGGAGAACAAACAGAGAAACCTGAGCTGCTCTTTTCCATGCAATGATTGTATACAGTGAGCCTGGGACTGTCAACCTCTAAAAAGAACAAAAAGCACAAGAGCACTTTATTTTAAAGTGACAAGTTACACAATAAATGTACTCACTATAGTAATAACAGTCAATTCTGTATTGCTGCAAGCAACTAACCCTAACCTCTAACTCTATTGCAAGTTCATGTAATTAATTAATATTACTCAGGGCTTATTTGCTTTAAAGGGGTAATGAACTGAGAAATAAAATTTTCCTTGAGCTTTTGACATCTAAGAGGTCATCATATTATAAGAATATCCTATAAGTTTCAGAACTGAAAACGTCCCTTGTTAGTCCAATAAAAGCTTTTATTGACACCAGCCTCAGCTAAACGACTCTTTTTTCAGGAAGTGGGGAACTATGAGCGACAAAGAGGATAAAACCCCACCCCCGCAGAAGAAGATCAAACGCCTACTTCAACACGGCCGGTTTGGCCCCGACCCACCGATTTCGCATTACACGCATAGCTAATTAATCATACATGCCTACCTCTCGTGATGATAAACCGGATCGAGCTACTGAGCAATACAGAATATTGTGCAGCTGCATTAGCGAGTGAGTTGAAACTCACTTATGATATGCAAAACTGTTATCCACTCACAGCTGTGGGCGTTTACTTCCAAGTCTTCAGTGCGAGACGCCCATTAAAACCGAGCGTTTTTCAGCTAGGCTCAGAACTAGGGTAGAAGATAGCTATTACTTATTCATTTTGATGTTTCTAATATAAAACCAAGTTAACATCGTAAGCTGACGTCAGACAACAATATAAAATTAAAGCTGCAACTCAGCGATGGGCGGATCGCACTTGTAGCGTGTCGGGGTGTGAGGCGGCGCGTTGCATATTCTGGAGCTCAGCCGGTGCGGCTGTGAATTTGCTACGCATCCAAATCACCCAAAAATTGAAGTAAAATTAAAAATGGCCGACTTCCTGTTGAGTTTGGTAGATGTACCACAGAAATTTCGTACATGTTGGATCAGAACATGCGAGCAGGGCTGCTCGTAAAGGTCACTTCCTGTTGCCAGCAGGTGGCGCTATGACTGTGGGTGAATGTCGGCATGTAGATTTGTTCAGGCGGGACTCTTGTCAAATGTGTAAAATTTCGTGCAGATCTGGGTATTTACATCCAAGTTACTACAACTCCCTGTTTTATGGCGAATCATCGACGCCACGGACACGCCCATGACGAAAACGAGCAGATAGCACAACTTTACATCGTCAATGCCTTTAGAAGGCACAGCAGAAATTTGAAGTCGAATCGACTAAATCCCTAGGAGGAGTTCGTTAAAGTATGGAGGGTGTAAAGTCGTCCCAAAATGGCCGCCAAAGTCAAAATGGTGGACTTCCTGTCAAGTTTAGGGTATGGGTTCTTGAGGCTTTTTTGTGCGTCTTGATATGATACACGTCCCCACCAAATTTCAGTGCATGTAGGTTGAACGTGAATGAGGGGCTAATTTTTTCCAATTTTCTAGGTGGCGCTCAACGAGTCATTTGCCACGCCCATCCGCGAAACTCACAAAATACGAAATTTTTCACCAGTCCTGACATGCATGCCAAATTTGGTGAGTTTTTGAGCATGTTGAGGCCGCGAAAATTATGCTTACTTTGCAGAAAAAAATTAAAATAAAAATATTAATCCCAACAGTTTCAATAGGGCCTCGCACAGTTAGTGCTCGGGCCCTAAGAAAATAAATAGCCAGTTCATGACCCCTTAATCACCCTTAAAAAAGTGTAATCTATAAAAGTATTCTTAAAGTGGCTTGTATACACCACATTGTTTTTTGTCACAACAGCTTTTTGTGTAAAGTAGAGAATAAATTGTAAGTTGTTATTTGCTTATTTAGTTGTTATTCAACTTCCTCTCTGGAAGAACATGAAGTACTGTAGCTAAAATTAATAATCCTGGCAAAACAATCCATGTCAGTCTTCTGATGAGATCTCAGTTTAAGATTGCTCACTTTAGAACAGAGTAAACCCATTCAACAGGATTCCGAAGCTGAGTGCAGAAAGTCATTTATTGAGGTTCTCATAAATCTGTTTGTGCAGGTGGGTCTAAAATTTACAACCTAGATTCCAATACACCTGTGTGTAAACGAGTCAGAAGGAAGAGATGGGCCATCACAAGTACAGTTATAGCAATAGCCGATTGGCCCATTTTACAAGGTGGGTAAACAACAGAACGGCAAAATGACTCAGTAAAGCAGAAAGAAAATTTTACATTCCTTGAAGAAAACTGGAGTGCTGCTATTCAATGAGAAAATAACCGACAGTGTGAGAGTGTCGTGGGTGTGAAAGTGTATAAAGAGCCTCACCCAAAGTTTCTATGGCTTTACAACCTGATGATACTCACATGGTTTTAGGGCTGCAACAAACGATTATTTTGATAATCGATTAATTTAACGATTATTAGAACGATTAATCGACTAATCATCGATTATTTTGCCAGCTAATCATTAAGTTTGGAATGATTATTCAGCTTTTTCAATCAGTTAAAACATTGAGTTATACATATTCTTACTAAAATATAAAAAAAGAAAATCAGTTCAGCTTTTGAAATAGTGTTTTTAATGAACTTAGAGCCAACTAAACAGGTCATTCTCTTTAAGTTTAACTCAAATCGACACACAAATGCTCTCTAAGCATTGCTTAATAAGCCCACTGCTTTTCATAGAACTGAAACAGAAAAAGGGTCATTACTTCAGGACACAAAAAGGGTAAAATATGAATCTGCAAACCATTATTAAAGATATAAAATTACAATAGGTTTTTTTTTACATGAGAATTGAGCTGACAAGACGTTCTCATTCACCTTTAAATTTACAGAATGAAAAGCAAGATTCTGCCTTGCATGTATTGCACATGACAGCATTGTTGGTTTTAAGTTTTGTAAAACTTTGCCAAACCTTGCTAGTTCATGGATTCGTTTGCACTCGTCATAATTCGCGCTGTTTTTTCTTTTACCGCACTTGCATTTATAAAGGGCCGCTGCATTACACTCTAGCGCCAAAGCGTCGTAGCGGTCAAATCACGATATTGCACGCCCTTGCATTAGATCATAAACGACTACTCGACAACAAAGATATTTGTCGACAATTTTTTATTGTCGACTAATCGTTGCAGCCCTACATGGTTTACTGCATAGCACAAGCTGACTGCTTCCTGTGCAACTGCAGCCAATGGGCTGAACATTTAAATGGTTGGTTAGCATTCTCTATAGCAGTTTTCTGCATGTTTTCAGAGATAAGTGAACATCTTTTACGTCTTATCTCGGATGCGTTATATAAGCAGCAGCAAGTGGTTTATGTAGTCGATGTGAGAATACACCTTCGAAGCATTGCGGATTTAAGAACAGTTTAAGGGAATTCGTTATTCGCACACATATTCGCACACCTGGGATCATCATTTTCACTCTTAAAACCTTCAACACGATTTCAATGTTTTCTAAGGGCATTGTTTCATTTCTACGTTGAGTGGCAATGGCAGAACCAAGCTTCATAATTCTCAGATCGCCTTTTTTTAAAGGAGTAGTTCGCTTTTAAAAAAACTTTTGCTGATAATTTACTCACCCATGTCATCCAAGATGTCCATGTCTTTCTTTCTTCAGTCAAAAAGAAATTAAGGTTTTTGATGAAAACATTCAAGGATTTTCTCCATATAATGGACTTCAATGGGAACCAAACAGTTCAAGATCCAAATGAGAGTTTCAGTGCAAACTGTACAAAGGGTTTTAAACGACACCAGACGATGAATAAGGGTCTTATCATAGCATGAAACGATCGACTCATTTAAAAAAAAAACAAAGTTTAAGTTTTATAAGCACAAATGGTTGCTTTGCTCTGTTCTGTGAATGCGCGTCTCGTGACTCTCCTGTTCGAACTCCTGTTCGTTTATCAAAATGAACAAATCTTTTTCTGTGTCATTTGGGTCATTCAACGAACGAAATTAACGAATTAACTCGGAAAAGATTCGATTCATTTTGATTTTTTGTTTTAAATGAGCGAATCGTTTCGCTTGATAAGACCTTATTCATTGTCCGTCTGGAATCGTTTAAAGGCCTTTGAACAGTTTGCACTGAAACTCTCATTTGTACCTTGAACCCTTTGGTTACCAGTAAAGTGCATAAAATGGAGAAATCCTGAATGTTTTCATCAAAAACCTTTATTTCTTTCGACTGAAGAAAAATGACATGACTTGGATGACATGAGGTAGTAATTATCAGCAAAAGTTTTTTTTTTTATAGTACAATACATTACAAACCAATACAATTTTGGAGCAGCTTTGCTAATGCGGCTTTGTAAACGGGCTAATGATGATTAGTGATACAACAAGATTAATTTTAGCTTTAAGAAAAAAAGTCAAAATCAATGACCCATAGTTCATTGTTAATAAGGTTTGGGTTCAGTGATGTGTAGAGTTCATTAATTATGAAAATAAGTCACCTACAAAGTAAACAAAAGTTCCTGTTTTGCATAGTGTGGCTGAATTAGCATGTTAGCAACTAGCAAATATGCAATTTCTGTTTACACATTGGCAGCAGTTGTCATGCTGTGAGGATACTGTAACAAGGGATTGTGCCAGTATGTGAACTTGTGAAAGTTGAAAATAGGAATCTGCTTTTGTTCCGGTTATCCAGCAGGGTTTACAGCCGTTTTGAACACTTTGTGCAGCATTAGCAGCAGATTGCTAATTCAGATTGCTGTGTTAGTGAATATTAACAACAGCAGAATGTATAATAAATTCAAATTATACTGTTTGCATGTTGTTGAGATTTCAGTAACAAAGCATGGCTGGGACATGAACTCATTAAAGGAAAATAGGCATTTGATTTTTATGTTTTGAGGACGACAGTCCCAAGTCAGAGCCTACTGGTCGACTCATCTCCTACTTTGATGGGGGTCATTTCAAGCATATTATCGTATAGCAGCAGTGTGTTTTCATGCAGCATAAACATTTTGGCTTGTATTCATATTCTCGTTTCCAGCTTTGTAATTGTATATATGCTTTTTGTGCAGCAGAAGTATGTCTTACATGCTCACTGCAGTGTAACGCTGTATGTATTGACAGTAGCAAGTTCCTGCACTTGCTCTGTAGCAGCAGCAATCTACAACAAAAAGCAGCTATTTCGCCCAGACCAAAGATAGTTGTCATGATATATATGTCAATCGAACATGCATCTGTTTAGTTTTCACATTTAAAACAATACAAAACAAAATGCAAGCACCATTAATAGTCAAACTGTCACTTGCCCATATACGGGGAATTTAAATTTACTTCACTATATTACTATTAAATCTTTTATTACAAATTATAAATGAACAGTGATATATGAATTTATGACAAGAGTGCGCCTCAAAAAATCCATCATTACAGTAGTTTCTGACCTTTGTCAAAAAAAGTCGACACACTTTTAATAATTGAAACTTTGTTTTTTTGTGCTAAAAGTTCATAATAAAACATAATTAGTATTTGTCAATGAAAAAGATAAAATTATATTTTAAAATGTAAGGTAAGAAGTCCTCTAATAAAATAGTATATATATATATATATATATATATATATATATTTTATATTATTTTATTATTATTAATATATCACATATTTTAGTCGTTATCATAAATTAGGTAACATTTGAAAGCTTACGAACTAGAATTCATCCTGTGAAAACAGTCTTGAAACTTTTTTGGACGTTGCGTACCATAGAAATGGTATTTTTTTATCAGGCCCCTCCCTTTTGGGCATCATCTTTCATAATTTCTTATCAAAACCTTTTCTGATCTTGACAAAACACATATTGTCAGAAAGGTCTGAGTCTCAAGGTTCCATATTTAGTGACAGAAGTGATATTTGGATAGAAATGTATTAATTTGTTATGGCAGAATGCATACAATTAAATTCAATGGAATTCAATGGCACCCGGTGGCTACTTTTGGTATAACGCCTAAATAAAATCTTCAATTTTTGTGATATCAACTTTTAATTTGGAAAACAACTTGGTTAGGTATATAGCTTTCATTTTATGGTAATTTTATAGTGAAAAATATTTTGTAAAATATTTATTTTATATGAAAAATATTTTAATAAAGTATATTTGATTTACTGTAAATGATAACTTGCACAACTTTTTCATACTTAAATTTTTTTGAAGTGCTTTCACAGTAATAATCTGCTGATTGTTTTCTTTAACTTTGGTCTATATTCCAAAGCATTCTTGAAATACAACCATTTAAGTTTGTATAGTGCATTTAATGTCAATTGTCAAAAAGGGGGGTGACAGGTAAAGGGTTAAAGTAGACATGTTTAGCTTTTTTGTAAAGAGATCTTCAGGCAATATTTTCACATTTATTGAAGCCTTGATTTGGAAATTGTTATTCTCTTTGTGGTAAGAATTTCCTCTTAAGATGGGGCATTTACTATTTAGGACAAGCTTATGACCCTTCTGGATGTCTCTGTGAAAAAGGGTGTCAGCGTTCTCTCTAAGTGGCTGTCCTAGATCGTTTGCCCACACTCAATAGTTCACTCAATGGCTCTTGAGACATGGGACAAAACAAGTCCCTCAAATGTGCCTTTAATTTTTAAAGTAGCTCTATATTCAAACTTTGAAGTTTATCACGAGTGTTGTAAATGTTTATTTTGTTGTTGTTTTTACAAAAATACCATATTAAACCATAGTACCATTTCATTTGATTTTCTCTTTTTTTAATAAAACTATGAAATTTCAATACTTCATATAGATTAAATAAGCATTTGCATAAACAATAGGTGGTTTGCAGTCACGTGATTGTGTTGACGCGCGAAATGCAGATGGAGGAAAGAGCGCAATGGTACGAGATGGAGGAAAATCCGTACTGTACTACTTTAGACGCTATTACAAGAGAAATACATATACAAATATTTTCTTGCCATCGAGGCTGTAGATATCAGCAACTGAACTTTGATTACTTACAGACATGCTTTGACTTTACAAAGTACGTTACACAAACAGCCACATAAGTGTATTTAAACACCTGAATAATGTAATTATAAGCCACATAAATAATGTATTAATTAACTCACATTTGACGAAGTGATCACTGCACACACACACACACACACACAGGCATTTTCCCATTCGGCTCCTCCGACCGCAGACGTATGTTTGTAAGGCATTTTTCCCAGTGTTTTTCTGTCAATTTCTTGTATTTTCCCCCTTATGAACAACTTTTGGCACACGATAAAAACTGCTTGTGGTTTGATAGATTTGAGCAACCATAAACAACGCAAAACATTGGCATTTTGAGTGTGTTATAGTGCTTCCTGAAATATAGAAAATCACTTCCTGCCCTCCATCTGCATTTCGCGCCATGGCAACGCAGTGGCGTGACATCATATGTAAACAAGCTATTGTTTATGTCCCACTTCCAACAGAAGGAAGCAAACTTTCAAATCAGATGGTAAAGGCCTAGAAAGTAATTATCATTCAATTTAGTTGGTGTAACTGAGCAACTTCTATGAATTACACGTACATTGAATTTACTACACACTCACACACACACACACACACACACACACACACACACACACACACACACACGGGTTGAGGTCTTCTGAAGGATATGCCTCAAAGGGATACTGCAGTTCTCCCAAAAACACTTTATTTTTACAGTCCAGTTCTGCATGTACATATTATTGACCTTACTTTAGTAACGTCAACAACTGGGTAATTGCTATTAACCCAGATCCTAAGCCTAAAATCCAATCATAGTTGGGTAAAATAAAATTACTCACCCTTATGTCTTTATTCTTCATCCTTGTTTGACTATTTTCAAGACTTTGGGGTAAATTGGGGCATTCTGGAAAAAAAATTATTTGGCTCTCACTGGATCCTGAAAGTTACATATTGCTTAACCCTAAAACCGTATTCTGGACAAATGTGGGCAAAATAGTTTTGATTTATTTAAAAAAAAAAATACTTCCCTTGATCTGAGCGGTACAAGACGTGGCTACTTTTCCTAAGTTTGCCTCCTGAACACACAACATTTTTTTGTTTGACTCAATTCTACAATGTTAAGTGGGTGAAAAAGATGGCACCCATAGAAATGAAAGGGAAAAACTGTAATTTAGAGCATTCTAAAATAAGCCAAAATAAGACACCAGGTGACAGCAAAGTCACTTCATCTTTAGGTTTTAGCTCTAAGAACTTATTGGAATAATATTTTAATGTAAATTAAAAAAATAAAACATAAAAATAAGCATGAAAATATGGTACTTTTTGAAGTAAATAAATTCGAAAATACCCCAAAATAATAGAAAAACACCATAAATGGATAGACAAAACTTTATCGAGGACAGTGATATAACATTTATAATAAATAAAAATTAGGATCACACCTGAGTCCTCTGTGCCCACATTTGTCCACAATTACAGGATTAAGGCCCATAAATTGAATACAGATTGAGGGCTACGGTGTACGCTGAGGCAGAGAAAGACTTGCCATTTAAAAAATATAATTGCTGGTCCTCAACCAACAGACTAGTGTCTATCGAGTAGTGACCATCAAACTGTAATTGCTGCTGACAGCATGTATTAGACTGCAGTTTCAGATAGATGAGAGAAGAGAGATAGGCAGGGGTCATTCACGGGTCAGATGATGAGTTTGGCTGCATTAGATGAGGTGAGAGAGATTATGCTTTGAGTCGGACTGCATAACTCTTTAAATCAGATGGGCAACTTCATAAAAAAATAATTTGCTGATAGCTGGTTTTATTTACTATTCAGCAGAGTAATTGTCCTTGAGGTGGTTTGGTTGAATCTGTTCCTCCCATCTGCTACAGTGTTTACTGTGTTGGCTGGACAAAGCCAACACTATTATTATTAAACTATATATCCTTTTTGGAGCTTGAAGTGTATGGACCCCATTGATTTTCAATGGATATGTGTGTTCTGTGTTCCACAGAAGAAAGAAAATCGTTGTATCTGTGCAATGCACTAACTGTTGCATTACCTTTTTGTCTCTCCACAGTCAATTTTGACCACTTTCAGATCTTGAGAGCCATTGGGAAAGGCAGTTTTGGGAAAGTAAGTTTTGCTATATATTTACTTTAAAACAAACCAATAATCAAAACCAATGAAGCTCATTGTGCTGAGGCCAAAGTGAATTGTCAGTGATCTTCATTGATTGTGCTTGAAACATTAATAATGTAGATTAAGACCTAATTTAGAGAATTCAATTAACTCTAGAAAAAGTGCTCCAGTTGGCTTCAAGTACTACTATATTGACTCCATAGTATGGCAAGCCAGTCTATTATTGCGCAATATTCAATACGGTTACATTTCTCTGAGTTATCTATTCTATGTTGACTCTCCAGTAGACAGCATCAGTCTGGTTCCAAACATTAAAACATTGTTTTACTGCATAGGGAAATAAAAAAAGAGGATTTTTAATGATAACATTTGAACATTTAAAAATAATTTTAAAAATAAACATTTAAATCTGTGGCATATGTTCTTGTTATAGCCATGTGTTTGCAATATTTCAGCAAATAGTGTTGAATTTGTGGTGAAAAATGGCATTAGCTATGACGCTGTACAGCAAACTCCAGCAATCAGAGTAATTGCCTCAGCAAATTGAACCAAAAGAGCTCTGCATGAAGCACTGTGAACGATGTTAGTCAAATCAGTCTCCATACACTCTCAAAATACTTTGAGATATATGCATATTTTGCTAAATCAAATAATCAAAATAATATTTTTATATTTCACCATAATTGTTTGTAATTTTTATCATTTCATTTGCAGTGCTTCATGGAATTAACGAGTTATTTCCCTCACTAAAGCCGTTAAGTACACAGTCTTGTACAACCCTAGCTGAGTTGGTTTGGTTTCATGGCTTTAGAAAAAATGTACAGGAATAAAATACAGAACTAACACCGCTGAAAAAGTGGGCTAGCATTATTGAGTGCAACAGACACTGTCCAGTTTTTAACATTGGATTCTGATATTTTCAATAAAACCACTTACATTTTTTTCCAGGTATGCATTGTTCAGAAAAAGGACACAAAGAAAATGTTACGCCATGAAGTATATGAATAAACTTCAGTGTGTGGAGCGCAATGAGGTGCGCAACGTCTTCAGAAGAGCTCCAGATAATGCAGAACCTAGAGCACCCGTTCCTCGTCAATTTCTGGTGAGTTTTTCAAAGTCATTGAGTGATTTATCAGTGCTGAAACATAGTCCAATAACAGTATAATTTACTAAATTAACTGTGAATACTGTTCTGTGCATTAGTTTAAATTTTTATGATGTAATAAAAATGCATGATGTTTTTTTTGATGTAATGATATAATGAGACAAGTGACCTTGAGAGTGTTTCAGCTGCATATAAGTATTCTACTAAGACACCAATGCTAACGTTTACAACGAAAAGCTTCTTGAAAGCCTAATGAGCTGACTCAACCCCTAACTGAATTGGATGAGTAATGACTTTAGACAGTAAAAATGTCACTCACTATATGAGACTTGACCAAGCAGTCTGTCACACATACCTAGCGTTCTGTTTATTCTGACAATAGCATGTTGCTAAGCTAACTAAGCTAACTCAATACTCATTCTTTCTATATTTTCTGTGTAGTATAGGAAATATTAACTGACTATTTCCTTATTTAAGGGAGGAGGAAGCATCTAACATAGTTTATAAAACAAAAAAACAGTTGTATTGTTTAGGCTTGCCACGGTAGTCGGTGTTACCGATGTTCAGTCACAACACCGGTTTCATGACATGCCCACTGCGGCAGGCATGTGAAAAAAAAAAAAAAGTTTAAAGCCTTAAAGATATTGAAATGCAATTACACAGTAGTCGTTAAATCCTGCCTATTAACACACACACGACCACAGAAAAGACGCGGCGTCGGTATTCGGAGTTCTCTTCGGGCTTGAACAAACCATAACACACAAATTATGCCAAAATGTCCATAAGAGCAGTCTTAAACGAACGTAGAGATTTGTGAGAAAATGGGCCGCGATGTCAGATCGCGTCTCTAGCCATGTTTCCATCGACACGTTTTTATCCGAATTAAGTGATATCGAATGAAAAATGCCTTATGGAAACAGTAAAATTCGATGAAATTTCATGAAAATCGACTCAAATGAAATACGTTCGAGTCTCATCGGATTTTATCTTGATCGATATACGGCTAATGCGATAAAAGCTGATGGAAACGTTATTTGCCGAATAAATTATGAATTGCGATTAAGTTTTAGGCCCTTTTATGGTTGCAACACGCCAGAAGACGAGTTCATTTGCGGCCAGTCTGTTTGCGCACACATGGCGGATGTCAACAAAGACAGATGTAAGTGGATGTCCATGGACAAAGCAAAAAGAGACGGAACAGACTATTTTCATTAGCAGAAGCAATACTCGTTTTTAAATCAATAAACTCGTTTTAAGTCAATATTTTGTGTCAAATTATTGATTTATTTGGTTGATTTATATGTAATAAGCAGGATAATATATAGCGGCGGTTGTTATAGCGAATACAACCCCTTCAACCGCCTCGCATACATTATCCCATACATATGTCACTATCAGCTGGCACATACGCATTATTAGGCTTCAACTTGTGAAATATTAATCATTTGTTGGTAGATGGCGCAATCCGTTTTGTTCAACAAAACTTTGTTCGCAAAAGTTTGCTTGAATGTTCGATTCAGTGCGAAAATGAATGGAAACACCTTAAAGTGTCTCAAATCAATTCGATATACCAATTTGATCGCAAAACAGCATGTGACGTCATTACATACAGGTTTTTATTCGCTTTAAAGCCGTTGGATGGAAACACACTTTTACCATTTATTTACCATTTATTCACCATTTATTTCACAGCTTTTTCCGCATGAGTTTTTTTTTTAACCGAACTTCAGATAATTCAATTGACAAGTGGATGGAAACATGGCTTCTGTCAGCAACGGCTGTCCGAATTCGCGCACTCGTTTTTACTTACTCCTTCTCATTCACTCCTTCAAGTGAACAGTATTAGTGGACTAATGTAGGGAATAGGCCTAATAAATGAGGGTTTTAGGGGCGATTTCGGATTCAACCCATGTTCTCAAGCAGTGAAAAATAGAGGACACTGACAACATGTTGACAGACAGGACTGAGCAGGTAATATTTAATATGAAACAGTCTCAACTTTCAAATTTAGTCAGTCAGAGAAAATCAAACAATAAATAGGCCTACCGTTTGTGGCTCTTTAATGTGTCGTGGCAGTTTGCCTGATAAAGCCAAGTTCCACCGATGTTAATCTACTCCTGACTGCTTTCTGACTGATCCTGTCAGATCATGTCTGTCAATCAAACTCCAAGCGAAGGATGAATTGACGCTAATTTAAAAGTGAAAGTTAGTTTCGTTTTCAAACTAGCGCATATTCAGGGCACAATAACAAAACAGTTCTTTCCCGCACTACCGCACCGTTATGTATGCCCGTGAAACATGCGCATTTTACGTTTGCCTTTAAATTAGCGATTTAAAAGCCCCGTTGGTGAGACACCGGTATTACCGGTGTTGTCACACGTCGATTAACCGGTGAGAAACCATCCTCACCATCACAACACTAGTATAGTTCCAACAAATCAAATATTAAAACACCAACTAAAACATGTGTCAGTAATAATATCCGTAACAGTAGGAAATAGCTCTCCTAAAAGGTCGGGCCTGCTCTCATCCGCCTCCTGCCACCTGAGAATAGAGACCACAAGAAAAACCCAAAGGATTCACCGCAAAAAAGTAGCAACCATTAATCACCATTACAGTGCCAACCTTCTAATACACACCTCACAGCAGTGCCACGCCACCCGAATCACCTACACCAGGGGAGGTTAAGTGTGGATGCAGGCTCTTCGTCCCTGTACAAATCCGTTAAACACTGTAACACAAAAAACGAGGAGAGCAGTACCACACAAACAAAAGCAAATGACAAACAATATTTTATGGGTCAAATTAAACATCAATATAGAATTAAAGAGGCTATATGGAACTTTCCCCCCAAAATAAACTTAACAAAATCCGTTTTATTTTACCATTTATGAATCAAACATCTCCTGATGAGCATACTGACACCTTGTCCGCGCACAGTGGGTGCATCTATTCGCCTGTATCCTATTTTTAATATTTTCTTTCGGGTCCAAATTTTCCCGCGTTGTCTGCGGATGTGACGTCAGAGCGCGTTCATGTTATACGTTTCCGATCACTCTGCTAACACCGCTAGTCAGCAAGTAGCCTACACTCGAGTCGCAAGCAGAACACTTATCTCAAACAATATATGTATTTGACTGTTCTTACCTCTGTAAACATAATGCTGACCTCCATGTAGCGGATGACGTGTGCACTGTGCACGTACGAGTGCGCGCGGCGAGCAGAAAGGAAGAGCAGTTCTGTTTTTGGGCCACATGGTGTCAGTCGAGAGTTTAAATTTTAGGAAAACGCATGTAGCCTCTTTAAGTAAAGAAAAAGAAAGACCAAAAAAAACTTAAATACACAATAGACAGTGGCTGGTCTGCCCCTTTAACAAGAAAACAAAAACATACACGTTAATATATTTTAACACAACCTCCAATGAAAAGAAACCAAAACCTACTTTAGCGAAAGTACAACTGCAGACTCAAACTCATCGGCCTCAATCAAAGGTATACTGCATTTTTACCGGTTGTTCACACTCCTACACAGTCCATAGAAGGTACCGCAGCAATAAATATTTGTCTGCCCAGCTTCCAAGACAGAGGGTAAAACCTGTTCATAAATCAGCCTAAAGGAAAAAAGGGATCAAATAAGAATGGAATTGAGCTATTAAAACGCACTCATTCAACACAAACAAATCACACATCTAATAACTCCACATACCTATACGAAAGGGTAAAGAGGCTGCACGTCGAGCACAACTTCACTGCTACCCACACCTGAAACTCATTGCTGGCCAGTCTCCTCCCACATATGTGTAGTTTTTAGGATTGCACTAAAGTGCAATATGACGAAATGTAAAACAACCATGTCGTTTATTTAAAGTGCATTTTTATGTTGATCTAATCGAAGATCATTTCCAGGTTAAACCTGATTTATTCTATTTGGCTAAAACACTCACAACACAATGATTTTTTTAATATGTTATTTTAAATATTGTTGATGTGCAGAACACATACTACATTTACATTTATCTGACGCTTTTATCCAAAGCGACTTACAATTGTTATATAAGTCAGAGGTCGCATGCCTCTGGAGCAACTAGGGGTTAAGTGTCTTGTTTAGGGACACATTGGTGTCTCACAGTGGATTCGAACCCGGGTCGCTCAGAGCAAAGGCATGTGTCTTATCCACTGCGCCATCACTAATAGCTAGCTTTACTGGCTGCATACTTTATTGTGGGTTTTATTTAGTTTTTGGTTGGCATCTCTACTAACTAGCTGATGAGTTGAATCTGGTGTGTTTGATTCAGGAAGACATGCAAAATGTGCAGTTTGAGGTATTCCAGGACCAGAGTTGGGAACCACTGTTTTATATAGTATGAATGTGTGGTATGAATGAAATTCGGATGCACTACCTATGCCATGTTGTCATTGTCATGTGACCTAGAGCATCAGTTGCGTCACTTCTGCCATTCACAAATCCTCTCCTGTGGGCTCATTTAATAGTAAAGTGTCCATCAAATGCATACTTCCGAATCTCTGTAGAAGTAGAAGGTCATCTAGGTACTTTTCACCTACTTTATTTCGAGAACTATGTATTTGAACATACTACTCTGTTGGTGTATTGTTTTTCACATACTAAATAGTAGAGTAGTATTCGAATTTCGGACAGAGAAAAGACATACAATAACTAAATTGAAGTAGAAAGCAAAAAAACAGTCCACAGAACAGAATGGAAAAACTCTTGGAGATGCTGGGGGTAGGAGCCAGGGAATTGACAATGGAGGGAGAAGCCAGGAAGGAAGGAGCCAGGTAGTGACCCAGAGCAGAGTCACCAGGATAAAGCCCATGGTGAAACCAATGGAGGGAGAAGGCAGGGTGGAGACAGGAACCTGTCCAACTAAGGTGGGGACCCAGGCCGAGGCTAGAAAACGAAGACTCATGGTGACACTGTAGGCCTGAAGAGCCAAAACGGAGCCAGCGCCTGTGGAGTCAGGATAATAGTGGAACCGGAGGCAAGGAGGAGCCCTGCCAAGCCAGAGGGGTGGAGGGTCGAAATGCAGCCTGAAAGTGACTTTTTTCCTATGCAGAAAAAAGGACACTGTGGAGACCACAAGGGAGGTACCACATGGGGAAATAAGTCTCTGTGGTGTGAGTTTACCAACCGGGAAACTGAACAGTGAAAATACATCAGATGGGATTACTATCAGGTAATCCAGAAATTTGGAGCACCCAACCCGAGTCCAAGGGCTCACGTAAAAAGGGACATACCATGAGCAATTGGCCTGGCAGCAAATCCCACCACCAAGGTTTGCTGGACATCGGGAACCCACATGGACTAAAAATGAACACGTTATCACCTCAATGAGGGGACAGGCGCTGTGTGCAAGCAATACACTGGACCAGTTGTCCAAAGTTTACCTATACGTGTCTCATAATACGTGGGAAGAAACCCAGAGATTGTAAAATCTTGCAAAGGTACCATTCACCAGTGCCCCAGGGAATGCAACACTCCTATTGGAGTGTGCTCACTCTCCCGCGGGCACGGCACACCCTGTAATTGGTATGCCAGAGAAATGGCATCCACAATCCTCATATTTGGAGATTGCCTTCCCCTTCTGCTGTCCCCCAAAACAGACAAATCGCTACTCAGAGCATCTGAAGCTCTCTGTGCAGTCCAAGTAATTGCAAAGAGCATGCACTGGACACAGCAAAGATAAGTGCTTGCAAGTTCACTACCTGATCCCAAAAAGGGGTACTGGGAACTTTGAACGACTCTGCACATAGCCCTACTCTTGATAGATGTGGGTGTGGTCAAGAGGGCCCTCTTCAACAAGAGCGCACTAAGCTCAACTGACTCCAGGGGCTCAAACAGAAACACTACAGAGAGGTCCTATGAAGGAATAGAAGGAAGTAGGGCCAGAGCCAGACTTGGAGGTTCTAGAGGTCTGGGCGTTGGTGAAATTGTGCCCTACCCCTGAGAAAGAAGGTCCTTCCTAAGGGGAATTCACAAAGTAGTGGCTGTCATGAGGATGAGCCAACACGTGCTTGGTGGAGGAAAGCCAGCAGTACTGCCAACAACTTGAGGCAGTCTATAGCCGCTTTTCCATTACCAGTACCAGCTCGACTCGGCTCGCCTCAGCTCGCTTTAACTCCATTTTCCATTGCAGGCAGTACCGCTACAAATAGTACTCGGTTGTCATAGCGACCCCTTTCATTCCTTGTTGCCCTATCAAGTTCTCGCTGGATCCTCTCTTCGGCAACCAAAGGAAGGTCTGCACCTCCTTGTTTGACCACAGCCTATTCTTCTGAGTTGCCATAATAATAGTAGTTAGTTTCAGTAACTATCTCTTGGCCAAACTATTTAAAAATGGTTATTCTGGATACTCCATCTAGTGCGTGCAGACGTCACATTTTAGTCACATTTTAAACGTCACATTTTTAGTATCGCCTTAGCTCGCTCAGAACCTCGCAGGAGGTGATACTACAATGCTACACGCCCACTGGATTCAGCACCCCAGCCAATGTTGGATGCATCTTTTGTAACAAAAACACACTTTAAAACTTCTTCTAAGGGAACCCCAGCCCATAGAAATGCATCTATCCAAGAGCTGAATGTGCAGTGACAGATACAGCGTGATAGCCATGTGATGTGTACAAGCCCCATCTTGGGACTTGAATCTTCAGCCAGAGCTGAAGCGGTCTCATATGCATCAACCCGAGCAGTGAATCTGCCGCTGAGGAAATCAGCCATTGTTCATCCCTTACCTCACTGTGATGGGGATTCACCCGAGGCATCCCATGAGCCATCCTCAACCGGGCTGGGGATTCCCTGGCTCTGCCTCCGACTACTGTCCCCGCTACCTCACCCATCACGTTAACTTCTCCGCCTCCATTCCTCCCTCCCTCAGCTCCTCTGACACCTCACCAGGTCTTACATAAAAAGAAAGACATATATTTATTTATTTTTATTACAGGGACAGTGCATATTAATAAACATTTCTGTAAATATGCCAGAATTAGCCAAAAGGCTATTTTTCTGCATGCTAACAGTATGTTTATATTATTTCAGTGTACAATATCAGCTTTATATATTTATTATAAATAAATAAGACAATTAATATAATACAAATTTTTTTTCAAATAAATCAAATATAAAATAATAAATAAATCAAATGTATAAAACCATATCAACAGAACTGTATGAATAACCTAAAAACCATAATGAGATAAAAACACCTCAAATATTATGACACGCTTCTTGTTTTCTTTATCAAACTCAATGGAGCATGCTGGAGCACAACACATCCTCATCAGTATGTGATGCATGAATGACTAAATTGCAAATGACTAAATCAATACCAGTGCTTTTTTTTCAGTTAAAAATTAAACAATACATAAAAATGTCCAACAGCGAAGCAGAGAAACAGCTCTCTCTAAATAATAGTGCTGCCGCATGGGGCGTTAAATTTGATAAGAATGCCTGGGGAATGGTAATGTGCTTGGCAGCCGTTTTAAAGAAGGTGAGCATTGTGCATGTTCCCCTGCAGTGCTGCAGATGAATGTGAGTTCTACTGGACCGAAAAGAGGCACTCAAGGTCAGATGTGAGAGACTTCAAGCCACTGTACTTCTCTCTCTCTCTCTCTCTCTCTCTCTCTCTCTCTCTCTCTCTCTCTCTCTCTCTCTCTTGTTTGTGTAACAATTGATTGATAAGTATTATAACTGTGGTCATGATTATTCATGAGACCATATAATGTATTATATGGCATGGGTGGTGATGGCGCAGTGGATAAGACACATGCCTTTGGTGTGAGAGTCTCAGGTTCAAATCCAATGTGTCCCTGAGCAAGACACTTAACCCCTAGTTGCTCCAGAGGCGTCCGACCTATAAGTCGCTTTGGATAAAAGCATCAGCTAAATGAATAAATGTAAATGTATTATACGGTGCATTGCAATGCACAATTAATGGATTTTAATACTTTTATAATGCATAATATATGAAGGCTTTAAAGGGATACTCCACCAAAAAATGAAAATTGACTCACCCTCAAGTTTTTGCAAACCTGTATGAGATTCTTTCTTCTGCTGAACACAAAGGAAGATAGGATTGGAACCAATCAGTTGTTTGGGACCATTGACTTCCATAGTAGAAAAAATTATACTATGGAAATCAATGGTGCCGAAGTTCCAATCGTTCTTCAAAATATCTTCCTTTGTGTTCAGCTGAAGAAAGAAACTCGTGCAGGTTTGCAACAACTTGAGGGTGAGTAAATGATGACAGAATTTTCCTTTTTGGGTGGAGTATCCCTTTAAGTAAAGTGTTAGCACAAAATTCATCTCAGTTTAGTCCAAATGTTTTGACAAATATAAAACAATTAAACATCAGTCTGTTCTCAAATTATACACAGTAGTATTCTATACTCGCAAATCAAAACCAGTCAAAATATTAGATTAAAATAATGTGTAAAGCACTCTCAAAAATGACATTGTTGAACAGTGACACCAGCAGATCACGTTTCAGAGAGAGGCCGTTCATTGTGTTCTCACTGAGGTCATTAAGTGTGCATGTGAGCGGGGTAATGGCAACGTGCAGATCACATGAGAGAAGGCTGTAATTGGCTGATCACCTCATCAATGTGACCTTTAGTTCTACGTTTGAATCATTAAGAAAATAACTGGTAAAAACCCTTTAGTTAAGAGTTATGCAAGTTGTGATGTGGTAGGAGCAATATTAAAGTGCCCCATTGTGCTGGTTCAATTATTACCTTTAATGCAGTGTGTAATATAGCTGTCTCTGAATTAGGGATGGGACGATAACCGGTTTCGCGATAAACCACGATAAAATATACTGACGGTTAGTATTATAGTTTAAAATGTAATTATCATTAAAACCATGTTTGATTATCGCGATTTTAATAACTCACTGTAATTCCTGTTGCCCAGTCTGACACAGCCGCACGCAATGTTTACTATTCGAGAAGGAATGGCGAAAGCCAGTGACCGTGCTTGGGAGATTCAGCCTTTTAAGAGGACCAAATCTGGGGTGTGGTCATAGTTAGGCTTTTACAAAAGTCCTGAGGGAAACTTGATCGAGGATAGTCACCCTGTCTGCAGAACAAAAAGTCACTGTCCAAAAGAAACACTTAAAATCTGCCGAGTCGTCTTCTTGTGTAACCATCACCCGCTGTTATAGCGAACGCAAGGCAAGTTAACTTTGACCTCAATACCAAAACTACATCTGGGCACGAAATGTTGTTTTGAGTTTAAATATTTTATGTCACTCACTTGAAATAGAAGTGAAGCTACCGCGAAGAAAATTGTGCAGCAAGTGTCTTTGAGCCGACGAACGAACATCTTCAAATAGATTATTATTAAGAGTGACGTTTTAAGAGATAGTAATGTATAGATACATCACGTATTACACCGATTTTATTTTTACCACATAATTACAGGACATATGGAATTGATTAATGAGTTTAGCTAATGTTTCAAATCTTACCCGTTTATAAATTCATTTAGTAAAAAAATCGTCCAGACAAGATGATCACACCAATATTATCAAACACTGTAAACAATAAATCAACTCTGATTTCATTTTCAAAACAATCAAAAACTGGAGACGGAAGACAGCCGGCAACTTGTATTTGAATGAAACAAGCGTGTGTCCGTTGTGATATTGATGTGCGCTGTGTAATAATGCGTTGCTATTGCCGACGGGCATCATAAAGAATGAAATGCTATAGAATAGAATCTTGCTTAAAAAACTGCATAGAGCTGCTTGTTTATTTGTTGTTTGTTGATTTTCATTAATAAAACTTGTTGAAATGTTTTCAGTGTGAGCAGCAGTTCTTTTTGAACAATTTCCAAAATAATCGCGATTATTTTGGACACCAGAATCGTGATATGAAATTTTCATACTGTCCCATCCCTACTCTGAATGTAAACAGTCTGCGAAGTTGTAAAGTCTTGAAACTCTAGATGGTACATGCTAATAGGTCCACAATCACATTGTTGTCTACAGGGTACAGCTGACGAACCTCGAACAACTTGTCCCGCCCTCAAACCAAACGCCGTAGCTGGTTCGTTGTGTACAGGTCGAGAAGACGTTGTTTTTGCTCTGCAACAGCAAATTCTCTTTTGTAAACACTTCCAAAGAATGAGGAGCGATACAGACAGCAGTATAACCTTTTGACAATTGCTTCTCTAAATGGGATTTACAAAACACTTATTAAAGATGGGTCAGTATTCTGCAACCAACTTGCTCCTCAGAATCACAACCTCAAAGGATGAATTAATTATTGATGTGTGTATTTTCTACCACGTGTTAAAAATTTGTGTTTTATGTTGTGTAGGTCTTACTGAAATACTTTCTACCAATCAGCTGTGGACCCATTTACCTAAAATTGTGTCCATTAAGGCAGACTGTCTGTTGTTCTTACTACTTTGAGTAATGATAAAGGATGGAGCAAGATTTGTTTTACAAACTTTAAAGGTACAATATGCAAGATTGTTTCGCCACCAGGGGTCGCTAACCTCTTACAATAACAAAGACGTATATTGATGACGTATATTCCGCATTAAGCGGAATTATGGATTTTGTCGTCAAGCTGATGGATCTTTTATGGATGAGTGAAAACATTGATGTTTTTAACATCAAAAGTGTGAAGCAGGGCGCGATTGCTTAGACGTATACCAGCGCCACACGCAGACGCAAGTCTCGAAATTACTCACACAGGTCAGTTTATTAGAGGAATTAAACTTGAGGTAATGCAGCGCTGTTTCACTTGCTCCAACAGTTTCACGATCACACTAAACGGCATTTGAGTGTGTTGATTAGTTAGTTAGGTTGTTTGTTGGCTGATTGAGACTAAGCTAGATTAACATTAGAGAATAACATAACATTGATTAGTTTTTAAATACATTGATTTGCTCAAGTAACATGCAATACTCTGTCAAGTAGGGATGTGCACAAATATTCGAATTTTTAAATGTAATTATTATTCGAAAATAAAATGCTATTCTGAATTTTGAACACGTTGCTTTGCTGGCCGTAAATGCAGTGAGTCCATGATAAATCCTATCCTGGATGGCGCTGTGGAGTGTGTAAACAAGTTGTTTGCATTTGATCACATAATGTTGTCGTCTGCCTAACGTAGTTTGGAATTAACGTTACTTGAAAAGGATCTTACTAAACGGAATTACTTTTGATCAAATTAATTAATTAATCTGAGTTATGATATCATCACCATGAGAAATCACATGAAATCCAAACAGTCGAGATGAGGAAAGACAGCTGTTCATCATTGCATCACGACTGCAGGTAAGCGCAGCTGGACCCCACGTGATCAAAGATGTTAACTTATCTAATTGCAAAATGATTAAGACATACTTCCTTTAAGTTTTGTTGGAGGAAGACCAGTTTCAGGACAGAAAATGCAAAGTGCTGTTAGAAACACCGTTCTCTTTGTGTCTCTGAAACGTCTGTCAGCGCGGCATCTTTTCTCACTTCGAGACATAAAGTGCTGGCGGCGCCCCTGCATGTAACGTCAAATATTATTGTTTCTCTAACATAAACGTGAAACAATATAAACAAGATAATCAATCATTTGCTGACTAATGTGTATGTGTGTATGTTCTGTACTGATATCTGACGCAATCTGCTTTATTAGGTTTTTTTTTCGCTCGCGCTGCTTGAGCATGCTTTTAATAATGCTTTTTTATATAACGTTATATTTTTTTGTTTACACATAGGCCTACTGTTTAATGTTTTCAACTAAAAGAAAACTTTAATTACTATTGTAAGCTTGTTGTGTATTGCCTAACTGTAAGCTTGTCCAGAAATGGTGACAAAAACGTAAAAAAAAAAAAAACGTCTTTTTAGTTAAACATAATTTAAATAAACGAATATTCGAATATTCGATTTTTATGAGCCCGAATATTTCGAATGCATTATTTTTGAAAAATGCCCATCCCTACTGTCAAGTCGAAGTTAGTCCCGGACGTGGAGCTCTCGGCATCTCGAAAGATGTTGATCTTCGTTCTAGTCCTCTTTTTGTCTCAAAGTCTGCTTGCCATGGTCCATAATGTTTGAACAAAACCCTGCTAGGGACGCTCACGCTGTTGAGCTCGCATTACGGGCATAACCTGACCCAGTTGTCCATGTCTGTCGCCATGGTTACTATTGCAGTACGGGGTCAAATCTGGCGGAAACCGGGACTAACGCGGATATGACGTCATTTACTGGCGACTCCTCACCCCTGCTCACACGCGCCGTTTCCTTGGTTAAAAATCGCAATTTCTCACAATTTACAAATAGTTGGAAACATTTGGGATATTGTAAGTAATCAACTAAACAAAATATATAACATTGGCCTAGTGGTTTTTGGATATTTTACTGCAAAAATCCTCCATATTGTACCTTTAATGCTTCATTAGCCATTTACGTTAGTGCTCTGCTTATGTATGTGCTGTTATTGAATTGAGACAGTTCCCACATGTGCACTGCAATAAATTAGAAAAATACATGGGTTTGTTGATGGACATTCACTATATTATTTATTATGATTTATTATTATTATGTAAGTATATAGTTGTTAAATATACCTAATGTAAAGTCGGACACATTTTCTTTATGCAAAATAAAAATATATATTATGTCTGGGTCAAATTACAGTCCAGACAGGTTTTCATAACATTATGTCACCCAACTGTCTGGGTTTTTATCATATATTGTGGTCAGATGAAACCAAGATCTATTCTCCAAACCGCAAACCATCCAGGTTGGATAGAGAGTGCATCACAGAGCTGGAAACTAAGATATCTTTACACCAGACACTTTTGCAGTAAAATATTTGGCAGTAGACAATTACTTTAAATACTTACAGCATCTGTGCAGTATTCAGATATAGCAGTGGTCCTTGCATTGCAAGCCTAATTACTTTTAAATGAGATGCAGACAGGCTTCACTCTCTGATGGCCAACTGAGTCTACAACCTTTTTATATTTAAAGAGGAGAGCTCTCACCCTACCTCCTGTCTCACACCGAGTGTGTTTCCCAGACTGCCGAAACTCTCGAGAACGTGGACGTGGGGTCTGTGGCGAATCCTGATGTCTGAATGTCTCACCTTCTAATACAAAAAGATAATAGCATTTAGACTATAGTTTTCACATTCAAAAGCCATTGCGCTTTCTTTAATGGACAATTACGAAAAATGTTGTACTATGCTATTAGCACTTTTAAACTGGTTTTGACGAACTGTTGTAGAGATAATTACGTAATTTTGGCTTGCGCTTTCATTTTCGTTTCGAGGCCCCCAAATGCACTCAATCTTGAAGTGAATCAATCTTGTCACCATTGTGCTTGTACAGGAAGTATACCTTGACCGAAGAAGGCTCACACCTAATGCTTTCTCAGCACCGTGGTGTAATTTGGTCCCTCTTTGACAAGGGCCGCTGAGCAGGCATTGCGAAGTGACAAATAAAGCCTGTCAATCAAAGTGCAGTTTAAAATCAATGTGACACATATCATGGTGACATCTTCAGCACATTTTCATGCTGTGCCTTTTTCCTTGTCATTAGTAATTTATCAGATATGTTCTTTTGCAGTAGTGCAGGATCTCAGTGAAGCCCTGAAATACAAATCAAGCAGCCTCAAAGGGTCATTAGACAGCTATAAAGAATGAAAAATGAATGCCCCACAAAATCTGACAATGCCAAAGTGAAATACTTTTGTGCATATTTTGCCAGGCTAACATGAAAATGATTAGGAAGTGCACAAAAGCTGTGTATGCAGGATTATTATCATACACTAAAAACCATTGAAAATAATACGTATTAATTACATAACAAAAATAAAATAAACATTCATTAAAAAAGCTTCTCATTTTCATTTAGTTTAAGTTAAACTATAAATAAGTCAAACAAAATAATCTAAAAACTAACAACCAGATTTACTAACCAGGGCAAATCAATAAATGTTCTACGGTGATCTACTGACTCAGCTCATTTGCATTAGGCCTGTTCGACTTCATAAGCACTGATAGACCCCACTACATTGGTATTTAAATACTATAGGCTTTATTCTTGTACAAACAGATGCTGTATTTAGCAGTACATGCATTGCGCAAGTCTCTGAGTTTTTGCAGAACTACACCCCCTCTGGCGACAAGCGGAACTGCAACCAGAGATGTGCATGCTCATGGACCACACACACACACACACACACACACTTGCACGAGCAGTTCATAACCAAAGGAGCATCAGCCGCACAAATCTTTTGTTACAGTCAGAGGTAATAAAGTTATAAATCATTTTAAATATATGAAAGGAAAGGCATTTGAGTAGATTACACACTTATGTGTGTGTGAGGGGAAAACGGGGTGGTAGAAAAGTTTTTGTTTCCATCTATCTCCATGTTGAACTGTTTTATGTGCTAACTGTATCCAGTTATGATTGTATTATTATGGAAACACGTTCATGAACAATATAAGTTATGACTTTGTATGCCCGTTTGAGCCCTAGAGCTAACCAGAGATCTCTCCATTTGTTGAAATCTTCCCGATGTCGACTCTCGTCGTATTCCGACGCCTGGCAGTAGACACAAGTTTTATTTTCTTTGTCTTACGTGGAGTTTGCGTTTGGGTTTGGAATGAACTACAAGCGTACTCTTTGAATCCATCTTCTACTTTTGTGGAAAGTTGACTAAAGTTGTATCGCTCGAGTTGTCTTCGCTGATAGGGAGAATGGCGGCGAATACACAAACCTGCCAGACATCGCCAGGTGAGCGTGAATGCGCATGACGTCTCGCCCAGTCGCAAATCCGTCCCGAATCCCTCTTATTTATTTTACTGTACAGGATTATAGAGGCAATCGCAGTGATCAGATGATTAAAGTCGTGATGAAATCAAATTTGACATATCTTCTTTTATATGTAATATTGTAGTGTTTATTATAAATGATTTATCAGTGCACTTCAATATTTTTTTTAAAATTCATGTACCCTTGAAATCTTTAATCAAATACATTACCCTTCCCTCCTCCCATCGAAACGACCTCTCTCTCTTTTGGTCACATGGAATGGCAAAAAGGTGCGGCCAGATCTGATGAGGGTGCAGCTGTCGGTGCACCACCTTTCAGAGAATCGCATTCAAATTGTTTGCAACGCCCAACCTCCAACGATCCAATAATTACCGAAGGATGAAATCAAGTCCTGCCCGTTTTTTTTTTCAAATTTCAGAAGCCGTTTCACTTGGATATACGTCACAACAAGGAAAAAATGACAATCTCAACTTCCGTTTCACGCCGACTTTAAATATTCCATGTAACAGTGGCTCAAGTATAAGTCTTATCGAGCGACAAGAATACTTTTTGTACGAAAAAACAACAACAAAATAACGCCTTTATTCGACTATTCCTTTTCTTCCTTGTAGGCCTGAGACGAGAGTTCAAGAGATTTCCATGACGCATGCGCGAGAGCTGAACTGAAGTAGTAGAAAATAAACGTAGTTCTCGCGCATGCCGTCGTGGAAATCTCTTGAACTCTCGTCTCAGGCCCAGAAGGAAGAAAAGAATAGTCAGAATAAAGTCGTTATTTTTGTTAGTTTTTTCGCACAAAAGTATTCTCGTCACTTGATAAACTTATAGTTGAGCCACTGTTGTCACATGGAATATTTAAACATTTTCTTCATTGACTTTCTGGGCCGTCAAGTTTCAATCCCTTAGGCAGCCTATGTGGCAGTCATCCACCTCTCAAATTTAATCAAAAATAGCTTCATTTGTATTTCGAAGATGAACGAAGGTCTTACGGGGTTGGTACAGCATGGGGGTGAGTAATTAATGACTTAATTTTCATTTTTGGGTGAACTATCCCTTTATTTCATGTCCAACAACGTAAACGTAATTGAAAGTCTGTGTATTTGACAAATATTGCATTTATTTCACTTCAGCTGTGGTTAAGTGTGCAAACACAGTGCGAGCGTCACTACAGGAAGCAGAAAGTGTCCGACTTGACGTCTCCGTTTTCAACTCCTCCCCCCTGTGCGCGGCAACTTTCGCCGATCGGTTTCATCCAGCCGCAGCCTATGTCCAACACACCTGTTATGAACAAAGCAATCTTTCAATCTACAAAACAGCGTAGGGTCGCAAACAAGCAAAGCCAATGAAAAACAGGTGCGGGCGATCTACTGACGAACACACGTAGCTTGGCGAATGATATGTTCGTATAACATCTTCCTCTGGCATTCCACATAAATTAGCATTAGTGGAGACGCGTCTCTTCTTTCTACCACTTGCTCTCTGTTCTCTATGGTTTATCCTCCTTGCAGAAACGTTCGCAGCCATGTCAAGCACAAAATGGGTTAAGACATGCTTTTTTGGGTGTTAAATAATTTCACACAGAGCAGTACACTGACTAAAGCAAACTTAGGACTGTAACTCACCTTGCACTCTCTGGCTACGGTTTCTCAAATTGTCTGGCTTGTCGATTTTCTAAAAATACAATAGGACAAACAGTAATCTTTTTTGACGGGTGAATGATGAAATGGGAAAAACAATCCTATAGGACAGAGCCATAACTATAGACCAGAATATCATAGAGACTTGCCACACAGGACACCAAACAACCTGCTAAAACAACCACATCATAGCAATGTCCTAAAAACCAGCCGAAATATAACCGTAAGTGCCTCAATGCTTTGATCTCTACCAGCAATGCTCTAAATTCTTCTGTCTAAAATAACATTAGTGCATTTTTAATATTTTAGAAGATTACAATATAGAGTCTCCTTGGAAATGATGAGATGAGCATGTTCAGTATAGCATGTTCACTTAGATGACTCACACAAGTCTTTTAGAACATTAAGCAATAATATGAGCAGATGGCCAGATTGTTTGTTATCTTGCTTAAAAACCCTCAGGCTGTGTTGTATTTGCGTCCACACTGAGACTACTCAGATGAGTTTGAGGCAGATAGTTGCTGAGTTCAATCTCTTATACTTTAAAACAAGGATGTCTGGCAGTCCTGCATGAATATTAAAAGAAAAGTTCACCTAAGAATTATCTGTCATCATTTACTCAACCTCAAGTTGTTCTAAACCGGTATGAATTTCTGTCTTCTGCTGAACACAAAAGGAGTTGTTGGTGTGGATGGAAATGCGTTGAGATGGGAAGAACTCTTCGTCTGAGGTACGGATGTACCCACCGCAAGTCTTTTGGCAACCGGATCTGTGAACTTGTCCCGTAGGAACATGCAAGGGGTTCCATACCCTCATTGTATCCCCCTACTTGGAAACAAGGAGTACACTTAAGCCCCTTTTAAAACGTACATTATGAAACTTAATGAAACTTAATTTTCCCCTTAACCCAAATTGCTCTGGAAAATGTAATTATACATTTGAATAATGAATAAGACCAAAGACTGGCCGTTTGATATTGGCGAAATCTCATGTTTAACCACGTACAATAAAGCCCCTTTCACACAGAGATTCCGTAAAATACACGGATAATGTGACCCGGCATTTGTCCCGGGATTGTTTGATTTCGGTTACATTCACACTGCCAGTGATTTGCCCAGGATCTGTGAGTGCACATGATGTCAGGATGAGATGTGTCAAACATGTACACGTGCATACCGTTCCACAAAGCTGGTGAACGATCTGAGCTTCAGCGCGATAGTGAGGAGCACCTGGTCTCTGCTTTTTTCCAGTTTGCAGACATTTCTTCGTCCTTTCTTTGTTGATTACGAACACAAACTTTCTTCTAATGCTCGTCTGACCGGACGCGAATAGCGCGTCAAACTTGACAGTCTACCGCGTCTGAGTTTGACGCTTGACCACTTTGTGTTAATTCGCACGTCAAGAGCGAAACTGACGCACCGTAAAAAAAAAGTTTGAAGTGAAATTTACGCACATCTCATGCCGTCAAAATTCGAAACCCGTTGCGCCATCTTTTTTTATGTTGATTGAGCATTCGTCGAGAGATTCACCGCACTCTATTTGCTCTGGAGAGCTGTCAGAACAGCGACGTGGGGACTCATCGCCGCCGCATTTCACCTGCCCCTTCGGAGGCTAACCATTTGGCGAGTTTCACCATTTGCTCCAGGAGCTGCGCCTGGATGACAGCCGCTGTCAGCGAGAGTCGCGCCTGTCCGCGTCCATGTTTGATGACCTGTTGACCCGGCATTCGGAAGGCCAGGATCACCCTCGCCCCTCATGCCACGTAGTCATAA
>JAQIUQ010000655.1:0-307500 GCA_030378365.1 Hybognathus amarus
TCAATATTACTTAGTTTCCACTCATATTTGTCACACACAAACAGAGAGATGGTAAAATATCTAGATTTGCCATATCTTTCTTTCCCTCTCTCTGGCTATGTTAAGAGAAATACTCAGTGTACTGCATACGGCCTAGAGGTTTTTAAAGTAGTATGCAAATGATAAACAATGTCACATCAGTTGAATTCAGGTTGGTTTAATTCAGTCAGAGACATCATGTTATCTAAAAAATAAAACAAATATTTAGCATCTTTAATTCATTTTTGGACAAAAAATGTCTTAACTCTTTTTTATTTGAATGCATATGCATTTGAGTTTCCTTTTAGATGCAAAATTTATGGGAGGAGAGATATTAAATGAATCAGTGCAAGGTGATTTACTGAGGTTTGCGCTAGTCAATTTACTGGTATTTGCGGCATTATTTAATGACCCCAAAAAGCACGTCTTAAATCAGATTTGTGCTGCTATTGATTGATTGCGTTGGTCATTATGGGAGTAATCCGGCTGCGTATGTGTTTTTTAATTTGCGAGTCGTCAGTAGATCACATGCAGAACCTTCCAATCCCATTTGTGCTTTTTTGCAATTGCGCTCACACTAATTTGCCCTGTTTAGCAATTCTGGCCCATAGCCTTTCCTCCAGGGATATTAAAGTTAAATTTATAGACATAACCCTTTCAAAAAAAGGCTACCGCATATAAGACTTTATATGATAAAGTCCTGGTTATTCAAAAGAAAAAACAGCTGATGAGGGGCTGTATTAAAATTAGGGATGTCCGATACGATGAAGTGAGTCGGAAATTGGGCCCGATACGGTGGTTCAGACTCGGATGTTACCTCCCAATCAGGACTCGGATATAGCCTACATTCTCAGTATTTTTAAACACATCTATAGTATATGTGGTGGCACAGTGCCTGTGCATGCTAGAAATTGAACCGACGCCTATTTTTCACGCGACACGCAAGCGTGTTGGAAGCGTTTCCAGGCAAAATAGAATAGGAAAAGATGTTTAAATGTTATTTTGTACACAAATACATTCATAAATTATATTTTGATGGTTGAAAGTCTAGGTTTTGACATAAATTCAGAATTTAAATATAATTTAAAACAAATAAATAAATAATGATCAATTTTAAAATATTGCACCTGTCAATACAGAATGAAATATTTTATGTTGTCATTACTGCTGACAGTGTTTTTATCAGTATATTTATGGTTTACATATAAAGTTAATGACAACAACATATAGCAAACTGTGAGATATATGTAAACTTGGGATCTCAAGTGACAAGACAAAGGCTACATTTAACACAACAAACCTGAGTTGTCAAATGTTAAAATGTTGAAATCTGGATCTGTTTTTTCGCTCTTCTTTATTCTTTTTTTTATTATTTATTATAGAAGTATACGATTAAGATTTAGGTATTGGTAGATACTCAAAATCAAATGACTCTGACTCGAGGGCAAAAAAACTTGAATTGGAACATCCCCTTAATTAAAATATCCTGAGTTTTAGTTGTTGTAGTTTATTTTATTGCTATTTAATGCTATTGTCTTATTTTTAAAACAATTAAGGCCCACATAGTGGGCCACTGTTCCTAGGTTGAGAACCACCGGTCTATTCCATTGTCTTTTACTCTCTCAGGTGAATTCAGTGAACTGCACCACCAGTTGGAAAATCGTTCTCTTCATGAAATGGAGCGAACGACAACCAGGAGATTGTCTTGAAAGGGGTATGTTTCATACACAAACATGATGCACACAATGACCTTTACATTTACTTACGATTAAAGGAATTATATTTTACTTTTTTGCATTTTAATGTCCTTTTAATAAAATACATGTTATCAGGGTGACGTGGTGAGGCTTTTTCATGCGGAGCAGGAGAAGTTTCTGACGTGTGATGAACACAGAAAAAAGCAGTATGTCTTTTTGCGTACCACCGGGCGCCAGTCTGCAACCTCCGCCACTAGTAGCAAAGCACTCTGGGAGGTAGAGGTAAGTTAAGGACTTAGCTTTGTGAAGTTGACCAGTTGTTTTTGTGAGTGTGATTGTTGGTTTGGGAATCTAAACAGATGTCTGCATACTTTTCAGGTGGTTCAGCATGATCCCTGCAGAGGCGGAGCCGGCTACTGGAACAGCCTCTTTAGGTTCAAACACTTGGCCACCGGCCATTACCTTGCTGCAGAGGTTAGACCGATATGTTACCTGGAATAAGAGTTCACACACATGCACATGAATCAAAGAGGGTGTAGTTCGAGAGCTTGATGTTAGAAAGAGTAGAGAAGGTGATTTGCGACATTTATCTAATTATTCTCACCTTATTGTGATCAGGTAAATCCAGACTATGAAGAAGAATGCCTGGAGTCCAGTTTTCTCTGTGAGTGTGTGCTTGAGAGCGTGTGTGACTGTGTGTTTCTGTGTTTTTCCCGTTTCATCTTCTGAGCTTCTGAATTCATAGTACTGTATGAGCAATTTGAGGGTCTCTTAACCATATTACACTCATTTCAACACATTAGTTGAGAAAAAGCAGACTTTCATCTTGAATGTACAGTCACAGTTGATCAATTGTTTTCTCTCGCAGCTGGATTCGGAGCAAGAAATGATGCGGGCACGTGCACGTAACCCTCAGGATAAGGTTATGTATACACTGGTGTCTGTTCCTGATGGCAATGACATTTCTTCAATCTTTGAGCTTGACCCCACCACTCTGAGAGGCGGAGACTCGCTTGTGCCGAGGTACAGCGATATTGTGACCTCTTGTGACATCTTCTGATTAATTACACTTTATCTTAAACTTGTTGTATTTTGGATTGTGCCTGTCAGAAACTCATATGTGAGGCTCAGGCATCTCTGCACCAATACGTGGGTCCACAGCACCAACCAGCCAATTGATAAAGAGGAAGAGAAACCAGTCATGCTCAGAGTGAGTCAGTTTCTATCTATGTATAGACCATAACATTGGTTTATGTGTTCTCTGAAGTGTGTCTCCTTCACTCTGTATTTGTGTACTCAGATAGGAACGTCTCCTCTGAAGGAAGATAAAGAGGCCTTTGCCATAGTGCCAGTGTCTCCGGCTGAAGTTCGGGATCTGGATTTTGCTAATGATGCTAGTAAAGTGTTAGCTTCCATCGCAGCCAAACTGGAGAAGGGCACTATCACCCAAAATGAGAGGAGGTCAAAGGTTACATTCATCTTTTCATTCATGTGTCTGTCCATGTCAGTCCTTTCCGTCCCTTACCTTCAACTATCCATCTATCTGTCCATTTGACTTTTTTCCAGTCTACCAGCCAGATGCTTTTGCCCAAAACTGGCTTGGCCACTGAAGCTCAAGCAGGGCTGAGCCTGTTCAGTACCTGGATGGGAAAACTCAGGTTGCTGTTGGAAGAGGTGTTAGTGAGGCCAGTAGGGGGCGCTCACCCTTTGGTCTGTCTAACATCCCAGTATAGTGATGGGGACACTATACTGTCAAACAGCACCGTCCTTTGGATGAGATGTTAAACAGAGGTTCTGACTCTCTGTGGTCATTAAGAATCCCATGGCACTTCTTGTAAAGTGTAGGGGTGTAACCCGGGTGCCCTGGCCACATTCCACCAGATTGGCCTCTGTCCGTCATGGCCTCCTAATAATCCCCTTACACTGAATTGGCTCTATCCCTCTCTCTCCTCTCCACCCATAGCTTGTTTGTGGTGAGCACACTGGTGCCATTGCACTGTGGCTGGTGTTGCATCATCCAAGTGGATGCTGCACACTGGTGATGTCAAGGAGAGATTCCTGATATGATTGTAAAGCGCTTTGGGTGTACAGTAGTACAAATGAAAGTGCTATATCAAATGCCTCATTCATTCATTCATTCATTCATTCATTCACCTGCCCTCTGATTTCTTTCTTCATCCACCCATCCATTGAGCCATTTATCTGTCTGTCCATCTCTCCATCCTTCTTTCAACTATTTCATCTTTCCATCCATCCATCCATTCATCCATTCTGTCTTTCCTTTAACCACCCTGTCATCCATCCATCCATTCATTGGCAACTTTCATCATCTGTCTTTCTCTGTCCTTTCTTCAACCATTTGTTAATCTTTTCCTTCATCCTTTTCATCCATCTGTCCCTTTAGACTTTTAAATATATCTATCTATCCATCTTCCCATCTTTTTATTCTTCCTTTCTTTCCTTCCTTCCTTCATTTATCCATCTGTCTGTCCGTCCATCTATTTGTCCATTCATCAATTCTTCTAGCTTGGCAAGCCAGACCTATCAAGATGTTAGGTCTCTGAACTCACAATTGACATACCTCAATCCGGGGGGTTGGATAAAAGGTTGTCTTTCAATATCCCTCTGCACGCCATAGGATAGCGCTAACCAACCAGAGCAATGAATGGCTGTGGCTGAGTGAGTCGCTGAGTCCCATGCAAGTTGATTTATTAAACTTTGCCGTATGCGGTCGTCAAAACTCTGAACACATCTTCCTTTTTTAAGAATGACTTAAGTGATATTCTCTTAACTCCAAGTCATCCGAGTCAGCGGCAAAAGCCGGAATAGAAAGACCAGCTGTTCGCCAGCTGCATCTTGTTTGTTTTCATGTATCAGGGAAATCATTCAGCGCAGAACCGTCACATCTCTGCTGTCATTGTGTTAAGCCCGCCACCAACTCTATACACGATGTGATTGGCCTGACCAGAGTTTGGTTTTTCCACTTCGAAAGTGACGGAAAGTTTGTAGACCACACTTTGCTGCAAAATCATTTTTGTTGCCGCTCAGGGTGCATCTAGATTTCTAGGCTACTTTTGTCTGTCTGTCTGTCTGTCCTTCTTTCCTTCAACCATGCTGTCATCCAATAGTTCATCCATTCATTCATCTGTGCATTTGACCATCTTTTTGACAATCTTGTGTTTTTTACCAATCCATCTTCATGCCCCCCCCCCCCTTTTTAAACTGCTCACACTTAAAAAACACACTCTTCCCATCATGCTCTCACACACAGGTCAGTGACAAAGCTACTGGAGGATCTGGTGTATTTTGTGGTGGACATTCCCAGCAGTGCTCAGGATGTGCTGGAAATCACAGTCAACAAACCCAACAGAGAGCAGTCAGAAACTCATGAGAGAGCAGAATATACTCAAACAGGTACATATTGCCTCTCTTATTGGGTTTAGTTTTCAAACATCTCACTAACATGTATTTTCAATTACCTTTCAATCCGTCTTTGTTGTGTGATTGGCCAGATATTCAAGCTGCTGCAGGCCCCGTTCACTGACAGCATGGGGATGGCCCTATGCTGCGACTTGAAGAGCTTGCAACCAACAGCACGCACCTTTTCGTCACATCTGTCGGCTCTGCTACAGAGTCCTACAGTCACTCACAGCAGGACTGTCGCAGAAATCAGGTTAAACTATTTTTGAAACAAAATAAATGCAAACAAAAATACACTACTGCAACTGCAAAATTCACTTACAACTAAATGCAAAAATGTCCTCTTTCTCTCATTATTTGTGTTTAGGAGTACATAGCAAACAGGTTCCGCTTCATGCAGAAGCAGATCGGATATGATGTGCTTGCTGAAGACACTATCACAGCCCTGCTGCACAACAACAGAAAGCTTCTGGAGAAACACATCACTGCAGCTGAGATAGACACCTTCGTTCAGCCTGGTCCGCAAGAACAGAGAGCCCAGGTGTGCGAAAATCAGATCTGCATAAATGTTCTTGGTCATTTACATCTATTAATTTAGCATACCCTTTCATCTAAAGCAGGGGTGGGGAACGATTGGTCTCAGGTCCTGCAGAGTTTAGCTCCAACCTCAAAAGAAACTCAGCTGATTGTAGCTTTAGTGAACCTGAAGACATTGATTAGCTTATTCAGGTCTGTTTGATTAGGGTTAGAACTAGAACTCTATTGGACTGTCGCCCTCCAGGACCAACTTTCCCCACCCCTGATCTAAAGAAACAAACAAATGAGATGTGTTATGCCATAAGTGATTCATATCAAGCACAATTCAGTACAGAGATGTTGGGCGTTTAAGCGAAAGTGAAATGAGATGTTTTAAAGTAAGTTTAGAAGTACATTTGTTTTTGTCGGTGAAGTGTCCTTCCCATCTACAGGGAGAATGATGGTCTAGCTTTCTCTTTTGTCATTTTTATCTGCACCTTCTTGAGTGGCTATCAAGCCCGACTCTAGAATAGCAATCTCTGCAGCATTTTCTGCAGTTTCGAAGATGATGCCTGTTGAGGCTGCTGTGGATTTTCGTCCTCTTGGCTCTCTTTGCGGCAAGGTTTTTACTTCTGGTTTCCCTGGACATTTTCTGTTACGCAGGCGAAGTCTGGCTGCTCTGCCCAGCTCCCAGTGCCCAACGTTTATGTCAAACATCTTCATGTCTTTTGCAGATATCTTTGAAGCCGTACAGTAGGTCCTTGGAGATGCGGCCTGGTGCCATGCTGTCTTGCGTGGCCAAGCCAACGAAGGCGCTTCTTTGCCAAGTATGGCAGACATGCTTCTAATGCTGGCTCATTTAAAACCTCGTGTTAGGTACTTTGTCCTGCTATTGGATGTTACCGCTGTCAGCCAGTCGGGTAGTCAGACGTTCAGTAGAAGAGTTCCCTGTCGATGACAGCAGTCTTGCATGCATTGTGGATTGCTGCAGGTGACCAGGGAGCAGGCACAGGCCCTGACGCTTCCAGCTTGTGAATCGAGGGCTTATTAGATCTATATGTGTCTGAGTGCAAATCACTTAAGCTGAACTGATGGATGCTTATTTTCATCTAGAAACAAACTTTATTGCATTTCATGCCTGCTATCACTGTAAAGCTTGCTTGAAACAATCTGTGTTGTAAAAGTGCTATATAAATAAAGGTGTCCACTATGACTTTGCTTGGCTTTATGGCTTTTGCGCCATTCAAATGCGGCAACAGTGAAGTGTGGCTGGTTGTGCTTCAGAGAATGTTTCTTTAATGGGTGAATGTATTGGCTGAAACTATATTTCATCAGTTTTCTGTCTTATGCTGAATGATCAAGTTGTGTCGCTGTTTCTCTAGATTTCTGGACTACTCTGAATTTATGTGTGTTTGAATATGGAATGAATCCATCCTCTGTACACTCAAGAACTTCATCTGTAATGCTGTGCTGGACCCAGGCCAATGCAGACATCCTAGCATCGGAAACAAAGTACTACACATACACTGGCTATTATCCTATGTGCATGTTTTAGAACAATATACATTACTGCTCAGAAAGTTTCAGAGCTCATGATAAGATTGTTTTGAAATCAGAAATTAACGAGTTTCAGCTAGAATGCATTTAGTTGATGGATATGTTTCCAAAAACAATATATTTTAAACGAACACTGTTCTTTTTAATATTATATGCATCATGTGGTTTGCATTAATAAGCAGAACAGCTGTTTTAACAACATTGATAACTATCAAGAAATATATATTTGAGCTGCTATTCAGCTTACTAAGAATGGTTTCTGAAGGATTATGTGAGCTGAAGACTAGATGCAAATGGTTTACTGAAAAATCAGCCTTGATTATTTTCACAGGAATAAATTCCATTTACAGAATATATTATAATAGAAAACATTTATTTTAAATTGAAATAATGTTTCAGCAATATTCTACTGTTTTTACTGTATTTCTGACTCTGAGATGACTTTCGCGCCTTGGTTCCAGCATCAAGAAATCTTACTGGCCCCAACCTTCTGAATGGTAGTGTTGCCAGAACTTCGGCTCAACAGCTTCTCTTATGATTGAGGCAAGTGCGCGATTTCGAACCTGTAGCGCCAGTCTTGAGAGGGGAAGAAGAATCGCATCTACACTCAATCAAATAGCGCAAAGTGTCATGAAAGCTCAGAGGAATTAAAAATAGTTTCCCTCGTGTGGTCCACAAGAATAAAAATTGTAGGCTGTGGTATCTGGAATAGATGTTCGTGTTTGCCCAGGCTTTGTGTTCTGCCGGTCTCAGGGCTGGCAGGAGCAGTGCTTGGTGAGAAGCGCCAGAAGGAAGAGGAGAGATGAAGAAGAGGTATGGTTGTATCTGGAAGGACAGTAGAGAGAGGTGAAAAGATTAGAGCATACAAGAAGAGCTTGCCACAGACGGCCGAAAAGGGAACATACGCAGAGGAACCATGAAGTTCTCGAACTACTACAGGCATGCACATACACCTACATTTACATGAATATTGATGAAAGGAAAGAATACCGCGATCTAAATGATAACATCTTTCTCCTTCAGGTATCGGCTGAATTTCTCGCACGGATGTGTGTCGGATGCAGACAGTCTCTGCTAGCCATTTGATGAAATATCAGCACAACTGGACGTGCGATCTGATCTGTCAGCTTGCATGTTCAACGAGGACTTGCCCTTGACCTCAAAGACCTCGTTATCCCGCCGCATGATGCTGCACGTGCATGTAGACCGTCGACCTCAGGAGCAGGTCACCCTGTGGAATGTGCTAGACTGTGAGTTTGAAACCCTGCGCAAATTGCCACTGATCGAGTAAGTGGTTGGCTTTCAGAACTGGTTGGAAGCTTCCTTTAGTGAGTGGTTTGTTTACTATGCACAGATGTTTTACCTGTTTTCTTGACCAGTTATGATAATGCCGTGATTGAACTTCCTGACAGGATGAGTGAGGTGAAGGAGGCGCTTCTCTCTGACAATGGAGTTTGTGGAGAGACTGCCTGCGGGTATGTTGTTTGCCAGAGTTTACCGAGTTCTCAGACAAGGAGAGAGACAGCACTGCCCAGCTTTCGGGGTCGTGTCTGTGTGTGTGTGTGTGTGTGTGTGTGTGTGTGTGAAATGAAATTACAACAAAAATGGAACCATCACTAAGCTGGACTGTGATGCTATTCTCATCAAGAAACTTTTTTTGCCTTTGCTATCCTGCTATCACTGCTAAGAACTGCTTGGAAACAATCTGTATTGAAAGGCGCTGTATGATAAAGGGTGACTTGACTCTATTTGACAGGCATAATTTTCTCTGGCACAGTATTAACCACGCTGTTTGCCAGCTGCAGGAAATACGAGCATTTCATTTTGAAAAGAGATGCTATATAGGGAAGTAATAAAGGATAATATATGGAGAAATATCTAGTTCTTTAGCCTTTAGCACAAGGGCACTCTTCTGACGTGCTTTCCACTTTCTATGGTGGTAAAACCTGGCAGGAACAACCTAATATTGGTTTCTATAGCTTCAGTGATCTGCTGAACTGAGCCAGAACATATTTGCAAATACTGGACTGTGTCCATATCAGCAACCCCTTCCCCATCAAACTGGATAGAGAACACAGGCAGAGGCTAAAGCAAACAGAGCCTCTAAAGGCAAATGGTAAAAACAATGAATAAAGATATGGTGAAAAAAATTTGTACTTAGCAGTAAGTCTTTTTGCGTTCTCCCAAATGTTTTTGGTACAAAGTTGCTGATTCACTGCAAAGAACAGGAAACTGCAAATAAGAAGGCAAACTTTGAACTGATTTTGAGAGGAGCAAAAGTTCTTTTGAAGACAATTTCTAAGGGAAATGCAAACATTTGAGGCAAAAACAATTCTCGGGGGAATGCATTTGACACTATGCCTTTAGGGTTCTCCATGAAACCTCTGTGACTGTTGGCTACAAAGACGCTTAAAATTGCTTAATTAATTTATTGAAGTTAAAATCATATTATTTATAATATATATATCTATATACTATTCATATTTTAGTAATGTAATACTATTTAAGAGTAATATGTAAAAAATTCTTTGGAATATTTAATAATGATAATGTAATAATTATTATTTAGCTAAAATATGACATAAATGCATTTAATCACACCAACAAAACTGGCAAATTAAAGGTTATATCAGTAAAATAGCTTTGAAGTAATGCTGCAGGTTACTTGTTTTTATTGTGTAGGTATGTCACTGAAGCAAACAAACTTAAAGTCCTCTAAATGAATTAAAAATGTAACAACAAAAGCTAGTGTGAACACTGTCCTGTTTGTATTGTAGGAAGTAATGTGATAAACCTGCCATCCATAGGGTCTGGAGGCTGGCATGCACACCAGTGGTATTTGAGGTCAGGGGATTTCTCCAGCCACCTGCAACCCTCCCAATGGAGAGTGAAGCTAAAGCCCAAAGTGAACCTAGGAAACAGGACATACTAATGGACACCAAACTCAAGATCATTAAATTATGTAATGTAAACACCTGTAGCCAACAATTGAGACTGTGGCATATTTTCCATACTGATTAATATAATTAAATATTAATATCTTAAATGTCTAGAAAATGCTCAATTGGCTTTGTACAAGTACAAATAGCTGTTTTGGCTCATCTTTAAATGTATAACTCTCTGAATGTGGATTAAAACTCCAGGATCTATGTGCCTTGTATTGTGTTTAGACAAGACTTGATGGCAGACTTGTCAAACAAGCCTGATTATGTAAGCCAGGACTCCACTGCAGTGTTCAAGGTGGAGTGAACAAGTGCAGTGTTGGTAAGTGACTGGTATGAATGAAGTGGTATGTAAATTGGTTCTTCTTTGTTAGGTGCATGGGACTTGGAGCACATGAAAGACAAGACAGAGATTATTTCATTGTGGAAGGTAAAAGCTGTTTTCTTAGCATTTGTACTATGTTTGTGTTATGTATGTGTGTGATATTTATGTGTGTGTGTTTGTAGTGGAGGAACACCCCACTGGATCTTGATGATCATGGTGGTCGGAACATTCTGAGGTCTTACTGCACCTGACCATGCATGACTATCCTCCACTGGTGTCCCAAGCCTCACCTCCTCTCCGAGCACTTTAGCCGACAGAGAGGTTACGGGCTTGAGCCAGATTATTTGACTCATTCCTTTGGTTAAGCTAATTCATAATTGGTTTAGTTCATTCATTCATTCATATGTGTATGAAATGTCTTATGCATTTCATTTGTGTATGTCAAATGACATAATCACATAGCATCAATGTTTTTTTACATATGTTTCTGTGAATATATATAATATATATATATATAAATATAGTATATACTATATATATATATATATATATATATATATATATATATATATATATATATATATATATATATACTGTAGTATATTATAATATGACACACACACACACATATATATATATATAAACAAAAAAACTCATTAGTGAAACAGTTAAATGATTATTTAATTAATAAATTAACCACACTAATTTTAAATGAAGTTGAAGGCCATCTATAATGTTATTCATTTTTGTATTTTTAGTACCATTAATAACAATAGACATAAATATGTTATTAGATAAATATACTCTTTTAGATAACAACATAAAAATTAGCAGAATACCAACAACCGATAATTCTTCTATTTGACAGCCAATAAGCCGATATATCGGCCTTTTGTCTAATTTAAAGCCTAATTTTAAAAACAAAAGTCTCACAATTAAATCCATGCCAAGTGCACAATTGTAATGATGTTCATTTATCATGTTATAGCAATATGGAGCAATTACACTGCACATGTTGTCTGGACAGTATTTTCATTTTTTTTAAGACATTTCAATCATATTTAAAGAAATTTAAAAAGATAAACTGTGCTCAACAAGTGTCTCAGCTGAAGGGAATAATACATTATTTATCAGTTTTAATATATGACCAATATTCATGATAACATTAAATGAACATATATGGCAATACAATACTGGCCGATACATCGTGCATCCCTACTATTTTGTTAAGTTTAGTGAAAACTTTAAAATTATTAAAGGTTATTTCACATTATGTTCAACATTTGTTTTAAGAATTTATATTATTTATTTTTATTTTATAGAAAAATAAATCCCTGATTAAAGGAACACCATTTTCGGTAATAGATGAACATATATTTTCTGCAGTTTCAGTTCTAATGCAGTAGGATGTGGACAATTATAAACAGATAAAGTGACTGTGACAGCTGAGTTTATGAGTTAAAATCAGAGCTGTGGGTGTATGAGACAGGGTCAGACTTGGACTGGACCCTGGAGAAGTCAACACTGAAGCTCACCACAAGGTCACGGTGTGCTCCCATTATAATATATTCATAAAAATGAAGAAGCAGCATTGATCTTAAAAGCCTAGTGAATTATATGATGAATTTTTCTATTGGCAAACATTGTTCCATCAACTCAAGTAGATTGAACGAGCCAAAGTGGAAGTACAGCAGCTCAAACTAGGAGTTGTGAAAGAGGTGCACTGTGTTTCTGTTTATAGAGTTTGGAGGTCTCCAGAACAAATGCTATCTGAAACTTGAAGCAGGTTCTATGTTTCATCTTTGTATATTTGTGAGTGTTCCTGATTGAGACAAATTGTGTGTACTGGAGGCATCTCTGGCAAGAGAATAAGAAAACTTAGCAGCAGCGGCTCCTCAGGAACATGGGAGCACACAGTGTGGTCCTGGAACTGTTGCAGATCCCTTGCGAAGGTGCGTGTCCAGTTGTGCAACTGAAAGGTTACAACATCATGAACACTTAAACAATTTAAATGGTTTGTGTGTTTGTTGAAATTTTAAGAAAGGATGTTCAGATGCAGGGTGACTTTAGCCCATCAGTTCCTTCAGAACTTCTGTGCTGGAAATCAACAGAACCAGACACTTCTGCACAAACACATTAATCTGTCCTCAACACTGGATTGAGGCAATCACAAACACATTTTCATCTGTAATATCAGCTATTCTTAGTCTTTTTTTTTCTCCTTCTGTTTCTGGGTGCTGGAGGCAGTGACCATGCAGCATATTTTTACTGAATAGTTCCATTATAGATTAATGGCAGTGTAATACAAGCACTTTGTTCTTACACTGTAGCTGAAGGTAGGCGCAGTGTTCTCATACCTAAAGTTGCCTCAAAACATAGAGGCTGAGACAAGTTCATCAAAATGCCAGAGCATTGTACATGGCTCATATGGGCAGGCTTTCAGCTCTAGCCATTTGTTATTTTCAAACGTGAGAGACTGTTCTTAGTGAAATAAAAATGTGTTTGTATTTGTAAGTTGGTGACAGCAGGTGAGGATGTGCTGGTGTTTTATAATGACCGGGCATCTTTTCAATAAGTTGGTGCAGATGATAATCTGTTGAGAGAGGAAACGATTGATGAGAGCAGTGCACTCAGGTAAGGAGCGCCTTGCTTAATGTCCCTGTCTCCACTCTAATACTCTATGAACCTACATAAAAACACAAAATGCAAATGTTAGTGATAATAATAGGATAATGGATTAATCGTTTAGCAGCCACTAATTTTTATAAAATTGAATGGCCATCTCAATGTTATTCATTTTCGATATTTTTTAGTCTTCTCAGTTGAGTATAAAATATACATAAATGTATTCGAATAAATGTTACTATTTTGTTAGGTCGAGATAAATGTTTAAAATATGAATTATTGAAAAATGCTGTGATAATGTATCAATTACAATATATTGTGTACATATATATATATATATGTGTCTGTATATATATATATATATATATATAGTTATTTTGTCATTTTATTATATTTATTATATAAAAAATATGAGACAGAAAAATTTTATATAATTTTTTTTTATTATTCGAAGTATGTATACAAACATAAAAAATTTTCAAAAAATAGCTCATATATTTTTTGTGTAGTGTTTTGTGTTTATATATATTTGTTTTTTTACAAATTGTATAGCTTTTTTTACGTATCTGTCTTTTATGTTTTACAGAGTGATAAAGTTTTTTCCTGCTGAAATATTTGCCATCATTGGTATCAGATTTGTTTTCACTGACACTTCCAGGTATCATGTTCACTTAGTGGAGTTGCTGGCTGTGTGCACTGAAGGGAAGCCACTTACACTGAGATCAAATGCAACTCCCTGCTCCCCCTTGATGAATATTGTACAATGTAGTCACAAATGAGGGACTGCATCCCTAGGTGTGTGGCAGGAAAGGCTAGAAGTGTTTGTCTTTGTTGAATGTGTTGAATAATTTTAGATTTAGGTTGTAAAATGTTTTTTTCCCTTTAATGTATTATAACTAGGGCTGTCAAGATTAATCGATTAATTGACCATTCAAAATAAAGAAGCTTTGTGTTTACATAATATATGTGGGTGCACTGTGTATATTATTTCATATGTATAAATACACACATGCATGTATATTTAAGAAAAAAATATTATTTATATATAAAATATTTATATTTAAATATAATATAAATCATACCTAAATCTATATACAGTATATACATGAAAATATTTCTTAAATATATACAAGCATGTGTGTGTGTTTATATATATAAAATAATTATACACAGTGCACCCACATATATTATGTAAACACAAACTTTTATTTCAGATGCGATTAATCGCGATTAAACAGCCCTGATTATAACAGGAAGTCATTTGTAGATTTGTGTGACTTCATAGGATGTGAATATATTACTTTATGTAGGTGAAGATGGCCTATGTGAACTTCCTGAATCACTGTTATGTGGATACAGAGGTTGAGATGAAGGAGATCTACACCAGCAATCACATGTGGAAACTTTTTGATGATTTCCTGGTGGACATCTGCAGAGTAAGACTAGGCACTCAAAGATATACTCATAATGTGGTCTTGATACTCACACATTTAACATGACTTCTTGTAGGTGTGCAATAACACGAGTGACCGTAAGCACGCTGACACAGTTCTTGAGCGCTACGTTACCGAGACCATCATGAGTATCGTCACCACCTTTTTCAGCTCACCATTCTCAGACCAGAGCACAAGTTTGCAGGTAACACAGTGTCTTCCAGCAGCCCAGTACAACTGAGCATCATTTAGACCATATGTAAGAGTGACATTCATCTCTGTTTGTGGCTGAGACCAGGCAGCCAGTGTTTGTGCAGCTGCTGCAGGGAGTTTCCGAGTGTATCACTGCAATTGGCTGCTCTCAGGTCAGAAGGGGAATGTGGAAGCCTGCATCAAAGTCCCTGAGTGACGTGGGTAAGAGCATCAATTCCACCAGCTGTTTGTAACTTTCTTAATATTACCTTAAATTGTATTATTGTGATGTATCTAGGGCCGGAGAAAAATTTATCTAATTAATTAGAGGCTTTGTAATTAATTGATCGAAATTAATCGCATTTTAATTGCATAAAAATTTGAACTGACAACAGTGAAAAGATTTTTGGGGGGATTTTCAGTATAACATTGAATAATGACTGAGCATAAGCTTAAGCAACAAAATATTGTTTATTTTTGTTCAACCAAGTGCCAGCAGACCAGTGCAATTGTATATGTTTTGCGTTAAGGTGAAACTTGAGGGTCGATGTGATATGTGAATGCCTTGTTGCATAGCTTGCACACAGCCATGCTCTTAATGACACTTCCATCCATTTTTTATAACAAAATTTCCCATTAACGGGACCAACCAAAGCGGTTGTGTTCTTCGTTCATGTTCACTGTGGTTTGTTGTTTAGTTGTCTGAAGCATAGACTGTAAAAAAGTCATGAACGCTAGTTGGTGCTCCAGTATAATCAGCCTGCCAAAACAAATCCAGTGAGAAACGTTCCACGGTGCAAAAATAAGTGTGATTAAAATGCGTACAATTTTTTTTTATGTCAATTGATTTGAACGCGTTAAAGTCTGTGCTAATTAATTAATCCTAATTACTCATTTAAAATGCCGGCTCTAGTTGTATAATAAGATTATAATCTTAAAATTTGTGCTACAAATATTTCTAAACACAGTGGATCGCAGACCTTTTTGACTCGAAGGTCCCCTGTTGTCCAACATAATATCCAAAGCCTCCCCTATATTGGCTGTTTCCTATTTCTATTGTAATTAGGACAGAGCTTTTAACAAAAACTGGGAGTATTGATATAGACCATTTTGCAAGATGTAAACAACACTGGTCCAGAAGCACTTCCTGTATCAATTTAACACTACATAAAAGCTGAGATAAAATACAACCAACAGAACATATAAAACTGAATCAAAAAGTTAAACAAACATCTTTAAGATGTTTTCTTACATGTGAAATAAAGAAACAGTTACAAACTGAAACAGGAAGTGTTTCTGGACCAGAGTTGTTTACATCTTGCAAAATGGTCTATATTAAATGAATAAACCACAATTTGTTTTGGGAGTTCAGAAGTTTCAAGAACTATGTTTTCAATTTTACATTTTACAAACAAATTATATTAGAAATACATTTCAGTTTACATCTTGATTATTATTTTAAATTGAATTATAGTTGGATTATTTTAAAATATTAATTATATTTTATTAATCTGAATACATTTTTAGTCATCTTGGAAGTTTGCTGAGGCCCCTACAGACGACCCCTGGTTAAGAACCACTGTTCTGGAAAGTTTTATGTAGCCAGAACTAGTGGCACTAAACAGAATATCCCAAAATGTTGTGTAATACATGACTCTGGATGTGTGTGTCTTTTACCATTTTGTATTGTGCAGCCAAAGGCAGAGCCATAGCCATTCCTGTGGATCTGGACTGTCAGGTGAATAATCTGTTCATGAAGTCCAACAACATAGTGCAGAAAACCGCCCTCAGCTGGAGATTGTCCGTCCGTAATAATACGCGAAGAGATTCCGTTCTGACCACCTCCCGAGACTACCGCAACATCATTGAAAGACTTCAGGTAAATGAGTGATATTGCATGTGTTTTCATATATGTTTGCTATTAATTTTATGCTTATTAGCATATTGTGCATGCATTTATCTTACAAATATGTTTCCTCTCTATTGAAATCAGTAGTGAGATGGATTTGTGTGCGGTTACTAGGTAGACAGTGACTCAGCTCATTAGGTTTCAGAACAGAGCTATGACGTCTGTTTGACTTGTCAATGATCGCCTATGTCTCTTGTTTAATTCCTATTAAACCTGTATTCAATTGTTTTGCCTCAGTGCCTTACCTTGTTAGTGTGTGTGGTGAATGTATGCTTTTGTGTGTATTTGTGAATGTGTGTCTTCAGGATATTGTGTCTGCCTTGGAGGAGCGGTTGAGGCCTCTGGTTCAGGCTGAGTTGTCTGTATTGGTGGATGTTCTCCATCGTCCAGAACTGCTGTTCCCAGAGCACACTGAAGCCCACCGCAAGTGTGAGAGTGGAGGCTTCATTTGCAAGTATGATAAGCTCTGGTTGCAATATCTTCAATGTCATAATTTATATAACATAATAAAATACTATATTATTTATTAGAGGTTAACATGCTGATTGATTATAAAATATATTACTTTTTTATTATATTTTCATTATTTATATGTTTTAATTACGTTGGCACACTTTTTGTACAGATTGATAAAACATTACCAAGCAACTTCTAGAGGAAAATGAGGAAAGGCTTTGTATCAAAGTCTTGCAGACACTCAGGGAGATGATGACCAAAGACAGAGGATATGGAGAGAAGGTATTGAACACAGCAAACAGTAATAAAAGGACTACGAGATGTGTTAAAAAAAAATATATTTTAAAAGGGAACCCAGACTAGTGCGGCATGTTGGCCTTATAAGCATCAACGTGGGCTTCAGCTATAGAAAGGTGATACAAAAACACTCCAAATGTTTTAGTTTTAATTAAAAAAAGGCGAAAATCTGTTCACTCCGTAAGCCACCATAGTTATTTACGTTCTCAATGCATTCTAGGGTAGTGATGTGTAAAGGTTGTGCACCGGTTGTAGCCTAGCTGTTGTAGCAGCTTTGTTTATTGTTTTTCCAAACGTATCGGCTAGCTAAGTTTTTACAGTAGTGAGATGAACACCCCATACACAAAAATATATATTTAAAATATATTTTCAGAATATATTTTTGGTATTATGTAAATATTTGAAATTGGCCCAATAAATATACTTTAGTTAAAGATATGTAAATGTATTTTTATTTTATTTTTCAATATATTTTAGTTAAGAATGTGGATATATTTATATGTCAATATATTTACTAACAACATATATGTTCATTTGTTTTAACTTTTGCAAATGGTTGATTTGAAATATATTTTCAGAATTTAATAGTTATTTAATAGTGTGTGTGCAGTGTTGACACTGAGTTCTATCTATTGTTTAAGTGACATTTCACTGTTGGAGTGTCACTGTTACTACTTGCATTCGTAAATATTGTGCATATTTTCAATATTTAAATGACTTCAGGAAAGATGTCAATAAAACAATAAAATCTAATAATTGCACGTATTGTTAGGTACATGCCACCTAATATGGCCTAATAGTCCTAGGAAAGCAACTATCTGTCATTTTACATTGCAGTCATTTAAATGTAAGTTCAGTATTTATTATAACTGTGTATCATAATACAGTAGGGAAAATTAGATAGCCTACCGATTGGGTATAGGGGAAAAGGTAGAGGAATTGCTATGATCAAAATACATTTTCAACCTTTTTTTAGCAAGCTAAACATTTCATGACCATATTTTGGTATTTTTGGTATGTTTTTATTAAATTTATTTTACATTATGTTATAAATGTAAATATATTGCACACTTAACATCATATATTTTTGTTAGATTTGAGAATATATTTCAAAATTATAAATATAAGTGAACAGCAATGCAAATACATTTCAATGTATTTAGAATATATGTCACATATTTTTGACACTATAAAATATATTTCTATATGAAAGAGTTTCAGATGCAAAAGCCTCTAAGTGCCATTTGAAATTTTCTTCTAAAATGATCATTTTTATCAAGCTTATATATTCAAGTCCAGTAATTTCACTTAAATGACAATTAATAGGTAATCCTCATTGCAATTTAAGTGAAATTACTGAACTTAAATATACAAGCTTGATAAAATGATCATTCTAGAAGAAAATGTTCAAATGGCACTTGGAGGCTTTTGCATCTGAACTCTTCATATTTATTTTGTGTATGGGACTTTTAGTTTGAACCTAAAGACTTAATCAGGAGAATTCCAAGAACTGTCAGTTTACATGGTGGACGCATGGCTGGCTAGGGAGAGAGTCTGCAGAGAGCATTTTATCATGTGCAGTTAACAAAATAAGATAAATGAAAACAAAAACATTTGAAAACATTTGAACATCTTTTTATAGCTGATGCCATCAGTCAATCTTATACGGCCAACATGCCGCACTAGTGGGGGTTCCTTTTAAGGTATCAATACAGATGTGATAGCAAAACTTCTTAAAGTGTTGTGAAAGGTTGATGGCATTGTCCTCTACATGTACTGTTTTCATTTGTAGTGTCTGCATGTGTGATCTTAATCACAAATGCAAGTCCTGCTAAAACTAAAGCATGTTTACTTAAAGCTGCAGTCTGTAACATTTTTTGTGTTCAATAAGCGAGTCGATCACAAATCATCTGAATCACTACGGTACACCTATAATAAGTGTTTATATTCAGACTATTTTAGACTGGTACAGGTTGTACCAGGGGCATAGCCAGTATTGGGCCAGGCGGCACTGGCCCGCCCACATTACTCACTGGCCCGCCCAGGCAAGTTTGATAAAAATATTTTTTGTAGTTTATATTTATTATTCAAATGTATTTAAGAAAATATATTAATATATACCTTGATTTATTGTTGACTGCTGTGTGTGTTTAATTCGTTTTCCGAATAAAATGAAACTGTCAGCAAGTTATGGAAAGCCTCCATCCGGAACGTTATTGGTCGCTATGGTTGCTGGCGGTTCTGACAGGAAAACTCTCAGTGGTGCCGGCGCCACAGTAATGGCTAAACAACTTTCTTTAATGTGCTATTTGGAAAAAATCAAGAGTTGAGGAAGAAGACACGCTACTGCCTTCATCTACCGAGTCCACAAAGGCCAGTTCTTCAGACTCATTAACCCACAAGAAGGCTAGTCAGGTGCTGGCGGCGGCCGCTTCTTGCTCTCTCTCCAGTCTGACACGGGTTTAGCTGCTACCCGCCGATCTAACTGCGATATTATAATTTTAGCTTACTTTATTTTGGGTGAGCTGTCTTTGCAGTTTGCACTGCTGACTAGTCTGAATAAAATAGACAGATTATTGTCTATACTGGTTTGTCCAGCCTTTATTGAGCTCTGTTGGTTGAACATGATGATTTGCTGAATATAAAGTTTTAACTGTTTTTGCAGTTTGTCTATTAATGTTTCTACTCACTTTTATTGATTATTATTGAAGTAATTTTTTTCAATGAACCCCAAATACAATTTCTGCCTATCGCCACTGGGTTGTACCACTGTTGAGTCAGCCCAGTACTTCTGCAAGACTCATGCAGTTCTGTTTATTAACCGCTGACAGTGCCAAAAGTTATGGAATGCAGCTTTAAGTTAGAGTTAATGGTCACATCTCCTGTGTTATGTCTTTCTGTTACCACTTCATGCCACTAATTGTTACTGGCTTAATCTGAAGAATGTCCACCCTTTCATTAACCCCGTACTTCACTCCTCTTTTTCAGCTACTGGGATTTGATGATGAGATGGATGTCACTGAGGTTGTCCCCTTTTTGTCATTCATCCCATCTTCCCTTGTTCATTTATCATCTGTGTGTCTTCTTTCTTTTCCATCCTTGAGAGTATACACATTATTTAGATGTGGTATATGGATATGGATCTGTTGTGGTTTGGTGTGTCCCCTAAAACCATTTATTATCAAATGAAAAGTAAGAAAGAAAAGAGCATTTATAAGAAGGGCAAGTCTTTTTATCCGCATGCCCCCCACTCTAACTTCCTTTTCAATAAGAAATATAAAGAAAATGTTCTTCAAACCATTTTGTGGTGCTTAATAGTCTGCTAATCCAGTATGATGTGGTAAAATTAGTAATTGTTCTTAAAGATAAAACAAAACTCTTTGTGAGCTTACCTTAATATTTACCAACTATTTGGGTAATAACTAAGTATTTGGTGTTAACATTCTCATCTTGTACTTTTCAACTCTACTCTATATTCCGTTCTGTATTATTCTAATGTAACTCTTAAATCGCTTGCATATCATAACAAACTAGGTTACTTTGAGCTGACCATATCATTTTGGTCATTATTATAACACACAAGCATGCTGCTAGGATAGATCTGGAGATTGCTGCATGATGATACTCTACTAACTCTGTGTTAGTGTTCTGTTGTGCACTCTGCTCACTCACTCAGGTGGTGGATGTCAGTCTGCCACCCAAACAGCTGGAGGATTCGGAGGAGGGTAGGTCACTAACATCACCTAACCCTGCTCTTTAACCACACACCTGTACCTCTCAGCTGCCAAGCTTAGACAACAATGGCAAAGAAAAAATTCCCCAAAATATGATAACACTGAAACACACACTCTCGCTCTCGTCACAGGGAGAGGCCCTTCGGCAGCTGCTCGAATCGTTACTATGGCTTCAGGAGTGGCGGGCGGAGAGAGAGTCTGACCTCCTTCAGTAACTCCGCCCTGACACCAGTTGGACCAATCAAGAGCCAGACAGGTGAGTTCATTTTTCATTGTACCTTCTGGGAATGTTTGTGATATTATCGAAAATATGTTTTTGTGTGTTTGTATGACCTCAGGGGGTTTGAGCAGGGCTGAGATGTCATTGATGGAAGTGCAGTGCCATCTGGACCGTGAAGGGGCATCTGACCTGGTCATTGATCTGATCATGAATGCTACCAGTGACCGTGTCTTCCATGAAAGCATCCTATTGGCCATTCGCACTGTTGGAGGGTGGGAACACTATCATACAGGTTAGATAGTCCTCTCAGTGAAAGTGATATAATCGAAAAGTTATTGCATTATGTTATTTAAAGCTACACTGTGTGATTTTTACCCCCATCTAGCGGTAAAAAGGTATGTGACCATCCAGTAAATATTAGTTTCTGTTCCTCTCAATTCCGATTTCGTCTTTACACTCCTACGGTGGCCAATGTAGTCCAAGATTAACATGGCTTCCAGTTCGACCTCATCCATGAGTGTTAACTCAAACGTAAACGCAAAACGCGAAGCTTTGAATTAACGGGTATGTCCCTCTTGGCTAATGTACTTTCAAGATGGCGACCGACAGTAGAACCCCTTACCCGTATGTATTTTCAATGGCATATTATACACTCACGAGAATACTTTATTACTTGAACGAAGTAAATATTCATTAATGAGCACATATTTTTGAAAGAACCAAATGTTTTTTAGCTGAACTAAAAGAGTTACACAGTGTAGCTTTAATGTACTATTACAGTTTAAAAGGTTAGTAAAGCTTTATTTTGTAATGTTTTTATTTAGCAAGGATGCATTGAATTGATAACTGATAGAAGATTTCTATTTAAAATAAAAGCTGTTCTTTTGGAACTTTCTATTCATCAAAGATCCCTACAAAATGATCATGGGTTAACTTTATTGATAAAAAATGTTTCTTAAGCACCAAATAAACATATTAGAAATGATTTCTAAAGGGTCATGTGACCGCTCTGTTATCACCTGAATACAAATATATAAAATGAAAAACAATTATTTTAAATCTTAAAAATATTTCTCAATATTTCTGTTTCTACTGAAATTATTGATCAAATGAATGCAGCTTGGTGAGCATAAGAGACATTTCAAAAACCTGCAGACCCTAAACTTGCATATTACATTTGAAGTTTTCCATAGAACATAATATATAAATATAATGATGGATTAATATTTGTATTTTATCTGGCAGCATTCCTTCTTCAAACGTTCTAACATGAAGACAAAAATTCCGAAAAGTTTTTCAGGGTGTTCTATGATGAGAATGAAAGCAGCTCAGCTTGAGATAGAAGCCACGGTTACAGTCAACACCAGCTGACCTGGGAAACAAGCGGCGCGATGACAACGCTCCAGACAAAGAAACCCTGCAACGCCCTAGAGGTCTTGGCTGTCAATACTTTGTTATCAGCTTCTACAGTTCATATGCTATCTTTCTTTAATATAATTGCCTCTTAGTTTGATATTTTGATACATGACATTCATTGTTTCAGTGTTCCAAAAATATGTTGAAGTATGTTGTCATTGAATTTGAGTAGGCAGCTTATGAGAAGTTCTGTCATTATGATACACTTCAAAGCCTTTTTTCACTACAGAAAGGGTTCAGGCGTGTGGTGCACTGATGATATGTTGCATGATCAATTGTTGGAGGCATCTGCTGTGACTCAGAAGCCTTCAGTTTGATACTGACAGAGATGCTGACCCTGAGGAGGTTTATGGTGCTGCTGATGGAGACAAAGGGAGCGGGGATAAAGGAACGGAGCAGGGTGAATGATCCTGTCATTCTCATCATGCAACCAATACTGCGCTCCTACAGCTGCTGTGTGAGTCACAATCGAGACCTGCAGGTGTGTGTTTGTCACATTTACATCTTTTTATTGTTGTTTTGATAGTTAAAGCTCCACTACCAACCTGACCTGAGCCTGAAGGAACACTGGTTTGGGGTTCAAATTTTGACTGTATCATTATTGTGTTTGGTCTAGAGTTTTGTTTATGGACTGGTAATCTTGATATATTGGTTTTGTCTGGTTTATACATCATATATGTTTTTCCCTGCAGAATTTCCTGCGCTGTCAGAACAACAAGAACAATTATAACCTGGTGTGTGGACCCTGCAGTTCCTGGACTGTATCTGTGGCAGCACAACAGGAGGCTTGGGGACTGTTAGGACTCTACTGTCGAACCAGCAAAAGTGGCTCTTATTAACCAGACTGTAGAGAGCCTCACTGAATACTGTCAAGGGCCCTGCCATGATAACCAGGCATGTACACAAACATGAAACAATCATAAAATATTATCTTCCCATAACTCATAAACATACATTCTGTATATCCCACATATATGGATGCGTTCTGCCATATGTATTTTTTTGCAGAATTGCATCGCCACCCGTGGCTAATGCCTGAACACATCCTGCGATTGCAATTGATGCCTAGCATCGGTCCACTGGGCAGAGAGAACGGGATCTGGTTTCGAATTGTAACGGTATGTCGCACTTTGATATTAAACCTTAAGGTGGGCTTCCGTGTTGAGCAGGTCAGATGGAAGGGCTGTGGAATGCCGCCAGGCAATGTGATAGCACCGGATAAATTTGCCGGTTACTGCTGTTTATTGTAATGGAAGTAGTGGCGGACCGGCCATAGGCTTCTCAGCAGAGACGAGCACAAGTGCTAGGTCTAGAGATGTGTTTTTAAAAGTTAGATCTTAAGTGCACACGTTTTTAGAAAGCTGCGTCCATACAATAGCCTACTCTGCAAAAAGTTTCAAAATAAGAGCACAAACACATAAATCAGCTTTCTAATTGTAATTATGATGGTTGACGTTTACATTAAAACAAATGGAAGATAGTGCAATGGAGGAAAATTCTGAACATCATTTTCGGAGCCTTTCTGTACCACAATTATGTTAGAGTGCTGTGGTGAAAGGCTATGAATCTCCACCTTTGGCATCCTCACACGCAATAAAGCTACTTGCCGGCAGACTCCTTCATATGTGCAGATGTGAGCATAATTGAGTTGCGAAGACATGTTCGACATTTCCGGGGAAATCCACCGATGCACCACTGAAGATATAAACATCATTAAAAGCTTACCGTTAAAATAAGCAGAGCTACAGCAAGCGAGTATCCGATTCTTTTTTTTTTTTTTAAGTGATTGTAATATTCTGAAAAAGCTATCCATTTTAGCTTTTTTAAAGAGTCAGCGAATCACTTTTGAAAAAGTTTTTTGGAAAGATAGTGATTATTTTTAAAAAGTCTCTATTTTTTTTAAAGTAGTGATTTCTTTTTTAAGTTGCAATTCACTTTCAGAAAAGTAGCAATTCACTTTAGAGTATTGAAAGTATTTCATTTTTTCAAAAAGTATTGAATTCACTTTTGAAAAAGTAACGACTCATTCTTGAAAAAGTAGCGATTCTTTTTCGCAATAGTTTTAATTCACTTGAAAGGTAGCAATTAGTTTTTTGAAAAGTAGCAAGGCTTTAATGTTTCGAAAATATGTCTGAATTTCTTTTTTTTTTAAGAGTCGAAATTTCTTCGAAAAAGTTTCTGAATTCTTTTTTGAAAAAGTATTGATTAATTTTTTTAAAAGTCACCGAATTCACTTTTGGAAAAAGTACGGATTTATTTGAGTATTGATTTTTTTGAAAAAGTATTCAATTCACTTCCTGTAGTGCCTTCCCTCAAAAAAGATCGATTCATCAAAAATATATTAATTCACTTTCGAAAATTATTCAATTCACTTTGACAAAATATCCATCATTTTTTGAAAATATAGGATCATTTTTGAAAATATTCACTTAAATAAAAATAGTGATTCATTTTTGAAAATACATTTTGCAATTCACTATCATCATTTTAGATCCACTTTGACTTTTTAAAAAGTAAATTTAATCATTCTTGGAAAAGTAGTCGTATTCTTTTTGAAAAAAGTTTCAATCACTCAAAAGGTAACAATTGCTTTTGAAAAAGTAGAGCTTCAATTTTCGAAAAAGTATCGATTCTTGTTTTTTTAAAAAGTAGCGAATTGTTTCGAAAGTTTCTTCTTCTGAAAAGGTATTCATTCATTTTCTTTTTTTAAGTTTTATTTCTACTTTTGAAAAGTAGTTGATTTCCATTTTAAAAAACACATTTTTTTTTTAAAGATCAATTCACTTTAGAAAAATTATACTTCACTTTTGAAAATATCCATTCATTTTTGAAAATAGCCATTCATTAGTTGATTTTATTTTGATAGTTTATTTTTATTTCTAAAAAATAGATTTGACTACCGGCTACAACTGTTTAATTCCGAATATTATATTTTATTCTGCCTCTGTGTAATAAATATAGCCTAGGCATTCAGGAACTCAAAACATACGAAACAACAATTACTAAAAACACACAAAAACTATTTCTACAGGCATCGCACATAGTTACCAAAATGAATTCAATAAATTTACATAATTGCCTGTAGATGCATTGTACTGTGCCATTTATGACAGCTAGAACCAGAAGAATAATCCCGATATAGACCAAAGAACTAGTGAGTACGCTATTGTTAGACATCTTGCTTCACTCATTGCTTTACGTCTTGGAGTCATTCTACAAAGCAGAATAGTACCATAAACATCAGGATACAACATTTGCAGACTCATAGTTCAGTTTTGTGTGGAGGTGATGAAAATGGTGGACCATAGGTCGGATACGCCGAGAGGTACCATGCGGCATTACCACGCACGTTGGACACAACATTTATATCCTTGCACATCAGGCACTCCCCGTAGTATTACAACAAAATAGCTCGTCTACATCAAGCGTAGAGATAGCAGGTTTTTTGCCTTAACATCAGCTGTATTTGAATTTATGATGTTCACTGTGAAAGATGCAAGTGACATTACTTTAATTCTTTTATTATGCATGTAACTTCTATCAGCAAGAGTCAGTGAACTTTATTATTTCAGGATACAATAAGATAACCAACTAAAAGTATATCTTATTGGTAATATTATCAAAGCCAGTGGAAGTGTCAGTTTAGGCCTTTCATAAGAACATTTTATTAGAAAATGAGATTTTCCTGATCTAGATGTGTGCATTTCAACATTTAGGCTCAAAAATGAATAATCCATTATTCCAAATGGCATATTCTCTTTATTCTAAGACACTTTCTATTAGATCAGTATTGTGATCTGATTAACCCTGCCATTCACTGTCCAGGAGTTGCAAATACCACTGAAACCAGGCTGGAGTACTGGCCGGAGTTACACTAAACACACCCTTAGATAAGAGAGAACACTCAAATGTTGACATTCACACACATGTATTTTTGTTTTTTAAATTCTTTGCATCTTACGTCTTTATATACACAGATATTTGCGATATTTGACTATGGAACAGATTGGTATGAATATCTGTTCTTTTCTGACAAAATGAACAAGCTGCGCGCGTACCATGGTACAGAGAAATTAACAGGCAGGATAATGACTTTTTCTGCATGTGGCAGACGAACTCTTCAATGAAATAGGTGGAGAGAAAGAGGTAATGTGTTAGTTCGTTGTTGCACGGTTATTTTGCGTTCAAAATGGTTTAATTCAGCCATCTTCTGTTCAGATAAGTGTTAGATATACATTCACTTATTGGACCGATTTATTAGTTGCAAAATTGGGAGCACTTTACAGTAGATTTTATCTAGTTACATCAACGAAGACTTAGCTCCAAAAGTTTTACATTAGCGTTTTAATCATTTAGTAATTTTTAGTATTGTTTTTGTTTCAATGTTTATATTATATTTTTCATTGTCATACCCACGGAAAACTTTAAAACCACGAAGCTTAATTGTTGTTTGACGTACATTAGGAGATTTCTATATCATAATTTCTGAATTTTTATTTTCATTTTGTTTTTAGACAGCCAGTTTTGTACGTAGTGGCCCTCCTGGCAGCGTATCCTTTTAACCTGGCTGTTTCTTACCGTTGGTGGTTTTTTCACTGGATTGGATGAGAATCAAAGCTGAGCTCCTCTTACACTCATCTTATCCAGTTTTTTATCCTATATATCCTGACCTGCTTGCTCCAACATTTAAAACTACATGGTGTGTTTCAGGTTCACTGGATCCTTCTTTCTCGTTGCTGTGGGTGCGTTATCAGTTTTGTGTTGATGCTCATAAGGGCCGGATCGCAGCTGTCAGTCCGGTCATCTTCGACACCGTCCAGCTGGGGTTCTCGAGTGGGCCTGCAGTACACTGGGGTTTACGTACAATCACAATAACAGGGGAGGGTTTTTGTTTTTGTGCACAATATATATTCACACATGTACACACAGTTTCTTTAAAAATTCAAATTACAGTCTTATTGTTATTACGCATCTTTATTGACACTGACCTCATTTTGTGTATGTACAGGTTTGTAATAAGATAGTGTTTCGGATGCTGAGCTTTGTGGGAAACCGTGGGAACGTTTACCTCGTGGCGGTTACCGGGTGATGGTGACTGGGATAAAGAGTTCCTGTCCATCCCTGCTCTGACCTCTCATCTGCACTCTGGGCCTTTTTGGACACGTCTCCTTTTAGAGTCTACTGGTCTTGTCTGAAAAGCTCATTACACGGTTTACAAAACAAAGGAACACATTTATAATAATAAAAATTGTGTAATGGGTTCTCAAAACAATGTAATTATTAGATATAATGAATAACATGACTATTTTTGTGGATGCATTTCAATCATTTTTAGATAGTTTTATCATTGTCAGATTAAAAATTTACCATTAATATAAATTATCGTACTTTCCGCGTGTGTAGTCGTTTGACCTGGCGGGAACAGGCAAGAGAATTTCTGAAATTTGGAATCAGAGGCGACACTAAATTGGCCCTTTTGCCTCATTGTCCTGACAGCAGCGGTTTGGGTTTGATCTGGTCTACCTTTATTGTTGGATTTAAGGATGACTTCGATCCTGGAGGCTAAACTATCCCCCAACAAGGATCTTGGGTAACACACACACTCACACACACAACACCACCACATCTACAGTAGTTCATATGCGGTTTTGTAAATCTTTCTGTTGTATTTGAATGTGTGTGTGGATAGGGTTATACGCTCTCGCGCTGAGGGGGTCTGCAATGTAAAATGGGTCTGTCTCTCCTGTCGGGAGTGAGGAGGTAACAGTGAAATTCAGATAAATTATACGGTGCGAATTAGTTAAATTGTATTAAAATTACACTTAAATTGCTATTTTTAATCGAGTTATTTAAACCATGTCATCAATCATTTACCTCTGAAATCTGTCAAATATTTACATTTAGGGTGTTTGGGTTCGAAAATGAAGGCGGATTCATATTTAAATTTATTTGATTTTATTTTTTTTACTCGTTTTTTTTTATAATATTTTCTTCTTTTTTGGTGTTTTGAAAAATTTAAAAATAAAAAAAAATTTATAATTAAAATTAATGTATTATTACCCATTTTCCCATTGAACATAATAAAAAAAACTAAAATTTTAAAGCTGGTCATTTTTAGAGTTAGTGAGGCCTCATAAATGAATTTTTTAAATGAGATGACTCATCTGGTGACAAACTGACATGAATACAAAACACATTTTTTGGTGTGTTTGTGTATTAGTAAAGTGTGTTTGTGTGTGTGTGTGTTTTTGCACTCTTACAGGTTTACTTTTGTGTGCTTTTTTTGCCAATTTCCCATTCATTGTCCACTGTGGGTCCAGGAATTTGAAGGTCTGGAGTGTGACAATTTTTTTGACTTAAGACTATTTCACATCTGTCCCCATTGGGTGTTCATATACCAAATACCAAATAATTACCAATCTTCGGAGGCCATTTCGAGTAAGCTGTGATTTAAAAATTTTTAAATTCTTCGGTACCATTGGGGTTGAAAAGAAATGAGAGGGTTAAATATTAACATGCCTTTTCAGGCAATTTTTTTACGCATTTTGGCCACTGGCAAGTGAGTGAAATAGTGCTTTAATATTGTGTGTTTTGTGTGTTTATAGATGATGTAGTTCAGTTGTGTGATTCTCTGTGATGTGTACTATCACTGTACGAGTCATGCTCAGGAGTGGTGGTGGAGTTGGACATGTTCTGTTGGGAGTCTCATTTGAAGAAGTAAATGGACAAAAATATATCACAGTGAGAGGTCATTTTTCTCCTAATAAACAACTTCAATCACGCGCGTGCTTCCAGGAGCATTGTTCGTGCTTCGAATCAATTTCCGTCCTTCCTGGTGATCATCATTGTGTTGACTCCATCTTCGCATTGAATATTGTCGCGCACCTGAAGAAGCAAGATCTCAAGACCGAGATACTTTCATCTGCCGGCTGAGTATGAAATGTGAATGTCCCTCTCAAGATCAGTTAAACATATGTGCCTTTATATTGAATTTATTTTGGGCTCATTTCTCATGCCACAGGTCTGGAGAGAGATAAATCTCGATAATAAAACAGTGACATCCGTAAGCACATAAGGAAAAGAGTATCTAACTATTGGCGACTCCACAGGGCCCTAATTCATTGCCGATTTGATCAGAGGGTGAGAGTCACGTGGTGATGAATTTCACTTTGAAATTATCATAGGCTTTTAAGAGAAAACATTAATGTGATATCAGTGTATTGCCGTCAGTAGTATTTTTTTCTCCAGTTGCAGTTGGAATATATAAAAAACAGCATACGAATGTTTAACACATACGCCATATTTAAACCAAAGAAACAGATATATAGCATAGTTGAGTTATGAAACTTTACCAAGCAGCTGTTTGGTTTCATTTAAGCTTAACTTTTGGGTGCAACGGTTTGTTTTTCTTCATAACTCATTTATTTTTATCAAACCAACTTTCCCACCTTTCACTAGCACGCCATTGTAGATCTGCTTTCTTTCAGATTCTCATTGATTTCAATATGTGCAGTTATTTTCACAGTAACCTTCACTCAGTTTGGAAGACGATGTATTTCATTCTTATCAATATGTTTAAATCTTCAAGAGTGGACATGATATATATATATATATATATATATATATATATATATATATATATATATATATATATATATATATATATATATATATAGTACCACGCATTCGAACATGACGAAATCTAACCTACTGTAATGTGAAAAGTGTTTATTATTATTAGTAGTAATTATATATCATCCCTCACGTCAGTACTGGTGTTTGTTTTGTGCCTTGAATTCATGATTAGCATTACAAAAATAATTACACTGGCAGTCTGATTTTTATTATGCTTTTTAGACAGTGATAAAAATCATTCATGAATTACTTAAAATTACCGCAAATACTGCATTTATATAATGAGGGATAATATTGATTTTCATTAGGAGTCGGGGAAAGGAAGATGGAACAAGTGTATAGGACCATCAAAAGTTCGAAATATTATATTAAATATATGTAAATATAATTTACATAGATTATAATATAATAATTCAAATGTAAATATAACTTTACATTTGGAATGTGTGTATAATGGGAATACCACGTATAATTATAGGGGGTTCAAGAATATTAACTTTTATTTAATATATATATATATATATATATATATATATATATATATATGTGCGTGTGCGTGCGCGTGTGTGTGCGCGCGCGCGCGTGGGCGCGCGCGCGTGTAGAGAGAGAAAGAGAGAATGATGCCAAGGTAGCTAAATAAACAAATCATTCAATGTTTATTGTGTGCGATCTTTATCCTCATTCAGGAATATATTGTTTCCTTTGCACAATTAAAGGGGGCCATGCCCAGATGATGGAGAAGGTGAGCAGAATGAACTATCAGTTCAGGGGACCTATAGTTCACATCAGGTTGTCTTCAACTGCGCCAATCAGCTCACAGAGCCCCAAAAGAGATGCAGCGTGTCGAACTCGTTCAATACGATGTCAATACACACGCATACATTTAGAACTTTGTCTTTTTTTTGAAAAACAAGCGCACCTACACCTAATCGGCATAAGTCCAGCACTTGTGATACGCGCACATCTAACTACGTTCACCATCCTTCTGTGTCAAATTAAGATGCTGAGCAGCGAAACACAAGCAACCAGTCGGCTCTGCTGAAGTTGCCCACCAACACTCAATCACACAGCCGATGAGAGGTGGATCTGAGGTCTAGTCTGAGATCACACCACAACATACATATGCCGGATAGTGCCCAATGCTCTAAAAGCACGTTATATCGTCTTAATATGGACTTTAATAATGGTCATAAAAATTATAATGGATCTGTACAATCAAAGACTGAACTTTGCGAGCAATTTGGCCCCCATATACTATGTGGTATATTCATATTTTAAGCACCGACACTATCAAGAATCTTTGCATGCGTATAAGTTTAATATCATAAGATGCTTTCACAGAGTGGTTGAGAATTATGTTCCTCCGGTTCTCGAATTTTTATTAAATGGATCCCAGTTTGACACGTGTGAAATTTTTTTATATTTTATATATTTATTTTGATGTTTTATTTTTTGATTACTGCTATTGATTGAGATTTCATATGAATGTTTAATAAACACTTACACTGATTAAAATCTTTAGACAAGTTTCTAGTAAGTAACATATAACTGTTTGGTTACTTTAGGTTTGTTTCTCTGTGGGAAATTTCCACTTGCTTCATTAAATATACACTATTTTTATTTAACTAGCAGGAGAGTTTTACGTTACATTAAAGACATTTCAAACCACATTTCCAGGTAATTAAATGGAGCTCTTCAAAATAATAATATATTATCAGAAACCCGTCCTCAAGGATTGTGCAAATTTCTCAATGTTGCCTTTACGGTTTCATATGACAGTGGAAACACTAATCATTAGGTTGGTTACACATTCTGTTAAGTTTGCTGTCAGTGCCTGTCGTCACACAGAACAACACATATCTTTCTCATAGAATTCAAGGTCAACTTAAACGCACAGTAAGCCCATTCATTAAGTCATCCACACGAACAGCAGAATAAATAAAATTTGTCTAAAAACATTTTTGTAGGTTTACACGCGCCCAGAATGCAACATTCGCGTCCATGTCAGAAACATTGTTTGAAGTGAATGAATGGAAGGAAAAATAAATGTCAAAATGTTTTTTTGAAAAAAAAGCATGTTGACAATTGAAAAAATCATTGGTTAACCATGCATGCATCTCAATTCATTGTATTTTTAAGGCTTGCATGTGCTGAAAATTCAACATGGTTGGTAATATTTAAGCTGTGAATATTTAATTTAAAAACATTTTTCAAACACATTTTCACGATTAAAAAATCCAGAATCCGATATTCACCTTCTATATTTAGCTTCAAAAATTTTAAACGGTTAAAAAAATACAACCTATAATTTTACAGGTATTTTCGGGTTCATTCGCATTGAAAATTCGACAGTAAATTCAACAGTGTTGTCAGGAAGTGAGAAAAGCAATAATTACCGAGCATATTTCATGTGCTAGTTGGTTAATCAGCAGGGTAAGCTTGTTGCGTCTAAACAACAACAGGAGAGGCCACAAGTCCATTTGCTGAAATGACAGAGCCAGAGGCTATGAGTCTCTACCGCCTGAGCTATACCTTGCGAATTGTCTCCGGGCCAGTAACCCCGGCTCAGTAGGGTATTTGTCATTATTAGATATTTTATTCTGCTCTTTTGCCATCTTGCTTGGGGTCATAGCACGAAAGTGTGGCCTGTCCCAAAAATTAAACTGCTGTTTGAAAATCTCACTATTGTTATACGCATAAATATACATGGATCAGTATTAGTGCCGGAGTTTAGAGCTTTCATCCAGTGGCCTGACGAGAGATTTGAGAAACTTAATTTCTCGCCCCCCAAAAAAACAAAAGGGTATGACTGTCGTTTTTGGGCGAAATTTTTTTTGTTCTTGAAACTGTAGATTCTGGATAAGAGGCCATGAGACTAGACTAAGTGCAAAATGATACTTTATGTCAGAGCTTGATATTGAGATATTTATAAATGGCATAAACGACACTTGCGGGACTCGATATCTCAGCTTGGAAAGGGCTCAGAGCCTCCATTTTTGCACTCAGGTCTAAGTCTCATGGCCCTCTATCAGGAATCCAGAGTTTCAAGAAGATCAGAGAAACAAACAATTTCGGACCAGAAAAAAAACGACAGTGGTACCCCTTTTGTTTTTTTTTCGGGGCAAGAAATTAAGTTTCTCCAATCTTCTCAAAACTCTGGATTCTGATAGAGGGCCATGAGACTTAGACTTGAGTGCAAAAATGGAGATGCCCTTCCAGAGCTGAGATATTGAGATCCCACGTGTCATTTATGCCATTATAAATATCTCAATATCTCGGCTCTGGAACGGTTAAGAGTATCCATTTTTGCACTTAGGTCTAAGTCTCATGGCCCTCTATCAGAATCTACAGTTTCAAGAAACAAAAAATTTCGACCAAAAAAAAAAACGACAGTGGTACCCCTTTTGGTTTTTTTTTGGTTTTTTTGGGGGGGGGGGCGAGATTAAGTTTCTCCAATCTTTCTCATAACTCTGGATTCTGATAGAGGGCCATGCGGACAAAAATGGAGGCTCTAAACCCTTCCAGAGCTGAGATATTGAGATCCCATGTATCATTTATGCCATTATAACAATAGTGGGTTCGCGGACGGTTGAATTTTGGGACAGCGCTTGGTGCTATGGACCCCGGGCAAAATGGGCAAAAAGAGCAAATAAAATATCTAATAAGATGACGAATACCCCTACTGTACGCAGCCCCCGGATTATGGCCCAGACAATTCACGGTATAGTTCACGAGATTAACAGAGATCACGGTAGAGACTTCATAGCCTACTCATCGCTCTGTCCATTTCAGCAAATGACGTTTTGTGAAGGCCTCTCCTGTTGTTTTGTTTCAACACGCGCTTGCACCCCCTGCTGGTAAAGCCAACTAACAGCAGATGGAGAGTATGCTCGGTAATCTATTGCTTTTCCTGCAGTTCCTGGACGTCACTGTTGAATTTACTGTCGAATTTTCAATGCGAAATAAAATGAACCCGAAAATTGCCTGTTAAATATTATAGGTTGTATTTTTTAACCGTTTGAAATTTTTGGAAGTAAAATATGAAAGGTGAATATGGATTATTGAATTTTTAATCATGAAAATGTGTTTGAAATGTTTTTAAATTAAATATTCACAGCTTAAATATTCAACCATGTTGAATTTTCAGCACATAAAAATGCAAGCCTTAAAAATACAATGGATTAAAATGCATGCATGGTTAACACAATGCAATTTTTTTCAATTGGTGCAATTCAACATGCTTTTTTTTTCAAAAACATTTGACATTTATTTTCCTTCCATATTCATCACTTCAACAGGGATGTTCTGACATAGGACACGAATGTTTCAGTTCTGGGCACACAAAATATAAACCTTAGCAAGAAATGTTTTCAGACAAAATTTTTCTTAATTTCTATTCTTCTGAATCAGTATAATAGCTTAATGAATGGGCTTACTGTGCGTTTAAGTTGACCTTGATTCTATGAGAGGTGATGAGGTGTTGTTCTGTGTGAAACAACAGCACTGACAGCAAAAACTAACAGAATGTGTAAAGCCAACCTTAAAGTAGTTTACGTTAAGTATTTTACGGCTGTCATTTATGAAACCAGTTTAAAGACGCATTGAGAAATTTGCACAATCCTTGAGGGAGCATTTCTCGTGGTGTCATTATTCTTTGAAGAGCTCATTTAATTACCTGGAAACATGACCTCTTGAAATGTACTTTAATGTAACCTAGATTCTCTCCTGCACTAGGCTGTAAAGTGGAGTGAGATCTACTCTTAATGTAGAAGCAGTGAACACTCACAGAGACAAACCTGAGGTAAGGAAACCAGACAGTTATATGTTACTTACTAGAAACTTGTCTAAAGAGATTTAATCAGTGTAAGTGTTTATTAAACATTCATATGGATGTCAATCAATCACAGTAATCGAAAAGAGAAATATCAAAACATCAAAATAAATATATAAAATATAAAAAAATTTCACACATTATATTAATCTCAAACTGAATCCATTTTGATAAAAAGGTGCGAAGAAAACCAGAGGGACATAATTCTGAGAACCACTCTGTGAAAGCATCTTATAATACTAAACTTATACACAGTGCAAAGATTCTTGTGATCATGTCAGTGCTTAAAATATGAATATACCACATCATATAGCAATGGGGGCCAAAATATCACGAATTCAAGTCCTTTGATTGTACAGATCCAAGTATAACTTTATGACCATATTAGAGTCCATATTAAGACAATATAACATGCTTTTAAGGCATTGACACTATGCGCATATGTATGCTTGTCTGGTGCTTCAATTATGTCAGTCAGACCTCAGATCCCACCCTCTCATGCCGGCTGCTGTGGGTTGATATTTAGGTGGGCGGGGTTTCCCAGCAGACCAATCCGTTGCTTGTGTTTCCTCTGCTCAGTCACTCTTAAGATTGACACAGAAGGATGAGTACAAACAAATTATCAATTAAGTTAGATATACACATATCACACCACAAGTTGTCAACTTATGCAATTTAGGTGTAGTACAGGCTTTTTGTTTTTCTAAAAAAAAAAAACGTTCTTAGAATGTATAGTGTGTATTGGCATACCATTATTAAACAAGTCGCACACTCACCTGCTCTTTGAGCTCTGTGAGCTGATTTGTCAGGTTGGAGACCAACCTCATTGTGGACTCTAGTTTCTCCTGTAGACTACGTAGTTCATTCTGCTCACCTTCTCCATCACTGCTGACCAGAGACATGGCCCTCATACGAGGAAACCAGTCCAAATTGTGTTCCTGAATGGAGGATAAAGAGGTCACGCACCGATAAACATTGAATGATTTGTTTTATTTAGCTACCTTGGCAGTTTCATTTCTCTCTCTTTCTCTCTCTCTCTCTCTACACACACACACACACACACACACACACACTATATATATATATATATATATATTAAATAAATAGTTAATATATTCTTAAAAGTTACTATAATTATACATAATTACTACAATTATACACACATTCGAATGTAAAGTTATATTTACATTTGAATTATTATATTATAATCTATGTAAATTATATTTACATATATTTTAATATAATATTTAGAACAACTTTTTTTGATGGTCCTATACACTTGCTTCATCTTCCTTCCCCAATTTCTGTAATGTGAAAATAAATATTATCCTCATTATATAAATGCAGTATTTTTGCAGTAATTTTAAGTAATTCATGATGATTTTTATCACTGTAAAAAGCATAATAAAAATCAGACTGCCCAGATATAATTATTTTGTAATGCTAATCAGTGTAAAAAATTCATTCATACAACAAACACCAGTACTAACATGATGATATATAATTCTACTACTAATAATAATAAACACTTTTTCACATTACAGTAGGTTAATGAGAGCTATTCGGGTAAGTGATTCAATGTCATGGTTCTATATATATATATATATATATATATCATGTCCACTCTTGAAATAGATTTTAAACATTTATTGATAAGAATGGAAAATACATAGTCTTGCGCGGACTAGATCTGAAGGCTACTGCTGAAACATGCACATAAATATTGTGAATAGAATGCAAGCTGCTGAAAGGAAAGCAGATCTAGGCAAGTGGTGCTGGGAAAGGTGGAGGGCTAGGAAAAGTTGGTTTGGGATGGAAATAAATAGGTTATGAAGAAAAACAAACAGATCACTTAGCCAAAGCGGTAAGCTTTAAATGAACTCAAACAGCTGCTTGGTAAAGTTTCATGACTCAACTATGTATATATATATTTTTCTTTGGGTCTTGATTGTGAATTATGACCTGTATGTCCTTGACATTCATATACTGTTTTTTTTTATATATATACCAACTGCAAACTGGAGAAAAAAATACTACTGACCTGCTAAGGGCAATGCGCTTCAGCTTGATTAGTATCAGATCGCACACAAAAATATCTAAATGTTTTCTCTTAAAAGCCTCATGATAATTTCAAAGTAGAAAGTCATCACCACATAGGCTCTCACCTTGATCATCTGAGCGACGTAGCTCTCGGGCCCGTGTGTATTCAGTGGAGTCCTTGACCCGCACCAGCACAATGAAGAACAGGTAATGCCACAGGTTGTGCTCTTCCTTTATGTGCTCCTCAAATGTCACTGTTTTATTATCAAATTTATCTCTCTCCAGACCTGTGGGTGGAAAAGAAAATGACCCAAAAATAAATTCCGAATCACATGTAAAGGCACATATATGTTTAACTGATTGTTGAGAGGATTTGCATTCATCTCACCGCAGATGAAACATGTGGTCTTGAGGATCTCTTCTTTTCTCTGCTTCTCACTTCTCAGGTCAGCAAACGTGTTCAATGATGACACCAAAGATGAGATTCAACACAATGATGATCACCAGGAAGAAAAACAGAAGATCGTACACGACACGTGCGCGAACAGATGCTCCTGGAAGCACACACACAGGTTTCGATTGAAGTTGTTCTCAGGAAAAATGACCTATCACTGTAAATATATTTTTGTACGTACTTCTTTGGATGGCTTGCGCAGAACATCTCCAACTCCACCACCACTCCTGAGACCATGACTCAGTACAGTGATCATACACATCCACAGAGAATCACACGCTCGCTCTACATCATCTATAAACACACAAAACACACAATGTAAAGGCACTATTTCCACTCACTGCCAGCGTATGACGGATGCATAAAAAAATTGCCTAAAAGGCATGTTAATATTTAACCCTCTAGGGTTGTTCGGACCAAATGGTACCCGAAGAATTTAAATACATTTTTTTAAATCACAGCTTCCTCGGAATGGTCCGAGATTTGGTGACTTTGTTGGTATTTGGTATATGAACACCCCAAAAAATGGGGACAGGATGTGAATAGTCTAAGTCAAAAAAATTGTCACACTCAGGACCTTCGGGTCCAAATGGACCCACATGGACAATGAATGGGAAATTGGCAAAAAAAAGCACACAAAAGTGAAGGGGTGAATCTAGAAAACATTAAGAGTGCAAAACAGACACATCCACACACACACACAAACACACTTTAATACACAAACACACCAAAAAATGTGTTTTGTATTTTTAAATGCTCAGTTTGTCCACCAGATAGCATCCATCTCATTTAAAAAATTGCATTTATGAGGCCTAGGCTTGACTCTAAAATGAAATACAGCTTTAAAATTTTTTACATTTTTTTTATTATGTTCAATGGGGGGAAAATGGGTCATGATTATTGCATTAATTTTAATTATAAATTTTTTTTTATTTTTAAATTTTTTTCAAAACACCAAAAAAGAAAAGAAAAAATATTATAAAAAAAAACAAGTAAAAAAAAATGAATCAAATATGAATTTAAATATGAATCCCGCCCTTTGGGTTCATTTGGACCCAAACACCCTAAATGTGACTGTTAAACGAACAACCCCAGAGGGCTAAATGATTGGATGACATGGTTTAAATAACTGGATTAGAAATGGCAATTTAAAGTGTAATTTTAATACAATTTAACTAATTGACAGCCCTAGTATAATTTATATAGAATTTCACTGCTTACCCTCCTCCACTTCCGCAGGGAGACAGGACCCATTTTTTACATTGCAGACCCCCTCAGGCACGAAACCAGCAGCCAAATTGACTCCCTCCTCTGGCACACACACATTCAAATACAACAGAAAAGATTTACAAAACCACCAGTATGAACACTGTGAGTGTGCGTGTGCGTGTGTGCGTGTGTGTTTGTGTGTGTGTGAGTGTGTGTGTTACCCAGAGTGCTGTTGGGGATGCGGTTCACCTCCAGGATGAAGTCATCCTTAAAGAACATATATCCAACAATAGAGAAGAGGTAGACCAGGATCAGACCCAGAACAGCTGTCAGGACAATAGAGCGGCCGTTTCGTGTCACACTCTGATTACGTTCAAAGAGTCTCTTCCCTGTTCACCAGGTCAAACAACTACTACACACACAGAAGTACAATTAATTTATATTAATGAGGTAAATTTTTAATCTGACAATGAATTGATTCTATACTAAATGATTGAATGCATCATGAAAATAGGTCACTATTCATTATATCTAATAATTACATTGTTTAAAAAACCCATTACACAATTTTTTTATTATTATTATAAATGTGTTCCTTTATTTTATTAAACCGTGTAATGAGCTTTTCAGACAGACCAGTAGACTGTAAAAGAAGACGTGTCCAAAAAGGCCCAGAGTGCAGATGAGAAGGTACAACAGATGAAACAGGAACTCTTTATCCATCACCATCACCCAGTAACCACGGGTAAACGTCCCACGGTTTCCCACAAAGCTCAGCATGAACACTATCTTATTACAAACCTGTACATACACAAAATGAGGTCAGTGTCAATAAAGATGCGTAATAACAATAAGACTGTAATTTGAATTTTTAAAGAAACTGTGTGTACAGTGTGTGAATATATATTGTGTGCACTCAAAACAAAACCCTCCCATGTGTATTTGTGATTGTACATTAAAAGCTCCCAGGAGTGTCAGCAGTATGCTGCAGGCCCACTGAGAACCCCAGCTGCAGAACAGTGGAGATGACCAGGACTCAAGCACTGCGTTTCGGCCTTGGTGACATCAACACAAAACTCAATGAGCCCAACAAACACACCCACAGCAACAGAGAAAGAGAAGGATCCAGTGAACCTGAAACACACCATGTGTAAGTTTTAAATGTTCAAACGCAGGTCAGGGATATTGTGGATAGAAAGGCTGAATCGTGAGGAGGACGCTGTAAAGAGAGCTCACTTTCGTTCATTCCGTCCAGAGGATAGAAGAACGCCACCAACAGATTAATGAGAACAGCCAGGTTAAAAGATACATTACTCCAGAAAGACATGTTCCGGCTACACCAGTACAAAACTGGCTGTGCTAAAAACAAAATGAAAGGGATGAAATTCAGAAATTATGATATAGAAATCTCCTAATGTACAATTAAACAACAATTAACTTTCATAACTTTAAAGTTTTTCATAATTATGACAATGAAAAATATAATATAAAACATTGAAAAAGCAAAAGACAATACTAAACACTAAAAATGAATTAAAAACACTAATACTAAAACTTTATAAAACATGTTAGTTCATGTTAACTAATAAAACCTTACTGTAAAGTGCTACCAATTTTGCAACTAATAAGAATGGTTAAATAAGTGAATGTATATCTAACACTTATATAAAACAGAAGATGGCTGAATTAAACCATTTTCAAAACACGAATGACCATGCAAACAAACTAACACACATTTACCTCTTAGTTTTTTCTGCCACCTCATTTCATTGAAGAGGTCGTCTGCATGCAGGAAGAAGTCATTTATTTTACTGCCCTGTTCGTCTCTCTGTACCATAGTACACACGCAGCTTGGATTCATTTGTCAGAAAAGAACAGATATTCGGTACAGGAAACACAATCTGTTCCATAGTACGATCCTGGCGGACTATCTGTGTATATAAAAACATAAGAGCGCATGCAAAGACAAGAATTTAAAAACAAAAAATACACATGCATATCAAGGTTTTATGTTAGAAGCATTTGAGTGTTCTACCTCTATCTGTGAGGTGTGTTTCGTGTAATACTCCAGCGCCTGGTCCTCCCCACCTGGTTTCAGTAGTATTTGCAACTCCTTATTGTGACGCGACAGCTGAAATGGCAGGTTAATCAGATCACAATACTGATCTAAATGAAGTGCTCTTAGATAAAGAGATATGCCATTTGGAATAATGGAATAAACCTATTGTTATCCATTTTTTGGCCCTTAAATGTCTTAAAATGCACACATATAGATCAGGTAAAATCTACATTTTCTAATAAAAATGTTCTTATGAAAGGCCTAAAACTGACACTTTCCAACTGGCTTTGATATAGTAAATACTGTACCAAATAAGAATATACTTGTCAGTTAGTAACTTTATTGTATCATAGAATCATAGAAATGGTAATCTAACTCTTGCTGATAGAAGTGACATGCATTAATAAAAGAATTAAAGTAATGTCTTCACTTGCATCTTTTGCCACAGTTGAACATTTACCATAAATTGCAAAATACAGCTAAAAATATTTAAGGCCGGAAAATGTCCTCCTTATACCCTACACTTGCAGATGTAGAACAAGCTATTTTGTTGTAATGTACAGGAGTGTGTGTACCTGATGTGCAAGGATATAGATGTTGTGTCCAACATTGCGTGGCTATGCTGCATGGTCCTCTCGTTTCTCCTGTCCTCATCCTCAAACTCTGTCTCCCCCTGCTGGTAGGCCATTTTCATCACCTCCACCTTGAACATGAACACACACAGCTGGAGTTGTGCAAATGTTGTATCCAAAAGAATGTTAATGTTTATGGTTTACTATCTGTCTTTGTAGAATGACTCCAAGATATAGTTAAAGCAATGAGTGAAGCAAGATGCTCTGGCATAATAACTAACATACTCACTAGTTCTTTTGGTCTCATATTATACAGAATTCTTTCTGCGTTCTCACTGTCGTGACGGCTCTCCATGATGGCCAGCAGTAGCTATAGATGCATCATCCTAAGAAAAAAGGCAATTATGTAAATTTATTGAATTCATTTTGGTAACTTGTGCAATGCCTGTGCAAAATCAGTTTTTGTGTGTTTTTAGTAATTGTTGTCTTTGGTATGTTTGAGTTGCTGAATAGCCTAGGCTACTATTACACAGGAGGCAGAATAAAATATAATATTCAGAATTAAACAGTTGTAGCTGACTTACAGATTCAGTTAAATCTACTTTTTCAAAAATGAATCGGGTACTTTTCTGAAGTGAATCGCGTACTTTTTCAAAAAATGGATGGCTACTTTTTCAAAAATGAATGGATACCTTTTCGAAAGTGAATCGATGATTTTTCTGAAGTGAATTGATACTTTAAAAAAAAAAGAATCAATCTTTTTTTTAAAATGAATTCGTGACTTTTTCAAAAAGTGAATTCGATACTTTTCAAAAAAAAAAAGAAATGAATGGATACCTTTCAGAAAGTGAATTCAAAACTTTTCGAAAGCAATTCGTGACTTTTTAAAAACAAGAATCGATACTTTTTCGAAAGTGAAGCTCTACTTTTTCAAAAAGCAATTGCTACCTTTTCAAGTGAATTGAAACTTTTTCAAAAAAGAAATTGTGACTTTTTCAAGAAATGATTCGTGACTTTTTAAAAAGTGAATTCGATACTTTTTAAAAAAATGAATCAATACTTTTCCTAAAGTGAATTGCAAAATCTACTTTTTCAAAAAATGAATCGGCTATTTTTTCTTAAGTGAATTGCTATTTTTTTCAAAAATGATCCTATACTTTTCAAAAATGAATGGATACTTTTTAAAGTGAAATCGATATTTTTCGAAGTGAATTGATATATTTTTTAAATGAATTCGATAATTTTTAAAAATTGAAGCGCTACATATTTCAAAAGTGAATTGATATTTTTTCAAAAAGAAATTCGATACTCAAATAAATCGCTACTTTTTCAAAAGTGAATTCGGTACTTTTTAAAAAATTAATCTATACTTTTTCAAAAAGAATTAAAAACTTTTTCGAAGAAATTCGCTACTTTAAAAAAAAAAGAATCAGATACTTTTTCGAAACTGTGAAGCTCTACTTTTTCAAAAAACTAATTGCTACCTTTCAAGTGAATTAAAACTATTGCAAAAAAGAATCGCTACTTTTTCAAGAATGAGTCGCTGACTTTTTTAAAAAGTGAATTTGAATACTTTTTAAAAAATGAATCAATACTTTCAAATACTCTAAAGTGAATTGCTACTTTTCTGAAAGTGAATTGCAACTTTAAAAAAAAAGAGAATCAACTACTTTAAAAAAAATAGATACTTTTTAAAAATAATCACTACTTTTTCCAAAAAAACTTTTTCAAAAGTGATTCGCTGACTTTTTAAAAAGTGAATTGATAATTTTTCAAAAATATTAATCAATACTTAAAAAGAATCGATACTTGCTTGCTGTAGCTCGAGTTCAAAGCGGTAAGCTTTTAATAATGTTTTTAATTTCAGTGGTATTGTGGATTTCCCCGGAAATTCTGAACATGTCTTCGCGTCATTATGTCACATCTGTACACATAAAGAAGGAGTCTCGGCAGTAGGCTTTATTGCGTGTGAGGATGCTGAAGGTGGAGATTTATAGCCTTTTATCACAGCACTTGATATAATTGGTGGCAGATACAGAAAGGTTCAAATGTGTTCAGAATTTTCATTCCATTGCACTACTTTTCCATTGTTTTAATGTAAACATCAACCTATAAGTACGATTAGGAAAGTGATTGACTGTTGTGCTCTTATTTTGAAACTTTTGCAGAGTAGGCTATTGTACTACGCAGCTTTCTAAAACGGTGGCACTTAGAGTATTAACTTTTAAAAAACACATCTCTAGACCTGCACTTAAGTTCGTCTCTTGTGTGAGTAGCCTATAACGAATCGCGTTACTTTCATTTAATAAAAGTATAATACTGCAAATTTCTGGTGTTATTAGATTGTTTGGGGCATTCCACAGCCCTTCATCCAACCTGTCAACACATAACCCACCTTAAGGTTTAATATTAAAGTGACATACCTTTAATTCTAGAACCAGATCCATTTCTTTCTGCCCAGTGGATTAATGTCATTCAGAATCAATGCAATGATGATGTTCGATGCCATTAGACTCATGGGTGGCGATGCAACTCTGCAAAAAAATACATATGGCAGAACACATTCAATATGGGCAGAATGTATGTTTATGAGTTATGGAAAGATAATATTTTATGATTGTTTTCATGTTTGTGTACATGCCTGGTTATCATGGCAGGGCCCTTGACAGTATTCAGTGAGGCTCTCTACAGTCTGGTTAATGAGAGCCACATTTTGCTGGTCTGACAGAGAGTCCTAACAGCCCCAAGCCTCCTGTTGTGCTGCCACAGATACAGTCCAGGAACTGCAGGGTCTCACACACCAGGTTATAATTGTTCTTGTTGTTCTGACAGCGCAGGAAATTCTGCAGGGAAAAAAAACATATATGATGTATAGAACCAGACAAAACCAATATATCAAGATTACCAGTCCATAAACAAGACTCTGACCAAACACAATAATGATACAGTCAAAATTTGAACCCCAAAACAGTGTTCCTTCAGGCCCAGGTCAGGTTGGTCAGTGGACCTCTAATCAGATCAGAGACAATAAAAAAAGATGTAAATGTGACAAACACACACCTGCAGGTCTCCGATTGTGATTCTCACACAGCAGCTGTAGGAGCGTAGGATTGGTTGCATGATGAGAATGACAGGACTCATCTCACCCTGCTCCGTTCCTTTATCCCCGCTCCCTTTGTCTCCATTCAGCAACGCCATAAACCTCCTCAGGGTCAGCATCTCGTCAGATACGAACTGAAGGCCTTCTTAGTCACAGCAGATGCCTCCAACAACTGATCATGAGCATCATCAGTCACCACAACGCCTGAATCTTTTCCTGGAGTGAAAAAAAGGCTTTGAAGGTCATCATAATGACAGAACTTCTCATAAAGCGCTGTACTGAGATTTAATAACAACATACTTCAACATATTTTTGGACACTAAACAATGAATGTCATTATCAAAATATCAAACTAAGAGGCAATTATATTAAAGAAAGATAGCATATGAACTGTAGAAGCTGATAACAAAGTATTGACAGCCCAGACCTCTCGGGCGTTGCGGGGTTTCTTTGTCTGGAGCGTTGTCATCACGCCGCTTGTTTCCCAGGTCACTGGTGTTGACTGTAACCGTGGCTTTTATCTCAAGCTGAGCTGCTTTCATTCTATCATAGAACACCCTGAAAAACTTTTCGGAATTTTTGTCTTCTGTTTAAACGTTTGAAGAAGGAATGCTGCAACGAGATAAAATACAAATATTAATCCATCATTATATTTATATATTATGTTCTATGGAAAACTTCAAATGTAATATGCAAGTTTAGGGTCTGCAGGTTTTTGAAATGTCTCTTATGCTCATCAAGCCTGCATTCATTTGATCAGTAAATTCAGTAAAACAGAAATATTGAGAAATATTTTTAAGATTTAAAATAATTGTTTTTCTATTTTATATATTTGTATTCAGGTGATAACAGAGCGGTCACATGACCCTTTAGAAATCATTCTAATATGTTTATTTGGTGCTTAAGAAACATTTTTTATCAATAAAGTTAACCCATGATCATTTTGTAGGGATCTTTGATGAATAGAAAGTTCAAAAGAACAGCTTTTATTTTAAATAGAAATCTTCTATCAGTTATCAATTCAATGCATCCTTGCTGAATAAAAACATTACAAAATAAAGCTTTACTAACCTTTTAAACTGTAATAGACATTAAAGCTACACTGTGTAACTCTTTTAGTTAGCTAAAAACATTTGGTTCTTTCAAAAATATGTGCTCATTAATGAATATTTACTTCGTTCAAGTAATAAAGTATTCTCGTGAGTGTATAATATGCCATTGAAAATACATACGGGTAAGGGGTTCTACTGTCGGTCGCCATCTTGAAAGTACATTAGCCAAAGAGGGACATACCCGTTAATTCAAGCTTCGCGCTTTTGCGTTTACGTTTGAGTTAACACTCATGGATGAGGTCGAACTGGAAGCCATGTTAATCTTGGACTACATTGGCCACCGTAGGAGTTAAAACGAAATCGGAATTGAGAGGAACAGAAACTAATATTTACTGGATGGTCACATACCTTTTTACCGCTAGATGGGGGTAAAAATCACACAGTGTAGCTTTAAATAACATAATGCAATAACTTTTGATTATATCACTTTCACTGAGAGGACTATCTAACCTGTATGATAGTGTTCCCACCCTCCAACAGTGCGATGGCCAATAGGATGCTTTCGTGGAAGACACGGTCACTGGTAGCATTCATGATCAGATCAATGACCAGGTCAGATGCCCCTTCACGGTCCAGATGGCACTGCACTTCCATCAATGACATCTCAGCCCTGCTCAAACCCCCTGAGGTCATACAAACACACAAAAACATATTTTCGATAATATCACAAACATTCCCAGAAGGTACAATGAAAAATGAACTCACCTGTCTGGCTCTTGATTGGTCCAACTGGTGTCAGGGCGGAGTTACTGAAGGAGGTCAGACTCTCTCTCCGCCCGCCACTCCTGAAGCCATAGTAACGATTGACGAGCAGCTGCCGAAGGGCCTCTCCCTGTGACGAGAGCGAGAGTGTGTGTTTCAGTGTTATCATATTTTGGGGAATTTTTTCTTTGCCATTGTTGTCTAAGCTTGGCAGCTGAGAGGTACAGGTGTGTGGTTAAAGAGCAGGGTTAGGTGATGTTAGTGACCTACCCTCCTCCGATCCTCCAGCTGTTTGGGTGGCAGACTGACATCCACCACCTGAGTGAGTGAGCAGAGTGCACAACAGAACACTAACACAGAGTTAGTAGAGTATCATCATGCAGCAATCTCCAGATCTATCCTGAGCAGCATGCTTGTGTGTTATAATAATGACCAAAATGATATGGTCAGCTCAAAGTAACCTAGTTTGTTATGATATGCAAGCGATTTAAGAGTTACATTAGAATAATACAGAACGGAATATAGAGTAGAGTTGAAAAGTACAAGATGAGAATGTTAACACCAAATACTTAGTTATTACCCAAATAGTTGGTAAATATTAAGGTAAGCTCACAAAGAGTTTTGTTTTTATCTTTAAGAACAATTACTAATTTTACCACATCATACTGGATTAGCAGACTATTAAGCACCACAAAATGGTTTGAAGAACATTTTCTTTATATTTCTTATTGAAAAAGGAAGTTAGAGTGGGGGCGTGCGGATAAAAAGACTTGCCCTTCTTATAAATGCTCTTTTCTTTCTTACTTTTCATTTGATAATAAATGGTTTTAGGGGACACACCAAACCACAACAGATCCATATCCATATACCACATCTAAATAATGTGTATACTCTCAAGGATGGAAAAGAAAGAAGACACACAGATGATAAATGAACAAGGGGAAGATGGGATGAATGACAAAAAGGGGACAACCTCAGTGACATCCATCTCATCATCAAATCCCAGTAGCTGAAAAAGAGGAGTGAAGTACGGGGTTAATGAAAGGGTGGACATTCTTCAAATTAAGCCAGTAACAATTAGTGGCATGAAGTGGTAACAGAAAGACATAACACAGGAGATGTGACCATTAACTCTAACTTAAAGCTGCATTCCATAACTTTTGGCACTGTAGCGGTTAATAAACAGAACTGCATGAGTCTTGCAGAAAGTACTGGGCTACTCAACAGTGGTACAACCCAGTGGCGTAGGCAGAAATTGTATTTGGGGTTCATTGAAAAAAAATTACTTCAATAATAATCAATAAAAGTGAGTAGAAACATTAATAGACAAACTGCAAAAACAGTTAAAACTTTATATTCAGCAAATCATCATGTTCAACCAACAGAGCTCAATAAAGGCTGGACAAACCAGTATAGACAATAATCTGTCTATTTTATTCAGACTAGTCAGCAGTGCAAACTGCAAAGACAGCTCACCCAAAAATAAAGTAAGCTAAAATTATAATATCGCAGTTAGATCGGCGGGTAGCAGCTAAACCCGTGTCAGACTGGAGAGAGAGCAAGAAGCGGCCGCCGCCAGCACCTGACTAGCCTTCTTGTGGGTTAATGAGTCTGAAGAACTGGCCTTTGTGGACTCGGTAGATGAAGGCAGTAGCGTGTCTTCTTCCTCAACTCTTGATTTTTTCCAAATAGCACATTAAAGAAAGTTGTTTAGCCATTACTGTGGCGCCGGCACCACTGAGAGTTTTCCTGTCAGAACCGCCAGCAACCATAGCAACCAATAACGTTCCGGATGGAGGCTTTCCATAACTTGCGTCGACAGTTTCATTTTATTCGGAAAACGAATTAAACACACACAGCAGTCAACAATAAATCAAGGTATATATTAATATATTTTCTTAAATACATTTGAATAATAAATATAAACTACAAAAAATATTTTTATCAAACTTGCCTGGGCGGGCCAGTGAGTAATGTGGGCGGGCCAGTGCCGCCCTGGCCCAATACTGGCTATGCCCCTGGTACAACCTGTACCAGTCTAAAATAGTCTGAATATAAACACTTATTATAGGTGTACCGTAGTGATTCAGATGATTTGTGATCGACTCGCTTATTGAACACAAAAAATGTTACAGACTGCAGCTTTAAGTAAACATGCTTTAGTTTAGCAGGACTTGCATTTGTGATTAAGATCACACATGCAGACACTACAAATGAAAACAGTACATGTAGAGGACAATGCCATCAACCTTTCACAACACTTAAGAAGTTTTGCTATCACATCTGTATTATACCTTAAAAGGAACCCTCGACTAGTGCGGCATGTTGGCCGTATAAGATTAACGATGGCATCAGCTATAAAAAGATGTTCAAATGTTTTCAAATGTTTTTGTTTTCATTTATCTTATTTTGTTAACTGCACATGATAAAATGCTCTCTGCAGACTCTCTCTCTAGCCAGCCATGCGTCCACCATGTAAACTGACCGTTCTCTGGAATTCTCCTGATTTAAGCTTGGGTTCAAACTGAAAAGTCCCATACACAAATAAATATGAAGAGTTCAGATGCAAAAGCCTCTAAGTGCCATTTGAAATTTTCTTCTAGAATGATCATTTTTATCAAGCTTGTATATTTAAGTTCAGTAATTTCACTTAAATTGCAATGAGGATTACCTATTAATTGTCATTTAAGTGAAATTACTGGACTTGAATATATAAGCTTGATAAAAATGATCATTTTAGAAGAAAATTTCAAATGGCACTTAGAGGCTTTTGCATCTGAAACTCTTCATATAGAAATATATTTTATAGTGTCAAAAATATGTGACATATATTCTAAATACATTGAAATGTATTTGCATTGCTGTTCACTTATATTTATAATTTTGAAATATATTCTCAAATCTAACAAAAATATATGATGTTAAGTGTGCAATATATTTACATTTATAACATAATGTAAAATAAATTTAATAAAAACATACCAAAAATACCAAAATATGGTCATGAAATGTTTAGCTTGCTAAAAAAAGGTTGAAAATGTATTTTGATCATAGCAATTCCTCTACCTTTTCCCCTATACCCAATCGGTAGGCTATCTGTATTTCCCTACTGTATTATGATACACAGTTATAATAAATACTGAACTTACATTTAAATGACTGCAATGTAAAATGACAGATAGTTGTTTCCTAGGACTATTAGGCCATATTAGGTGGCATGTACCTAACAATACGTGCAATTATTAGATTTATTGTTTTATTGACATCTTTCCTGAAGTCATTTAGATATTGAAAATATGCACAATATTTATGATGCAATAGTAACAGTGACATTCCAACAGTGAAATGTCACTTAAACAATAGATAGAACTCAGTGTCTAACACTGCACACACACTATTAAATAACTATTAAATTCTGAAAATATATTTCAAATCAACCATTTGCAAAAGTTAAAACAAATGAACATATATGTTGTTAGTAAATATATTGACATATAAATATATCCACATTCTTAACTAAAATATATTGAAAAATAAAATAAAAATACATTTACATATCTTTAACTAAAGTATATTTATTGGGCCAATTTCAAATATTTACATAATACCAAAAATATATTCTGAAAATATATTTTAAATATATTTTTTTGTGTATGGGGTGTTCATCTCACTACTGTAAAAACTTAGCTAGCCGATACGTTTGGAAAAACAATAAACAAAGCTGCTACAACAGCTAGGCTACAACCGGTGCACAACCTTTACACATCACTACCCTAGAATGCATTGAGAACGTAAATAACTATGGTGGCCTGACGAGTGAACAGATTTTCGCCTTTTTTTAATTAAAACTAAAACATTTGGAGTGTTTTTGTATCACCTTTTTATAGCTGAAGCCCACGTTATGCTTATAAGGCCAACATGCCGCACTAGTCTGGGTTCCCTTTTAAAATATATATTTTTTTAACACATCTCGTAGTCCTTTTATTACTGTTTGCTGTGTTCAATACCTTCTCTCCATATCCTCTGTCTTTGGTCATCATCTCCCTGAGTGTCTGCAAGACTTCGATACAAAGCCTTTCCTCATTTTCCTCTAGAAGTTGCTTGGTAATGTTTTATCAATCTGTACAAAAAGTGTGCCAACGTAATTAAAACATATAAATAATGAAAATATAATAAAAAAGTAATATATTTTATAATCAATCAGCATGTTAACCTCTAATAAATAATATAGTATTTTATTATGTTATATAAATTATGACATTGAAGATATTGCAACCAGAGCTTATCATACTTGCAAATGAAGCCTCCACTCTCACACTTGCGGTGGGCTTCAGTGTGCTCTGGGAACAGCAGTTCTGGACGATGGAGAACATCCACCAATACAGACAACTCAGCCTGAACCAGAGGCCTCAACCGCTCCTCCAAGGCAGACACAATATCCTGAAGACACACATTCACAAATACACACAAAAGCATACATTCACCACACACACTAACTAAGGTAAGGCACTGAGGCAGAACAATTGAATACAGGTTTAATAGGAATTAAACAAGAGACATAGGCGATCATTGACAAGTCAAACAGACGTCATAGCTCTGTTCTGAAACCTAATGAGCTGAGTCACTGTCTACCTAGTAACCGCACACAAATCCATCTCACTACTGATTTCAATAGAGAGGAAACATATTTGTAAGATAAATGCATGCACAATATGCTAATAAGCATAAAATTAATAGCAAACATATATGAAAACACATGCAATATCACTCATTTACCTGAAGTCTTTCAATGATGTTGCGGTAGTCTCGGGAGGTGGTCAGAACGGAATCTCTTCGCGTATTATTACGGACGGACAATCTCCAGCTGAGGGCGGTTTTCTGCACTATGTTGTTGGACTTCATGAACAGATTATTCACCTGACAGTCCAGATCCACAGGAATGGCTATGGCTCTGCCTTTGGCTGCACAATACAAAATGGTAAAAGACACACACATCCAGAGTCATGTATTACACAACATTTTGGGATATTCTGTTTAGTGCCACTAGTTCTGGCCACATAAAACTTTCCAGAACAGTGGTTCTTAACCAGGGGTCGTCTTAGGGGCCTCAGCAAACTTCCAAGATGACTAAAAATGTATTCAGATTAATAAAATATAATTAATATTTTAAAATAATCCAACTATAATTCAATTTAAAATAATAATCAAGATGTAAACTGAAATGTATTTCTAATATAATTTGTTTGTAAAATGTAAAATTGAAAACATAGTTCTTGAAACTTCTGAACTCCCAAAACAAATTGTGGTTTATTCATTTAATATAGACCATTTTGCAAGATGTAAACAACTCTGGTCCAGAAACACTTCCTGTTTCAGTTTGTAACTGTTTCTTTATTTCACATGTAAGAAAACATCTTAAAGATGTTTGTTTAACTTTTTGATTCAGTTTTATATGTTCTGTTGGTTGTATTTTATCCCAGCTTTTATGTAGTGTTAAATTGATACAGGAAGTGCTTCTGGACCAGTGTTGTTTACATCTTGCAAAATGGTCTATATCAATACTCCCAGTTTTTGTTAAAAGCTCTGTCCTAATTACAATAGAAATAGGAAACAGCCAATATAGGGGAGGCTTTGGATATTATGTTGGACAACAGGGGACCTTCGAGTCAAAAAGGTTGCGATCCACTGTTCTAGAAATATTTGTAGCACAAATTTTAAGATTATAATCTTATTATACAACTAGAGCCGGGATTTTAATGCAGTAATTAGGATTAATTAATTACAGACTTTAACGCGTTAATTAATTACATAAAAAAAAATTGTACGCATTTTAATCACACTTATTTTTGCACCGTGGAACGTTTCTCACTGGATTTGTTTTGGCAGGCTGATTATACTGGAGCACCAACTAGCGTTCATGACTTTTTTACAGTCTATGCTTCAGACAACTAAACAACAAACCACAGTGAACATGAACGAAGAACACAACCGCTTTGGTTGGTCCCGTTAATGGGAAATTTTGTTATAAAAAACGGATGGAAGTGTCATTAAGAGCATGGTTGTGTGCAAGCTATGCAACAAGGCATTCACATATCACATCGACCCTCAAGTTTCACCTTAACGCAAAACATATACAATTGCACTGGTCTGCTGGACTTGGTTGAACAAAAATAAACAATATTTTGTAGCTTAAGCTTATGCTCAGTCATTATTCAATGTTATACTGAAAATCCCCCCAAAAATCTTTTCACTGTTCTCAGTTAAAATTTTTATGCAATTAAAATGCGATTAATTTCGATTAATTAATTACAAAGCCTCTAATTAATTAGATAACATTTTTCTCCGGCCCTAGATACATACACAATAATACAATTTAAGGTAATATTAAGAAAGTTACAAACAGCTGGTGGAACTGATGCTCTTACCCACGTCACTCAGGACTTTGATGCAGGCTTCCACGTTCCCCTTCTGACCTGAGAGCAGCCAATTGCAGTGATACACTCGGAAACTCCCTGCAGCAGCTGCACAAACACTGGCTGCCTGGTCTAAGCCACAAACAGAGATGAATGTCACTCTTACATATGGTCTAAATGATGCTGAGTTGTACTGGGCTGCTGGAAGACACTGTGTTACCTGCAAACTTGTGCTCTGGTCTGAGAATGGTGAGCTGAAAAAGGTGGTGACGATACTCATGATGGTCTCGGTAACGTAGCGCTCAAGAACTGTGTCAGCGTGCTTACGGTCACTCGTGTTATTGCACACCTACAAGAAGTCATGTTAAATGTGTGAGTATTCAAGACCACATTATGAGTATATCTTTGAGTGCCTAGTCTTACTCTGCAGATGTCCACCAGGAAATCATCAAAAAGTTTCCACATGTGATTGCTGGTGTAGATCTCCTTCATCTCAACCTCTGTATCCACATAACAGTGATTCAGGAAGTTCACATAGGCCATCTTCACCTACATAAAGTAATATATTCACATCCTATGAAGTCACACAAATCTACAAATGACTTCTGTTATAATTAGGGCTGTTTAATCGCGATTAATCGCATCTGAAATAAAAGTTTGTGTTTACATAATATATGTGGGTGCACTGTGTATAATTATTTTATATATATAAACACACACACATGCTTGTATATATTTAAGAAATATTTTCATGTATATACTGTATATAGATTTAGGTATAATTTATATTATATTTAAATATAAATATTTTATATATAAATAATATTTTTTTCTTAAATATACATGCATGTGTGTGTATTTATACATATGAAATAATTATACACAGTGCACCCACATATATTATGTAAACACAAACTTTTATTTTGAATGTCGATTAATTGCAATTAATCATTTGACAGCCCTAGTTATAATACATTAAAGGGAAAAAAACATTTTACAACCTAAATCTAAAATTATTCAACACATTCAACAAAGACAAACACTTCTAGCCTTTTTCCTGCCACACACACCTCAGGGATGCAGTCCCTCATTTGTGACCACACGTACAATATCATCAAGGGGGAGCAGGGAGTTGCATTTGATCTCAGTGTAAGCGTTCTTCCCTTCAGTGCACACAGCCAGCAACTCCACTAAGTGAATATGATACCTGTAAGTGTCAGTGAAAACAAATCTAATACCAATGATGGCAAATATTTAGCAGGAAAAAACTTTATCACTTTGTAAAACATAAAAGACAGATACGTAAAAAAGTTATACAATTTGTAAAAAAACAAATATATAAACATAAAAAAATTACACAAAAAAATATATGTATTTTTTTGTAAAATTTTTTATGTTTGTATATATATTTCTAATAATAAAAAAAATTATAAAATTTTTTGTTTATATATTTTTTTATAATAAAAAATATAATAAAAAAAAGACTATATATATATATATATATATATATATATATATATTTGTAATTGTTTTATTATATTATAGCATTTTTCTATATAATTCATATTTTAACATTTATTCAACCTGAACAAAAATAGTATATTTATCGAATACATTTATGTATATTTTTATTAATGAGAAGACTAAAAATACGAAATGAATAACATTAAGATGGCCATTCAATTTTATAAAAAATTAGTGCTGTCAAAACGATTAATCGTGATTAATCGTGATTATATTATCATACTAACATTTGCATTTTTGTGTTTTTATGTAGTGTTTACATAGAAGTATTAATAGAGTGGAGACAGGGACATTAAGCAAAGGCGCCTCCTTACCTGAGTGCACTGCTCTCATCAATTCGTTCCCTCTCAAGACGCATCATTTGGACCAATGATTGAAAAGATGCCCGGTCATTATAAAACACCAGCACATCCTCACCTGCTGTCACCAACTACACAAATACAAACACATTTTTATTTCACTAAGAACAGTCTTCACTAGTTTGAAAAGTAACAAAGTGGGGCTAGTAGTTAAAAGCCTGGCCCACAGACCTCAGCCATGACAATGTCTTGGCATTTCTTTGATGAACTTGTTCTCAGCCTTGACGATGGTTTGCAGGAACTTGAGGTAATGAACACTGCGGCCGTGCGTTTCGATGCAGTGTACAAAGTGCTGCACCACCCGCTCATTAATCTCACTACACAACTGGAAATTATTCATGAAGATATGCTGCATGGTCACTGCCTCCAGTATCTAGAAACAGAAGGAGAAAAAAAGACTAAAGAATAGCTGACATGCACAGATGAAAATGTGTTTGTGATTGCTCTCACCCCAGGGTTGAGGAACAGATTAATGTGTTTGTGCAGAAGTGTCTGGTTCTGTTGATTTCCAGCACAGAAGTTCTGAAGGAACTGATGGGCTAAAGTCATAATCTCCTGCATCTGAACATCCTCTCCCTAAAATTTCAACAAACACACACATAACCATTTAAATCTACTTCAAGTGTTCAATGATGAACGCTAACCCTTTCAGTTGCACAAAGGCGGACACGCACCTTCTCGTAAGGGATCTGCAACAGTTCCAGGACCACACTGTGTGCTCCCATGTTCCTGAGGAGCCGCTGCTGCTGTTTCTTATTCTTCTTGCCAGAGATGCCCTCCAAGACGCACAATTTGCTCAATCTCAGCAAGATCTACACAAACATAACAATACTTAAAACATAAAACTTGCTTCAAACTTCACAGAGCATTCTGTTTTCTTGTAAAGACCTCCAAACTCTATAAACAGAAAACACAGTGCACCTCTTTCACAACTCTGTAGTTTGAGCTGCTTGTACTCTCCACTTTGGGCTTGTCTAATCTACTTGAGTTGATGACAACCTATTGGAGGAGAAAAATTCATCATATAATTCACTAGGCTTTGAAAAAGATCAATGGTGTTGCTTCTTCATTTTTTATGGACAGATTATAATGGGAGCACATCGTGACCTTGTGGTGAGCTTCAGTGTTGACCTCTCCAGGGTCCAGTCCAGAGTCTGACCCCTGTCTCTTATACACCCACAGCTCTGATTTCTCTACTATAGACCTCAGCTGGTCCAGATCTGACTTGATCTGTTTATAATTGTCCACATCCTGACTGGTCACCAGAAGCTGAACCTGGACAGGTACAACAGAAAATGTTCATTTATTACCGAAATACTGGGTGCTTTCTTCAACTTTAGGGGATTTATTTTTCTATATAAAATAAAATAAATAATATAAGTTTGTAAAATAAATTATTTTAACATAATGTGAAATAACCTTTAACAATTTTAACTTTTATTAAACTGAACAAAAATAGTAGGGATGCACGAATGTATCGGCCAGCATATCGGTATCGGCTGATATATGTTCATTTTTAATGTTATCATATCAAGAAAATTTGGCCGATATATTAAAGCTGATAAATAATGTATTATTCCCTTCAGCTGAGACACTTGTTGAGCACAGTTTATCTTTTTAAATTTCTTTAAATATGATTGAAATGTCTTAAAAAAAATGAAAATACGGTTCGGTACAACATGTGCAGTGCAAATCTGTCATATCGGCTATACAACACTATAATGAGAACATCATTATAATTGTGCACTTGGGACATGGATTTAATTGTGAGACTTTTGTTTTTGTAACTAGGCTCTCAAAATTAGATAAAAGGCCGATATATCGGTTATTGGCTGTCAAATAGAAAGAATTATCGGTTGTCGGTATCGGCCAAATTTTCATGTCGGTGCATCCCTAAAAAATAGTATATTTATCTAATACATTTATGTCTATTGTTATTAATGGGAAGACTAAAAATACAAAATGAATAACATTAAGATGGCCTTTCAACTTTATTTAAAATTAGTGCTGTCAAATCGATTAATCTTAAATAATCGCATCTAACTGTTTTACTAACTAAGTTTTTGTTTACATATATATATGTGTGTGTGTGTATTTATATTATAATATACTACAGTATATGTGTGTATATATATATATATATATATATATATATATATATATATATATATGTATATATGTATATTGTATATATATAAATACAATCATATATATTCACAGAAACATATGTAAAAAAAACATTTATGTTAGATGTGATTAATCAATTTGACAGCACAATTAAAAATGCATAAATACACATTTCTATAAGGATATATGAATGAATGAATGAATGAATACCTGCTTAAAGGCCTGTAAAACCTCCTGGCGTTGGCTAAAGTGTCAGAAGAGGAGGTGAAAAGGCTCGTGACACCAGTGGAGGATAGTCATGCATGGTCAGGTGCAGTAAGACCCTCAGAAATGTCCGACCACCATGATCATCAAGATCCAGTGGGGTGTTCTCTTCACTACAAACACACACACACATAGATTCACACACATACATAACACAAACATGAGACAAACTATGAATAAGCACAGCTTCTTACCTTCCACCAAAAATACCCTCTGCTTGCTCTTCAATGTGCTCAAAGTCCAGCGCACCTAACAAAGAAAGAACTTATTTACACACCACTTTATTCATACCAGTTGATACTGACTCAAACACCGCACTTGTTCATCTCACCTTGAACACTGGCAGTGGAGTCCTGGCTTACAGACGGCTCTGTTTGAGAGTTGCTCTCATCAAACTCTTGTCTTTAAAGATACACAGCAGACAGGAGATCCTGTAGTCCAACCGCACATTCAGAATGAACTACACAGAAGATGAGAGAGTGAAAACAGCTATTTGTACTTGTACAAAACTAATTTAGCATTTTCTAGACATTTAAGATATTAACATCTCAATTATTAAATTATATGGAACATCACAGTTCAATTGTTGGCTAGGGTGTGTTTTAACACCTGCAGGATCTCAATGATCTTGAGTTTGGTGTCCATCACAAGGATGTCCTGTTTCTGAGGTTCACTTTGGGCTTTAACTTCATCTCTCATCGGGAGGGTTGTGGAGGTGGCTGGCAGAATCCCCCACCCTCAACACCACCTGTGTCATCAGCTCTCCAACCCCATGGATGGACCGCATCACATTACTTCCTACAGGCACAAACAGGACACGTTCACACTAGAGCTTTTGTTGCTGACATTTTCTAGTTCATTTTAGTAGGACTTTAGTTTGTTTGCTTGGAGTGGACATATAATCTACACAATAAAACCAAGTAACCTGCAACTATTACTTCAAAGCTATTTCTCACTGATATAACCTTTAATTTAGTTTTGTTGGTGTGACTGAATGTATTTATGTTGATTCAGTGATAAATAATAATTATTACATTATTATTATTAAAAATACATATTTTAAAGAATTTTTTAATATTACTCTTAAATAGTATTACATTACTAAAATATTAGAATAAATAATAATATATTATAAATAATATGTCTGACTTTAATAAATTAATTAAGCACTTTTTAGGCGTTCTTCAGAGCCAACAGTTTAGAGGTGTTTCTATGGAGACCCTAAGGACATAGTGTCAATGCATTCCCCCGAGAGAACGTTCGCTCGCAAAATGTTTGCATTCCCTGAGAAATTGCGTTCCCTCGAAAAAACCTTTGCGTTCCCTCGCAAAAATTCAGTTTAAAAAAAAATCGTTTTCCGACATTCGTTTGCACAACTTTTGTGTTCTTTGCAAGTGAACGCAAAGTTTCTTGGGGGAATGAAAAACATTTGGGAGAATGCAAAAACACCTGACTGCCAAATAATTTTTTCTCCCATCTCATTTATTGCTTCACTATCTGCCTTTAGAGGCTCTGTTTGTTTCTAACCTTTGCCGGGTTCTCTATTCCAGTTTGATGGGGAAGGGGTTGCTGATATGGACACAGTCCAGGATTGCCAACAGGATTTTGGTCAATCTCAGCAGATCACTGAAGTTATAGAAACCGAAATAGATCAGGTTTCTTGCCAGGTTCACCACCTATAGAAAGTGGGAAAGCATGTCAGAAAAGTGTCCTTGTGTTAAAAACTAAAGAACTAATATTTTCTATATATTATCCTTTATTATTTTTTATATAGCATATCTTTTAAATGAAATGCTGATTTCTGCAGCTGGAAACAGCTGTTAACTGTGCCAAGAAAAATTATGCCTGTCAAATAAGTCAAGTCACCTTTATTTATACAGCGCTTTTTACAATACAGATTGTTTCAAAGCAGCTTTACAGTGATAGCAGGATAAAATGCAAAAAAAGTTTCTTGATGAAAATAGCATCACAGTCCAGCTTAGTGATGGTTCATTTTTGTTGTAATTTTCATTTCATATATATATATATATATATATATATATATATAGACACGCACCTCAAAAGTGAGCTTGTTTTTCTCCTTGTCTGAGAATGGGAAACTCTGGCAAACAACATCCCGCAGGTAATTCTCCACAAACTCCATTGTCAGAGAGAAGCGCTCCTTCACCTCATCACGTGATGTCCCATCATTATCATAACTGGTCAGAAACAGGAAAACATCTGGATAGTAAACAAACCACTCACTAAAGGAGCTTTACCATTTCTAAAGTGAACCACTTACTCATCAATGGCAATTTGTGAAGGGATTTCAGACCACAGCCGAGCATATTTGACAGGGGTGACCTGCTCCTGAGGGTCACGGTCTACATGCATGTGCAGCATCATGCGGCAGAATGAGGCTCTGAGGTCAAAGGGCAAGTCCTCGTCTGACATGCAGCGTAAGATCAGATCCACGTCCAGTTGTGCTGATATTTTATTAAATGGCTAGAGTACTGCTCAATCCAGACACATCCGTGCGAACAAATTCAGCTGATACCTGAAGGAGAGATGTTATCATTTATATCTGTGTATCTTTCCTTTCATCAATATTCATGTAAATGTAGGTGTATGTGCATGCCTGTAATAATTCGATAACTTCATGGTCCTCTGTATGTCCCTCTTTGGCGTCCTGTGCAAGCTCTCTGATGCTCTTACTCTTCACCTCTCCTCTACTGTCCTTCCAGAACAACCATACCTCTTCTTCATCCTCCTCTTCCTCTTCTGCGCTCTCACCAAGCACTGTTCCTGCCACCTCAAACCGTGATAACACAAGCCTGGCAAAAAACAAACATTCATTCAATACCACACCTACAGATTTCTATTCTTGTGGACCACACGAGGGAACTATTTTTAATTCCTCTTGAACTTTCATGACACTTTCTGATTTGATTTAGTGTAGATGAGATTTTTTTTCCCCTCTCAAAAATGGCACTACAGGTTCGAAATTGCACTTGCTGAATTATAGGAGCTGTTTTAGCTGTTCTGCAACACTACCATTCAAAGGTTGGGGCCAGTAAGATTTCTTATGCTGACCAAGGCGCAAATTATTTAATCAAAAATACAGTAAAAACAGTAATATTGTGAAACATTATTTCAATTTAAAATAAATGTTTTCTATTATAATATATTTTTAAATGTAATTTATTCCTGTGAGATCAAGGCTGATTTTTCAGAAACCATTTGCATCTAGTCTTCAGTCACATAATCCTTCAGAAATCATTCTAATAAGCTGAATAGCAGCTCAAATAATATTTCTTAATATTATCAATGTTGAAAACAGCTGTTCTGCTTATTATGCAAACCATGATGCATATAATATTAAAAAGAACAGTGTTCGTTTAAAAATATATTGTTTTTGTAACAATCCATCAATTAAATGCATTCTAGCTGAAAGTCTTAATTTCTGATTTCAAAACAATCTTACTGACTCTAAACTTTTGAGCAGTAATGTATATTGTTCTAAACATGCACATAGGATAATAGTCAGTGTATGTGTTGTACTTTGTTTCGAATGAGGATGTCTGCATTGGCTGGGTCCAGCACAGCATTACAGATGAGTTCTTGAGTGACAGGGATGGATTTATTCATTCGACACACATAGATCTGATAAGTAGTCGCAGAAATCTAGAGAAACAGGGACACAACTCAATCATTCAGGATAAGACATAAAACTATGAAATATAGTTCAAATCATTCAATCATTAAGAAACATCTGAAGACACAACTTACTACACTTCTACTGTTGCATTTTATGGCGCAAGCTATAAGTCAAGTAAAGTCAAGTCACCTTTATTTATATAGCACTTTTACAATACAGATTGTTTCAAAGCAGCTTTACAGTGATAGCAGGATAAAAATGCAATAAAGTTTGTTTCTAGATGAAAATAGCATCACAGTCCAGCTTAAGTGATTTACTCAGACACATATAGATCTAATAAGCCCTTCGATTCACAAGCTGGAACGTCAGGACCTTGTGCCCTGGTCTGCTACTGCAGCAATTGACAATGCATGCAAGACTGCTGTCATCGACAGGGAACTCTTCGACTGAACGTCGACTGACCCCCGACTGGCTGACAGCGGTAACATCCAATAGCAGGACAAAGTACCTAACACAGAGGTTCTGAAACGAGCCAGCATTAGAAGCATGTCTGCCATACTTGGCAAGAAGCGCCTTCGTTGGCTTGGCCACGTAAGCACAATGGGACCAGGCCGCATTTCCAAGGACCTACTGTACGGCTTCAAAGATATCTGCAAAAAGACATGAAGATGTCTGACATAAACGTTGGTGCAGTGGGAGAGCCTGGCAGAAGACCACTTCGCCTGGCGTACAGAATGTCCAAGGAAACCAGAAATAAAAACCTTGCCGCAAAGAGAGTCAAGAGGACGAAAAATCCACAGCAGCCTCAGCAGGCATCATCTTTAAACTGCAGAAAATGCTGCAGAGATTGCTATTCTAGAGTCGGGCTTGATAGCCACTCAAGAAGGTGCAGATAGAAAATGACAAAAAAAGGAAGCTACACCATCATCTTCCTGTAGATGGAAGGACACCGCCACCGACAAAAACAAATGTACTTCTAAACTTACTTTAAAACATCTCATTTCACTTTCGCTTAAACTGCCCAACATCTCTGTACTGAATTGTGCTTGATATGAATCACTTATGGCATAACACATCTCATTTGTTTGTTGCTTTAGATCAGGGGTGGGGAAAGTTGGTCCTGGAGGGCGACAGTCCAATAGAGTTTAGTTCCAACCCTAATCAAACAGACCTGAATAAGCTAATCAATGTCTTCAGGTTCACTAAAGCTACAATCAGCTGAGTTTCTTTTGAGGTTGGAGCTAAACTCTGCAGGACCTAAGACCAATGTTCCCCACCCCTGCTTTAGATGAAAGGGTATGCTAAATTAATAGATGTAAATGACCAAGAACATTTATGCAGATCTATTTTCGCACACCTGGGCTCTCTGTTCTTGCGGACCAGGCTGACGAAGGTGTCTATCTCAGCTGCAGTGATGTGTTTCTCCAGAAGCTTTCTGTTGTTGTGCAGCAGGGCTGTGATAGTGTCTTCAGCAAGCACATCATATCCGATCTGCTTCTGCATGAAGCGGAACTGCTTTGCTATGTACTCCTAAACACAAATAATGAGAGAAAGAGGACATTTTTGCATTTAGTTGTAAGTGAATTTTGCAGTTGCAGTAGTGTATTTTTGTTTGCATTTATTTTGTTTCAAAAATAGTTTAACCTGATTTTTGCGATAGTCCTGCTGTGAGTGACGTGAGGACTCTGTAGCAGAGCCGACAGATGTGACGAAAAGGTGCGTGCCGTTGGTCTGCAAGCTCTTCAAGTCGCAGCATAGGGCCATCCCCACTGTCAGTGAACGGGGCCTGCAGCAGCTTGAATATCTGGCCAATCACACAACAAGACGGATTGAAAGGTAATTGAAAATACATGTTAGTGAGATGTTTGAAAACTAAACCCAATAAGAGAGGCAATATGTACCTGTTTGAGTATATTCTGCTCTCTCATGAGTTTCTGACGCTCTCTGTTGGGTTTGTTGACTGTGATTTCCAGCACATCCTGAGCACTGCTGGGAATGTCCACCACAAAATACACCAGATCCTCCAGTAGCTTTGTCACTGACCTGTGTGTGAGAGCATGATGGGAAGAGTGTGTTTTTTTAAGTGTGAGCAGTTTAAAAAAAGGGGGGGGGGCATGAAGATGGATTGGTAAAAAACACAAGATTGTCAAAAAGATGGTCAAATGCACAGATGAATGAATGGATGAACTATTGGATGACAGCATGGTTGAAGGAAAGAAGGACAGACAGACAGACAGACAAAAGTAGCCTAGAAATCTAGATGCACCCTAGCGGCAACAAAAATGATTTTGCAGCAAAGTGTGGTCTACAAACTCTTCGTTGACTTTCGAAGTGGAAAAACCAAACTCTGGTCAGGCCAATCACATCGTGTATAGAGTTGGTGGGCGGGCTTAACACAATGACAGCAGAGATGTGACGGTTCTGCGCTATGATTTCCCTGATACATGAAAGAAACAAGATGCAGCTGGCGAACAGCGGTCTTTCTATTCCGGCTTTTGCCGCGACTCGGATGACTTGGAGTTAAGAGAATATCACTTAAGTCATTCTTAAAAAAGGAAGATGTGTTCAGAGTTTTGACGACCGGATACGGCAAAGTTTAATAAATCAACTTGCATGGGACTCAGCGACTCACTCAGCCACAGCCATTCATTGCTCTGGTTGGTTAGCGCTATCCTATGGCGTGCAGAGGGATATTGAAAGACAACCTTTTATCCAACCCCCCGGATTGAGGTATGTCAATTGTGAGTTCAGAGACCTAACATCTTGATAGGTCTGGCTTGCCAAGCTAGAAGAATTGATGAATGGACAAATAGATGGACGGACAGACAGATGGATAAATGAAGGAAGGAAGGAAAGAAAGGAAGAATAAAAAGATGGGAAGATGGATAGATAGATATATTTAAAAGTCAAAGGGACAGATGGATGAAAGGATGAAGGAAAAGATTAATAAATGGTTGAAGAAAGGACAGAGAAAGACAGATGATGAAAGTTGCCAATGAATGGATGGATGGATGACAGGGTGGTTAAAGGAAAGACAGAATGGATGAATGGATGGATGGATGGAAAGATGAAATAGTTGAAAGAAGGATGGAGAGATGGACAGACAGATAAATGGCTCAATGGATGGGTGGATGAAGAAAGAAATCAGAGGGCAGGTGAATGAATGAATGAATGAATGAATGAATGAGGCATTTATATAGCACTTTCATTTGTACTACTGTACACCCAAAGCGCTTTACAATCATATCAGGGAATCTCTCCTTAACATCACCAGTGTGCAGCATCCACTTGGATGATGCAACACCAGCCACAGTGCAATGGCACCAGTGTGCTCACCACAAACAAGCTATGGGTGGAGAGGAGAGAGAGGGATAGAGCCAATTCAGTGTAAGGGGATTATTAGGAGGCCATGACGGACAGAGGCCAATTGGTGGAATGTGGCCAGGGCACCCGGGTTACACCCCTACACTTTACAAGAAGTGCCATGGGATTCTTAATGACCACAGAGAGTCAGAACCTCTGTTTAACATCTCATCCAAAGGACGGTGCTGTTTGACAGTATAGTGTCCCCATCACTATACTGGGATGTTAGACAGACCAAAGGGTGAGCGCCCCCTACTGGCCTCACTAACACCTCTTCCAACAGCAACCTAGTTTTCCCATCCAGGTACTGAACAGGCTCAGCCCTGCTTAGCTTCAGTGGCCAACCAGTTTTGGGCAAAAGTATCTGGCTGGTAGATGGAAAAAAGTCAAATGGACAGATAGATGGATAGTTGAATAAGGGACGGAAGGACTGATGGACAGACACATGAATGAAAAGATGAATGTAACCTTTACCTCCTCTCATTTTGGGTGATAGTGCCCTTCTCCAGTTTGGCTGCGATGGAAGCTAACACTTTACTAGCATCATTAGCAAAATCCAGATCCCGAACTTCAGCCGGAGACACTGGCACTATGGCAAAGGCCTCTTTATCTTCCTTCAGAGGAGACGTTCCTATCTGAGACACAAATACAGAGTGAAGGAGACACACTTCAGAGAACACATAAACCAATGTTATGGTCATACATAGATAGAAACTGACTCACTCTGAGCATGACTGGTTTCTCTTCCTCTTTATCAATTGGCTGGTTGGTGCTGTGGACCCACGTATTGGTGCAGAGATGCCTGAGCCTCACATATGAGTTTCTGACAGGCACAATCCAAAATACAACAAGTTTAAGATAAGTGTAATTAATCAGAAGATGTCACAAGAGGTCACAATATCGCTGTACCTCGGCACAAGCGAGTCTCCGCCTCTCAGAGTGGTGGGGTCAAGCTCAAAGATTGAAGAAATGTCATTGCCATCAGGAACAGACACCAGTGTATACATAACCTTATCCTGAGGGTTACGTGCACGTGCCCGTATCATTTCTTGCTCCGAATCCAGCTGCGAGAGAAACAATTGATCAACTGTGACTGTACATTCAAGATGAAAGTCTGCTTTTTCTCAACTGAATGTGTTGAAATGAGTGTAATATGGTTAAGAGACCCTCAAATTGCTCATACAGTACTATGAATTCAGAAGCTCAGAAGATGAAACGGGAAAAACACAGAAACACACAGTCACACACGCTCTCAAGCACACACTCACAGAGAAACGGGACTCCAGGCATTCTTCTTCATAGTCTGGATTTACCTGATCACAATAAGGTGAGAATAATTAGATAAATGTCGCAAATCACCTTCTCTACTCTTTCTAACATCAAGCTCTCGAACTACACCCTCTTTGATTCATGTGCATGTGTGTGAACTCTTATTCCAGGTAACATATCGGTCTAACCTCTGCAGCAAGGTAATGGCCGGTGGCCAAGTGTTTGAACCTAAAGAGGCTGTTCCAGTAGCCGGCTCCGCCTCTGCAGGGATCATGCTGAACCACCTGAAAAGTATGCAGACATCTGTTTAGATTCCCAAACCAACAATCACACTCACAAAAACAACTGGTCAACTTCACAAAGCTAAGTCCTTAACTTACCTCTACCTCCCAGAGTGCTTTGCTACTAGTGGCGGAGGTTGCAGACTGGCGCCCGGTGGTACGCAAAAAGACATACTGCTTTTTTCTGTGTTCATCACACGTCAGAAACTTCTCCTGCTCCGCATGAAAAAGCCTCACCACTGTCACCCTGATAACATGTATTTTATTAAAAGGACATTAAAATGCAAAAAAGTAAAATATAATTCCTTTAATCGTAAGTAAATGTAAAGGTCATTGTGTGCATCATGTTTGTGTATGAAACATACCCCTTTCAAGACAATCTCCTGGTTGTCGCTCCATTTCATGAAGAGAACGATTTTCCAACTGGTGGTGCAGTTCACTGAATTCACCTGAGAGAGTAAAAGACAATGGAATAGACCGGTGGTTCTCAACCTAGGAACAGTGGCCCACTATGTGGGCCTTAATTGTTTTAAAAATAAGACAATAGCATTAAATAGCAATAAAATAAACTACAACAACTAAAACTCAGGATATTTTAATTAGGGATGTTCCAATCAAGTTTTTTTGCCCTCGAGTCAGAGTCATTTGATTTTGAGTATCTACCAATACCGAAATCTTGATACGATACTTCTATAATAAATAATAAAAAAAAAGAATAAAGAAGAGCGAAAAAACAGATCCAGATTTCAACATTTTAACATTTGACAACTCAGGTTTGTTGTGTTAAATGTAGCCTTTGTCTTGTCACTTGAGATCCCAAGTTTACATATATCTCACAGTTTGCTATATGTTGTTGTCATTAACTTTATATGTAAACCATAAATATACTGATAAAAACACTGTCAGCAGTAATGACAACAAAATATTTCATTCTGTATTGACAGGTGCAATATTTTAAAATTGATCATTATTTATTTATTTGTTTTAAATTATATTTAAATCTGAATTTATGTCAAAACCTAGACTTTCAACCATCAAAATATAATTTATGAATGTATTTGTGTACAAAATAACATTTAAACATCTTTTCCTATTCTATTTTGCCTGGAAACGCTTCCAACACGCTTGCGTGTCGCGTGAAAAATAGGCGTCGGTTCAATTTCTAGCATGCACAGGCACTGTGCCACCACATATACTATAGATGTGTTTAAAAATACTGAGAATGTAGGCTATATCCGAGTCCTGATTGGGAGGTAACATCCGAGTCTGAAACCACGTGATCGGGCCCAATTTCCGACTCACTTCATCGTATCGGGACATCCCTAATTTTAATACAGCCCCTCATCAGCTGTTTTTTCTTTGAATAACCAGGACTTTATCATATAAAGTCTTATATGCGGTAGCCTTTTTTTGAAAGGGTTATGTCTATAAATTTAACTTTAATATCCCTGGAGGAAAGGCTATGGGCCAGAATTGCTAAACAGGGCAAATTAGTGTGAGCGCAATTGCAAAAAAGCACAAATGGGATTGGAAGGTTCTGCATGTGATCTACTGACGAACTCGCAAATTAAAAAACACAGACGCAGCCGGATCACTCCCATAATGACCAACGCAATCAATCAATAGCAGCACAAATCTGATTTAAGACGTGCTTTTTGGGGTCATTAAATAATGCCGCAAATACCAGTAAATTGACTAGCGCAAACCTCAGTAAATCACCTTGCACGATTCATTTATATTCTCTCCTCCCATAAATTTTGCATCTAAAAGGGAAACTCAAATGCATATGCATTCAAATAAAAAAGAGTTAAGACATTTTTTGTCCAAAAATGAATTAAAGATGCTAAATATTTGTTTTATTTTTTAGATAACATGATGTCTCTGACTGAATTAAACCAACCTGAATTCAACTGATGTGACATTGTTTATCATTTGCATACTACTTTAAAAACCTCTAGGCCGTATGCAGTACACTAGTATTTCTTTCTTAACATAGCCAGAGAGAGGGAAAAAGAAAGATATGGCAAATCTAGTATATTGAACCATCTCTCTCTGTTTGTGTGTGTGTGTATTTTACTTCATTGCATCCTGGATTATCCACAAGCTGATGGCTACTGGCATGCAGCGGCTGTCCAGCGTTGACAGGGTTTAACACAACCTTATCGCCAATGACCACCTGAATCACAAATTACACACACAAAATATTACAAGTGGAACTCTAATGTGTGTTTATCAGGCAAGAACTAGAAATACACAACAAATCAAATAATCTGAGTTGATGACATACTCACATTGTCCCCTATAGAGCGGAGCTTGTAGAAGGGCTGGATATAGAACCACGAGCCTTCATTCCCTGCAGCGTCCAGCGTCACACGCATGGCGCTCTTCTCAAGAAGAGCCGGTAAGCGCTTATTTACCGTCAGATACTTATTACTCTTCAGATGGAGAAGCTGCAAATATATATATGAACAGATACACAATTCATTTGACTGCTAAATATTCAGCTTTTCTACATTAAAGTGCTTATAAATGTTCTGTATTATATACAACTTAAATGTTAGTGGAAGTAATATTTGTGCTCATGTGTAAATGAAAGATTTACCTGGATGACATTGCCATACTGAATAACTGTTCCTAGAAGCTTTTTGTTCTCAGATTCATTTTGTTTCTTCTCTAAATCAGCAGCATGCTAAAACAAAACACAGTAAGAAAAAAAATGAGAGGGGGAAAACTGCAAATGCAATACACATGAGCACTAAAGAACATGTGACAAGAGCACATTCCATTTTGACTGCTCTTCAGAACAGCTTCAGAGAAGTTGATAAATATAGTGTCCTTCAAAAAAGAAGCTGTTGGGTAGCAAACAAACTGTGCTCTTTTAAATGACATGTCTTGTTACATTGTTCAGATGGCCCACTGAGTATTCTTCACATTCGGTTTCATTCACAAGGACATATTTTTTATTGTTAGCAACTTTTCTACATTCTGTGTATATATAAGGTCATAAGCAGAGCGTGAACCAACAGCAGGATGAAGCTATGAAGTATAGGTGTGTCCCTCCATGGCTTCCTTTCTTTGGATAAAGATTGTATGTGTAATTTACTTACACATGCAATCCAATCAAATACCACTACTCACAGCTACGACAAGCTACTCAAGAGCAAGTATGAATGCATGATATGTTTTTACTCGGCATGATAGGCAACTAATACACCTAACACTACTGGAAAGTTGCCAATTTATCAGAATGAGATATTGAAGTTATTTGTAAAGGAATGTTTTACTTTCTTGAATTAACTTGTTTCTAATGCTACCATAATCTACAAAATATGAATTAATCCAATAAATCAATCCAATAAATAGAAAATATCTTTGTTCCTTGTTTCATCGTGACTTTAAAATCGCAGCTCATGGTAGTCATTATTGAAGGGTTAGGGACTGTGTATGTTCTTGTGGTGCCATCAGCCAATCATTTGAGGTGTGGATACTGGATATTAATTCTAGACCATAGACTATAAAAAAAGCAGACGCTCCTCCGCTCGTTTCCATCGGAGAGAACTGAAGCTGCCAACGCCCCGAATCCCGATATGGCACTGACATCTTTGGACTTGAGTCTGTGCACTTGCGTTTTGGGACCAGTCATGCGCAGTCGTGAGCAGGAAGTAAATATAAGCGTGATGTATACTACAGTAAATGACAGAAACTATGTTTGGAAAAAGGATATGTGAAGTGTATTTTAATTGTTTAGTTGGTCTCACGTCCCGTCTGAATAACATGGGGGCGGGGTTTAGGACCGGTCACAGGGAGGCGATCGAGACGTTTTTGCTTCACTTTTGTGGGATTGTGCGGCACACTTGTTCTAGACCAGCAGTTGACCTTTGGCTAAGCCCCGCCCCCTTAGTTACTGTTGCTACATCCGTCAAACTTCATCTGGTCTCTGGTTTGGTATCAACATGGCTTATGCTGTGACAGCTCTTCCTGCAGAAATGTTATCAAACTTTTAAAGCAGCAAATAAAGTGTCCGATAGTCAGAAGTAGGCAAAAGGGGCTGCAATATGCGTTCGAAGGCTATATTCAAGACATACAGGTGAAACGCAAGAAACAAGGCATCCAAATAGAGGCAAAAGCATAACGTTACCGGTCACAGTCAAAACATGAACCACCGCATATCCTACTAATCGAAGGAGTCTGGGACTAACAATATCAGGGAGCAACACTGTTCATGCAAAGATGGGTAGGTCTCTATTCACTTTTATAATCGTTATTACAAAGCAAACGGACTACACGAGTATAACGTTGTATTTATTAGCAGCGTGTGCTGGCGTATCAACAACCGGTATGAGAACCGAAATCATAACCTAAAACATTAGAAGCAAAAAAGATGTGCTTGTTGATCTTTGAGGGGTTTAATGTTAGCTGACTGAGGACGTCACATACAGTTTAATCCAAAGATGACACTTGTCAGGATTTGACTTTGGTTTTGGGAAGGGAAAAAACAGACACCCTCTCTAACCTCTCTGGGAAACGCGTATCTGTGTTACAAATGCCCCAGGCACAACGTTTAACCATATTTTGGATAAAACTACGACGGTAATAGCCTGCCGAGGCCAAAAATATGAGACGCCTGTGTTGAAAGTCAATGGAGCGCTGTGAAAACGTGTCGGACCTCTGTGGGAGCTCGTTCTTGGCTGCGCTGTGATTGGTCAACCTACATTCTAGGGCGTGGCTTAGCCAAAGGCGAATTATGAGCAGTGTTATCCCAAGAAAACTATTGTAATTCCTTATATTAATATAAACAAACAGATCATGTCCGTGGCCAGGTGAAGACAAGCTTCACACTCACATGGAGTTTGTTGAGCAGAACAGTATCTGTGGTGCTGTTTCCTCCAGGTTTGGCAGCTTTCCAGAACTGTTTCTGTGCCGAGTATCTGTTCATGGGACACAGTCTGAACAGACAGTCTGCAGAGAGAGAGAGAGAGAAAGAGATAAAACATATTTCATCCCTGCCACAGACAAGCAGAACACAAGCATCACTCATTACTCCTATAAACACATACACAATCACATTGTGTTTAGACACACCTACGCACAGCTTTCAAAACCTGCTGAATGGGATGACAATGTGATCATAAATGGTAAGGAAGAAAATCAGTATGAAAATCAATATGTAAATTGTGTGTCTGTGTGATTTACATGTGCAAAACTGTTAAAACAGAACTATTCTCTCATACCAGCAGATGCAAAAAAAAGCCTTTTGAAAAGAACTTGATTACATAATGAAGGTAAATTCAGAAGCATCTAATATGACAGAAAACAGACACAGACTGTCTTTTAAAAGTGATAAGAAAAGAGCTATTCAGACATAAAAGTGAAAATGCACTTTTTTTCAGCAGAACTCCAGTCTTACCAAATAAGGGAGAGAGGGGAGCCAGAGAGAGAGAGCGAGAGAGAGAAGAGAGAGAGAGAGAGAGAGAGAGAGAGAGAGAGAGAGAGAGAGAGAAGAGAGAGAGAGAGAGAGAGAGAGAGAGAAGAGAGAGAGAGAGAAATCTGGTCTCTGTTTCTAGTTCTCTAGAGATTGGGCTGATAAAACACCAAAAAGCTCTAGGGTCATTGGAGGAATGAATAGAACATACACTTGTATAAAAACAAGAGTCTTTAAGAGTTTCTGATTACAAAAAAAGGAGCTAGATTTCTAGATTTTCCCTGAGATTAAACTTGATGCTACAATGCTAATGTGTTATGGGTGGTTGCAAGGCTGTTGCTTTACTGATCCTAAACTTCCACACACCAATTCCCTATGATATAGCTCGGGTTCGTCCTTCAGTGACAGTCTGTTATACTAGTTTGCTTATGTATCATCTGCCAAAAGTTGTATCGTTTTGAAATCAATGCATACCCAAACATAACAAACATATTCATGAAATAATAGCAATAGAAAATGAACCCATCACATGCTTCCATTTTGCTTTGGTGTGTGTTTATATTTGAAGGAAATAGTACGCATTCCTCTCTGCTGGGGCCCACTGACCATCAGACAATTATCTCTCCTTTTCTTCCTCCCTTCATCACAGACTCAAGCTTTGATCGAGAATGAGGAGTTGACGTCATTGTACAAAGCCCCTCCCCTCTCCGCCATGTTGGTTGGATTCCCACGGTAAAACAGTATTGTTTACGTGTGTTTTTAGCTCGGTAGTAGAGGAGTTTCTTGCAATTCCGCACTGTTTTACCATGCCTGGAAGTCACTGCTGCGTTAAAACTCCTCCAGTAACTCACACGAGACATATGGAAAACATAGGAACAATGGAATACAGTTTTTTAGGTTATCGAAATGGACACAGCATCAGGGAGAGTATCTGACGAGGAGACGCTGGATTGCATGGTTGGCTGATGCCTTTAGTATACGATTTTCACTGTTTGCTGTGCCTTAACGAACATACGCAAAAGTGTTGTTTGAGTGCCTTGTTCATTACTTTTTTATTTCTTTGAAATAAATGTTTGAAACAACTTGATATGGCTTAACAATATTTATTGAGAACTGAAATATATGTATATTTGGACAATATAAGTTTCATGGACAACATAAGTAATAATAATAAAATAATAATACTGTTATTAGTGCAAAAGAACAAATATCTTGATGCTGCTTCTCCAAATACAGCTGTTTTGTGCTTAGTGTGAGTTTGTTCCTGTACGATCCTTTTCTTTCGCCTTATCTTTTTGCATTGCTTTACTTTCCTCCTTTTTCTCGTATTCTTAGATCCGTCTCGTGTCCTGCCAAAACAATAAATGCGCGAAAATAATCAATGCGCGAATATTAAAGAGCTCTGGAATGTTTAGTCGTGTCTCTGTTAGTCTGGGTTCTAACATAGGGTTCTAAAGGCGTTGCCGCTGGTAAGCCGATAGCGTCTCCTCCCATCATGGCCGACCGGCTCAGACCCGCCCAAATCGGCACATGACTCCTCATTCTCAATAGAAAATGAGAAAAATGTTAAAGGAGTAGTTCCTCGTGGTATTAATATAGTACCGTTCAAAAGTTTGCAGTCAGTAAGATGTTTTTAAGAAATGTTTACATTTATTTAGCAAAGAAGCATTAAAGCTACACTGTGTGATTTTTACCCCATCTAGCAGTGAAAAGGTATATGACCATCCAGTGAATATTAGTTTCTGTTCCTCTCAATTTTGATTTCGTTTTAACTCCTACGTGGCCAATGTAGTCTCAAGATTAACATGGCTTCCAGTTCGACCTCATCCATGAGTGTTAACTCGAACATAAACGCGAAAGGCAAAGCTTGAATTAACAGGTATGTCCCTCTTTGGCTAATGTACTTTCAAGATGGAGGGGCAACATGGCAACCGACATTAGAACCCCTTACCCGTATGTATTTTCAATGGCATTATACACTCGCGAGAATACTTTATTACTTAACGAAGTAAATATACATTAATGAGCACATATATTTTTGAAAGAACTAAGTGTTTTAGCTAAGAATTAAAGCTACAATATGTAAGGATTTTGTAATAAAATATCCAAAAATCACTTGCACGGTGTGATATATTTCCTGCAGTTGTGTACTTACAATATCCCCAAAGTCTCCAAAGTTGTTTTATTTCAGAGAAATTCCAATTTTAAAAAGTGTCCGTCCCGGAAAAAATGTCGCCTGTAAATGACGCAATATCCGCGCTTTCCTCGGCTATTCTCGGCTATCCTCGTTTCCGCTCGTATTGCCATAGCCATGACGTAAACATGGCGACAGACGCAGACAACTGCATAGTGAGTAACATCTAGCGGCACCCAGTTCTTGTTTTGTTCAAACACAGACCATGGCAAGCAGACTAGAATGAGGATCAATATCAGCGTGATGTTTTTGAGATGCCGATAGCTAGCGTCCGAGACTGACTTCCACTCGAGAGAGCTACGTCAGCGTCCGTGACTAATTTGGACTTGACAGAACTCACGAGTCACGACATTACAGCTTCATTGGACAGGTGAGCAAAATTATAAAACAAATCAATGTTATAACGTTAGCTTGACATGATGAAATGTTAGAATATGGTCAGTATGTTATTCTTATGTTGATCTAGCTGCTAGTTCGTATAGCAAACCAACTACAGTAACACGTAGAATAACATTATGACTTTCAACACACATTTAAATGCTGTTTAGTATGATAGTGTAGCATTATTCCAAGTGGAACAGCGATGCGTTTCCCTCACAAGATTAATTCATCTAATAAACTGACCTGTGTGAGTAATCCAGCACTTGCGTGTAGTTCAATAGGATGAAATTTCCTTATTCCTTTATATCCGTGGACTCGCGTGTGATATATGTATCTTATTAGCAATCGCGACCTGCTTCATAGCACTGTAATGTTAAAAAACATGAGTGTTTTCACTTATCCTTAAACATTATTAGATCCATCAGCTTGACAGCAAGTCCCATCATTCAGCTCGTTACTGCGTCATATAGATTCGCCTTTGTTATTGTTGGAAACGGCGCCCTCTTGTGCCCAACTGAAGTTACATACTGGAGCTTTAACTAAAAGAGTTACACAGTGTAGCTTTAAATTGATCAAGTCACAATAAACACATTAAAAAACATTACATGGTGGTGAGCGCAGTGGATAAGACACATGGCTTTGGTGTGACACTTAACCCCTAGTTGCTCCAGAAGGCGTGCGACCTCTGACATATATAGCAATTGTAAGTCGCTTTGGATAAAAGCGTCAGCTAAATGAATAAATGTAAATGTTGCAAAAGATTTTTAATTCAAATAGAATGTTGTTCATTTGAAGTACTATTTATCGAAGAATCCTGAGAAATTATCAAGAATCCTGAGAAATCTGTTCCACAAAAATATTAAACAAGAAGCACTTGAACTTTTCAACATTGAAAATAAGAAAATGTTTCTTAAGCACCAAATCAGCATGTTAGAAGGATCATGTGACACTGAAAGACTCTTTGCCATAACAGGACTGTATTACTGTTAAAATAGAAAGAGTTATTTCAAAATCGTAATATTTTTTTTATAATTTTTTTCTCCATTTTTAATCATATTCATTTTGAGCATAAAGGACTTCTTTCAAATAATTTTTCAATCTTTCTGAAAGATTTCAATCTTTCTGAAAGATCTTTCTTTTCAAACTTTTGAACAGTAGTGTATCTCAGATACATTCTAGTATTTACCTAAGCTTTGCTCAAAAAAGGTTAAAAGAACCAATGGTTGTTGGGATCTCTAAAGTTAAAAATGGCTTGTTTCTTGATCTGCCAAGTTTAAATATGCACAAGTGAGAATAACATTTAAGAGCTGTGATGGAGCGAAAGATTAACAAAGAATAACATTCATTTCTATGTTCAAATCTCTATCACATGGCTTTCGAATATTTGAAAGACTTTGTAAAATGTACTACTTTTATACTTTTATAGTAGTCATTTTGTACTGGTTTTCTTGTGTGGAAGAGCAGTGTGAACTTCATTCAAAGCAAAGGTTGCACATAAGATATAAAATCATGTGTTTTGAAAAACATGAATAAATCATGAGAGGAATTATATTTTAGAACAAATCTCTCCCTCTAACATTCAGTGGCCAACTAGTGATGGAAACCAGTTCTTATGTACTTATATACACACACCCCTACTCATGACGTAGCTTCTCAGTGTCACCAGCAGATGCATTTTAAGTGATGTGAGTTTAGAGAGCCTCATTCACACACAATCATGTGTGCAGCCTTTGAAGCACAATCATTTATCAAGTCCTTTAACTAAGTAGATCTGTGTTGGTAACAATTTCCACAGCAAAATAAACATAGACAGACTGTTCTATATAGATTTATGCCATCAAAGATTTGATTGACAATAATAATTACAAGTTTTGGAAAACAATGTTTTAATAATTCCTAAGAATTAAGGATGACATGCTAAATTAAGTGGTTTTCATGGAAATGACAAACTTTTCTCTGGGGTACATCATCTGACCTATGACTTCAAAGTCCAATTTAAGTAACTGAACTTCCTGCCTTAGCTGAAAATAAACCAGCGTAACATCCACATCCACAAACACGTTTAAATGGGTACATTCCATAGATGTAAAGGTTTTTGAAGATTTGGTCAGGTTTTAGTCACTTCTGGGTACAAATTGTCCCCAAAATATAGTTAAGTAGGCACACACACACACAAACTCACCCCTGAACTTCTTGGGTGGGTTGTTCAAGTCCCCTGCATCTGGTTGAACAACACATCGGTCATCAACCAACCTGAAACCAATGAGAGTGTTAATCTGTAGAAGTTTATAATTTTGGTTAGTCTGAACGTTTAACCATGTGTGTGTTTGTGTGAGTAAATAATAGTGTGCATTTGCAAGTGTGCATCTTTATGTAGCCTTTTTTGGCCCAAAGAGGCAGCTGGACATAATCCAAATTCCAAGACCAGTCAGCCAAAAACACACACACACATAAACAGGGTTAAACTGCTGACAGCTGGTTATTCTTAACTACACATTAAAGATTAGCATTCAACCACAGCAAACTCAGTCTTGATCTTCAAACCGATTAGATCACATTAAAGGTGCAAAATCTGTCATTAGCTCATTAACCCATCTTCTTGTCATTCCAAACCTGTTTTACTTTTGTTTCTTCAGAGGAACACAAAAAAGAGGACTTTTTGCATTAGTTGCTTTTTTCCCTTGCAATTACAATTAACAGATGCTAAAAAAGAACGATGGTTCAACCATTTCTCAGAAAACAGAGTTCAGTGTTGAAGAATTAACGGGAAAAAGGGATTTAATAAATAAGCTGGTTCTGCTTGTTAATCTATTTATTTGCTGTAATAATTACTCTTGGAACAAATGCAGTTAAAATGTCCCTGCTTATAAAATCCACTGATCTGCTTTCAATTAACATGTGATTTTAAAAGCATTCCATAAATATCATAACAGGCGGTGTCAAATCAACTCACCCCATAGTGCTTATGAAGCCACTGGTAGAGCCTTCAGCATAAAGGGAGCACATGTCCCCAATGTGTAGGAAACTTGACATTTTATCCACCATGGCAACCACTCCACCACCTGCAGAGGTCAGAGGTCAAAGACTCATGACTGTGTCTGTGTACAGGTTTATGATTAAGCAAACAAGACAGACAGCAGCTTTAACCATAAAAAGACATATAGGTTTACACTTACACATTTAAAGCAACACATATATGATGTGTGGTTAGAAGTGTCATTTCATACAGTACAAAAATACAAAAACAAAACAGTTTCAAATAGAACATATAAAAAATGTATAGCTCTGCAGAGCTCAAACAGAATGTGTCCACAAAAACAAAAGAAGCAATATTCATGTGCTAAACCAATTTGAATGGCCCACTGCATGAACTAAATAACAACATGTGATCATTAGTAGCCCATGATGCAAAGACAAACAAGCTGAGGACTTGAAAACTGATTCCATTTATAATTAAAATATAATTTATAACAGAATGCACTGAGCCTTTTCACATTCTTAGTTCAAATTTAATTCATCACAAAATTCGAATTCCTGAGTTTCTAGTAACAATGATGCTAATTACACTTGGCAAGTTGATTTATTAACTTAAACTGACTAAACACTTATTCCAAGTTCAGTGCATTGGAATAACATACTGAAAATACACATTCAGTGTCAAATTTACAAAGTTAAATCTGAATGCATATATAAATACAAAAATACAACAGGAAGACAAAAATGCATTCAAATTTAAATAAAGAGACCCTCTTCTGAAGTGCTAAATTAAAATAAGCTGAAATTATTGTCTTAAAATACCTTTTCTGTTTTTATATATATATATAAAATAGGCGTAATACTTCATAAAAAGCTGTCAGAATATCTATCAATATTTTACTGTCATATTGAACTGTCAATTTTGATTTCATGCTGACTTCAAATAGCTATACTATCCCAGTCATCCCTTAAGTTCACTTTCAAATATTGTGGTTTAATCAACATATTAGGATATGTGGACATTTAAATAACAGAAATAAACAAAATGATCAGACATAGGTCTACCTGTACTGACAATACGGAAACTGGTTTGAGGGCATACTGACTGACTGTAACCGTTCCATTTGACGGCTGTATCGTCACCAGACTCTTCCTGTAACTACTAGATTTGATTAACAAATGATTAGACAAGAAAACCGTAAATACGCATAGAGAGAGAGAGAGAGAGAGAGAGAGAGAGAGAGAGAGAGAGAGAGAGAGAGAGAGAGAGAGAGAGAGAGAGAGAGAGAGAGAGAGAGAGAGAGAGAGAGAGAGAGAGGAGTGCGGAGGAGGGATTTGCATGTGAATACTTTTTTCTAACTGCAAAGCAAAATGCATCTTATTTTACATGAAAACTACAGCTATATTGTTACATATTGCGTTAATTACAGCTTAATCTGATGCTGTTGTAAAACACTGAATTCTGTTCCATCTGTTGAACGTTGGCAGATCGCCCGTCTTTGAAAATAGAAACTAACAACTCATTTTCTAGCCATGTCAACAACGTCAAAACGAAATAAAAAGACATAAATCCGACTAGCTCATGGGCACATTAACTCAATCCAGTAAACGCATTTATGACAAAGCAGTTTTTTATGAATCCGTGCCGAAATGCGATTAAACTAGTAGCCTATCATAACATTGGTTTGGACTGTTACATCAAATAGTATACCAAAAAAAATAAATACCGGCTTAACTGAAACATTTGTGTCTTCCTCGCTGAAGTTTGTATCGTTTTTTCCATCTTTCTATAGGTTCCGTGAGTTGTTCCCCATGGCAGTTTATCTAACCTGAACGTTAGGGGCGGGTTCAACAGGTGCGCGCGCGATGCTCTCTCGTATATAAGATAAATATTTAATAAAGCATCATTCCTGAACAAAACTCTTATTATTCCGTTTATTCTTGCGTAGTCGAGACTCTACCTCTCTCAAACCGAAGTTGGAGCAAACGTGTCCGCTGTTTTCCCCTAAAGTTGTGTCTTCTGTTTGAGAAAGTTATTATCCCGACTCTTCATAGAGTCCAGCACAGCGGTCCATCGCCCCGATGTTCGTCTCTTTTCGGATTGCCGAGTGACTCTGTGAACGGAGGAGTGCGGTGGCTTTCTGGGAAATTGTGTTCCAGCGGTGCCACGCCACGGTTATTTCAATAAACTGTGGCATTCAAGAACTACAAGACCCAGACATTCCCTTTCAATTGACTAAAATAATTTAGTTTTTGTTGCAAACAGTCTACACTTGAAAGAAAAACTGCATTTATTTATAGCTATATTTATAGAAGAGGTGACAGGTAGTGATCATGTAACAAATTTTGATCTGCTGATGCTGTTGTCACAACTTGCCCCACTGCCAATTAAAAACTATGCAATAATTTGTTTGTGGTGATCAAATTTACCGAGAATAATAATTTTAAGTAATTTTAATTTTATTTAATGTAAGTAGGCTATAGGTAATGTATACTATAATATGCACTAAAAAATAAGCAGGGAAACAAATGATGAATTATCATTTGTTGATGAAATGAACGAATGATTATTTTTATGTTCAAAGTAGGGCTGTCAAACGATTATTGCATCCAAAATAAAAGTTTGTGTTTACATACTATATGTGGGTGCATGTGTATAATTATTTTACATATATAAAATACACACATATGCTTGTATATATTTAAGAAATATTTTATATGTATATACTGTACATAGATTTATATATAATTTATATTATATATAAATATGTTATATATAAATAATATTTTTATCGTAAATATACATGCATGTGTGTGTATTTATATATGTAAAATAATTATACACAGTGCACCCACATATAGTATGTAAAACACAAACTTCTATTTTGGATGCGATTATCATTATCATTTGACAGCCCTAGTTCAAAGTAGTAGTCCAATATACATATTAGCTAAAGACATTTAATATAAGCTGAAGTGAGACCCCAAAATGAGGTAACAGATTTCGTGTATGCTGCCATATCAGATAGGACTACCTTGTCCAATCTGCAACAGAAAACAGAAGTTTAGATTTCCGCCAGAATAAAATTTCATTAACCATTAACATTAAAGTCATTTCTGTGTACTCCTGCTGTAGGCCTATGTCTGTTGCGGTTTACATCCGCAAATGCAGAAGAGAGAATTTTAGGCATCAACAGAGTTCATTTGAGACAATCAAGCAGTTTTGTGTGAAATAGACGAGGGTAACAGATTTTGGCAACTTCAAATGCTGTGTTGTTGGATGTGGTGAACCTGCTGTATATCTGCAGACCAAAATTATTTCTAGGATATAAAGATTAGACATCACCAGAGTGAATCTGTAAAGTCAATCTAAGTGAACGAGGGGAAAGGGAAACAGATTTTCGACAGCCTGTTGCTGCCTCTGACAGATTATGTGACCCTACTACTGATATCTGCTGCTGTTCAAATAAGACCAAAATTATTTCTACAGTATAAAACAAAGAGGTTTAGAGTAGCCTACACATCACCAGAGTTAGAAAAACATTAAAGCCATTTTGAGTGAAACAGCCCAGAAGTGAACAAACCAATCAATGCTACCTCGTTAGATTCAGTGACCCGGCTGCATAGGCTATCTGCAGGCAGCTATTTCTAAAGTCCAGAAGAGAGAAGGTCAGACAGAGTGGATTGAAGTGACCATGCGCTCTATAGGCTCATGCAGCATATCATATGTTCACATCAGAGCAATCAGACCAGGATGCTTTCAAAATACAGAAAAGTTTAGATATCACAAGAGTGAATTTGAAGAGCATTCCAGCTAGTTTGTCCTCCTAAATAATACATCAAATGTAATAGATCGTTTTCTTTGTTTGACAGAATCAGAATGACGAGCAAGCATTGCACTAGAACAACTTGTCTACAAATATTATTTCTTGAAGTAGCCTAGAAATAATAGGCCCTAGATTAATCTGTCTCTCCCCGCCAGTGCACGTGCGCCTTGCACGAATGAACAGCGACCTCTAGTCACAGATTTCTCTAGTCATCAATTTCAACACAACACCAGAACTAGGTTACTATAGCAAACGTTACACGACAAAATGGCAGCAATTGAGATGAATTGGAAAGTAAAACCGATAGCCAAAGTTAGATTAATTTCAGGCTAGCCAACTAGAACGCACCATTAATCATTTCAGACACGTCACCTGACTGATCACATGACCATAGCCGCTTAGCCGGAAGTGTGCAATGCAACATGAGCAGAGTTTAAACTGGTTATGGCATCAATATTGAACAGCTCTGTGTTTTTATTTCTATGCATTGTGGCAGCACATTGTGATATAAGCGACATCGTGCTCGACCAGAGTCCGCAGTCTTCGGAGTCGCAGAGCACGGGTTGTGGTTGTCAAGGACTGAAAGGGAGGTTGTCTGTTGATGTGAGTTATGAAAACAATCTGGAACACAAAGATGATGCAAATATATACTCCAAAACAGCAAATGAAAGTCCACACACGATAGAGCCTGGTGTACTCACTAAGGTAGGTTTGCCATCATCATCATAGGCTAGACAAGTAAAAGTGAGAAGAAATTATAAAAAAATATATAAAAAAATTGTTTTAATAAAATTGATAAATGGGGCGGTGGGACCATTGTATTTAAATCTTAAAAAGTTGAGAAAAGCGCAATAAAAATATATAGAGATGTGAATGCAATATTCTAGGCCTTAGTTAAATTAGGATATTTAATTGTCTTTTTTAAATGTTCCTTTAAAAAACATTACTGGTGTGCATCTTGAGACTAAACAATTGCACTGACATATTTCAAGGTATGTCAGTGCAAATGTGCTTTGAGTTCACTTATAAATGGGAATTCTGTCATAATTTACTCAGCCTCAAGTTGTTCTAAATCCATATAAATTTCAGGCTTGGAACAACTTGAGGGGGAGTAAATGATGGCAGTGTTTTCATTTTTGGATGAGCTGTCCCTTTAAGACATCTTAAACATGCATTTTACTCTAGGTTTAGGCTTAAGTCTTGTCTGTGAAAATCAGACAGAAATCTTCTATAGCTATATAACTTTTTGACTAAAATGACAACCTTGGTCATCATTTACTTTAATTATATTGACAAGAACAACATTCTGATGTAAATATTATACAACTTCTAATGGAAGGAAGAAAGACATGATGATTAAAAAAGTATTTTCATTAACTTTTGCATAAAATGTTTAACAAAACAGCCACAGATCTGAATGTGGTGTGTGTATGCGTGTGTAGCTGGTGCTTCTGCAGGGAGGTTTGGTTCATGATGGGAACGGATGAGCCCAGGAATACCACAGGATGGAGAGGGCCCACAGAGGAGAGTGAAGGCTAAACCCTTTTTACATTGAAAAGCACGAGGTCACAAACAAGCAGTTTCAACACTTCACCAACCAGACAGGCTACATCACAGAGGTACAATCCCATTGGCAAAAAATGCTTCTTCTTTAACCCGATAACAATACTCTCACCTACTGTTACCAAATTCACCTACTTCTGCCTCTGTCCAAACTTTTTTGGAGTGTGTTGCAGTCATCAAAATGAAAATGTTTATATTACAAAATACAATTAAGTTTGTTAATCTTTTCTTTGTATGTTTGTTAGTTAAATAAAGGTTTAAGAGAATTAGCAGACTGCACATATTGTTGATTTATAGCATTTTACAAAATGTCCCAACCTTTCTAGAAATGATGTTGTATATTATATCCATTTACAGGACCATAAGACAAATAATCAATACTTATGCTAGCTCAGTCGGCTATTTATTTCTCTTCAGGCCGAGCGTTTTGGAGACTCTTTGTTTTTGAGGGACTGCTCAGTCAGGAGGTGAAGAGCGCTCTTTTACATGCGGTGAGAAACGTCTTTCTTTCATTCTGTACTAATGACTGGAACTGGCTGCTGATTATACATTTTATTCATTTAATAATGTTTGCAATATGAAAAAAAAATTGTCACACTGCAGGATTATTATATGAATGACTATTAGTACATAAATATAAATGATCTGAAGATCAAAGAGGCTCAAAATTGTAAAGAAAACAAAACAGATGTGATGACCAACTAGAGCATCTAAAAATATACTTTCCATTACATGTATATATTTTAAACCTAAAATCTTAATGTTGAAAAAAGGTTATGTCCATCCTATTTGTCAATACCTATTTTCTGTGTAAAATTGAATTCGATGTGAATTCAAGGGGAGCCAGGGAAAAGAATGTTGTTAGCCCATCGACTTCTACTTAATAAAAAAAAAGGTTCCCTTTATCTCAGTGGAATAAGATTTTGTGACTTTTCATACATTATCTATCTATACACACACTACACACACACACAAAAAAAACTAGGCTTGATTCGGTTGTTCTGAAGGTATGGTAAAAAAAGTTTACAATTCCGGTCTTCGGGTCAATATGACCCCACATTGAAATGAATGGGAAATGTGAAAAAACTAAATATATTCTCTTCATGTGTCAAAAAAAAATCTGGCATAAATCTGAACATTTTTACACAGAAATGAAGGCCTAGTACTGGAGCATAAATGCAATGTATCATGAAAAAATCATTTCATATGCAAGCTAATGGTGTAGTTGAGGATTGCATGGTATATGGATACAAAAGTACTTTATATCTCCAAAAAACACAGATGAATGATAATGAATAAACAAAGAATTATATATTATTTGTATAATCAAAGTTTATTTTTCTGTACAATTACTAATTAGTTGTTGGGTCATATAGATCCTGAAGCCTAGAAAGTGTAAACAGGAAACGAAGACCATTTGAAGATTAAAGACATAGAAGAACTTGAAAATTAACTACAAATGTAGTCAACTTTTGCTATATCCAAGAATAAACGGTACTGGCTCAGCTACAGTTTGCCTACATTTATTTATGGTCAGTAGGTGGCTGCTGCTCCTTGGTGGTCCCCAGTGAAAGGTGCAAACTGGATAACACCCAGAAGGACTCAGATTCAGCCATAGACCACAGGTAAAGAAAATATATGTAAGCAATATCACATGAGCAAGCAGTGAATGATTGCAATACAACGCCAACTATACTGTATAAACATATGCTTATCTGCTTAAATCATTTCCTGTTAGATAGTCATATTAAATATAATCTCTGTGTTCGTATCTAGGATGAATCACCCTGTTCTGCACGTGTCATGGGCTGACGCACAGGCGTACTGTCACTGGGCCAAACGCAGACTTCCTACTGAAGCTGAGTGGGAGTTGGCCTGTAGAGGGGGCTTCAGGATAGGTGTTGTGTGTTTGTTTTGTTCTCACTTTTGTCATATTTGAACGTCTTTGAGCGTTTTTGAACATTCTCCCTCTATCACTCTTGTTAGGCTGTACCCATGGGGAAATAAACTAATGCCTAAAGGGCAACACTATGCTAACCTGTGGCAGGGCGATTTCCCTCAACACAACACAGCAGAGGACGGCTATGCTAACACATCACCGGTGATCGCTTAGAATAAATTAGCAGACCAAATACAAAAAGATACTTATACATGTACAGTATATTGTCATAAATGAAGCAGTTTTGCTATTGTTTATATTTTTATTTAAATTTGTAGAAGCCCTTTACCCTGATTTACAGCTCAACCCTTGTGTATTTTGAGAGAAGATCAGTTAAAGCAGTGACTGCAGATGTTTAGCATGTACATTGAATATAAAAAATACACCCCTGTTAAAACAGCATTTTTTGTGATGTAAAAAATAAAACAAGATAAATCATATCAGAATTTTTGCACCTTTAAAGGGTGTCTGTATAGAAATTTCTCCCATCTAGCAGTGAAATTGTATTTTGCATTCAAACGAATAGTGCTCTCTAGCACCTCGCTTTTCGAAAAACAACAGCTGTATTAACAGGGGTGTGTAGACTTGTGTATATCCATTGTAAATACATTTTAAGTGATGTCTCTGTCAGGTGATGTCATTTCCTGCCAATGGCTTTGGTCTGTATGACATGGTGGGGAACGCATGGGAGTGGACTGCAGACTGGTGGAATGTACATCACAATACAGAAGACAGATATAATCCTGTAAAGAAGGATGCACACACATCCACACCTTTTTATACTCAAAAGGAGTTTTAACCCATTATACTAATGCTACAATTTTTTTTCCACAGAAAGGACCAGAATCGGGGACAGACCGAGTCAAGAAAGGAGGATCGTACATGTGCCACAAGGTAAAACATACACAAAGTCATCTACTGTATGACTGACAAAAGGCGCTGGGATATTTTGTCAGATAAAATATGTGCTGGAAGTACACTACCATTCAAACGTTTGTGGAAAGTACGTTTTTTTCTACTTTACTTACTTTTGATTAGCAATAATTTGGTGGATTTATAATGCTACAAAAGATTTCTATTTCAATTAAATGATGCTCTTTTCAACTTTCTATTCATTCAAAGAATCCTAAGGGTTTTTTTTATCATGGTTTCCATGAAAATATTATGCAGTACGTTTTACAACATTGATAATAAGATAATAAGGATGTTTCTTGAGCACCAGTCAGCTTTTTAGAATGGGTTGTGAAGATTATTGATTGTTGAAAACGCAGCTTTGACATCACAGGAATAAATTACATTAAAATACATTAAGATAGACAACATTTATTTTAAATGCATCTGTTTTTGCTGTATTTTTGAGCAAATAAAAGAAGCCTTGGTGTGCATAAGATACTTATTTTACAGAACTGTATGGTAAAGCTGGTCTCCACATATTTAGTCTGCACATACAGTATATCCACCTAAGTGGAAAACACAACCTTCATCTGTTACAGGGTTCATACGGTCATGGAAAAACCTGGAAAAGTAAGCAATTACTGACAAAAATAGCAATTTTTCAGGTCTGGAAAATTTTGGAAAATAAATAAATTATAAATAAACACATTTTTGGACAAGTCATGGAAATCCTTTAAAATATTTATATAAAAAGTATATGTTTATGTGATAATATTGGTTAGACAAACTACAATACTTAACATTCATCCGACTCGTATCCAACTGTGGCATTACACACCAATCACGTAAATTTCTGTTGAGCTTATGAATGTGATGGCCAATCAGAGCCAGTTCAGATTAGTCATTGCTAAAATTAAGATATTAATTTCTGACCCTGGGCGTGGGGTAACGTCTGTACTTTTAGTTTGTACCTTGACGCAAAATGCAGAAATGAAAAAATAATTGACTTTTGGGGGATTCACACATGTTATCTTGTTGACTGATTGATGGTTATCCAATGAGATTAATGGTAAATAAGAGGCAAAGCTGTTTTAAAATGTTCTTAGTTACTAAATTTTGTATTCCAAAAGTTTGTTTCTAGCACTGCCACCTTGTAAAGTTACTGTCAGTGTTACTGGATACTTACTTAACTATTTAACATTTTTGCCTCCCATTGATGTATGTTAATCCATTGCTACATAGTGGAGTTCTGAGGATTAGACAGTATTCTATCTAACCATCTTACTGGTACATCAGCGTTATGTAAATGTTTATTTTGTAATAAACCACATAGCTTGTCATTAAGTTAAGATATGTTGTGATTTGCAGTTTGAACATGGATTTTTATTCCTATTTACACAGGCGTTTCATGGAAAGTTCATGAATATTTGCCTTTAAAATCATTAAAGTCATGGAAATATATTTGTAGAAATGGGTATGAACCCTGAAACAAACTTTTCTTCAACTTATTTATATGCATGATTGTAAAGACATTTTTCTCTCTCTGTAGTCTTACTGCTACAGATACAGGTGTGCAGCTCGAAGTCAGAATACCCCGGACAGTTCTGCCTCTAACCTGGGCTTCCGCTGCGTCTCTGACCCTGATCCATAACCTCATCATCAGTTCTTTCACTGTCAAATGCTTGAAGTCTAGAGGAATATTGCATTTTATGTAAATAAAACAATTTGTAAGAGTTTGGTGTTATTCATTTGTTTCTACATTTTTTTGTATAATTACATATGTAAAGATACGCTTTCAAAGTCAAATGTAGCAAAAATTCTGTGTCCTATAATTTCTTGCTTAACAACAAAAGATGTGTACCGTTTTGATAGTTGTAGCTAAGGAGAGTGTGTAATGTATTAGATTCCTAATAAGATCCCGACAAGTAAAAGTACAGACAACAGGGGTGCTTTTCTGTTCCTGTTTTTTATTAGATCCAACACCAACCTCAAATAATCAAGTGAATAATTAAAATTGCAGATGAGTTGCCGAGCTTTGTCTAATGCTGATTTTCAGACTGACGGAGAATCAAGGAGTGGCAGGGTAAGCCGGAGCCAATGTACTTCTTCCATCCCCATAGCTGCTCTTGTCCCATGTGTAGGTCTGAATGACCCAGACTCTGCCCTCCCAAACTGACATAACACCTGAGAAAGCAGTCAAGCATTTTAGATGGTTAAAGCTACAGATATATTCTTCGCCGCGTGGGATCGCTAACCTCTTACAATAACAAAGGTGTAGGTTGATGACGCATTAGCGGAAATATGGCGTTTTTCGTCAAGCTGTTGGATATAGTGAAGTTTGTGGATGAGATGAAGAATACGTTTATGTTTTTAACATGACTGGTATGAAGCAGGTCGCGATATCAGCGCAACACCCGAGTCCCGCGGATATAAAGGAATAAGGACATTTCATTTTACTTGCAAGTGCAGAATTACTAGGTCAGTGTATTAGACGAATGAAAATTGTGAGGTAACGTTAACGCATCGATGCTCCACTTGGTCTACGTTAAACTATCACACTACTGCATTTGAGTGCGTTGAAAGTTATTCTGTTTTAGTTTGTCTGTATGAGACTAGCATTAAGCTAGATCAACATTAGAATGACAACATACTTATCATATTTTAACATTTCACCATGTTGAGCTGAGCTATAACATTGACTAGTTTTATGCAACGTTAGGCCTACCTTTGCTAAATTGCTCACCTGTCTTCTAAGAGCGGCGTCCCAGTTGAAGTTAGCCATGGAAGTGGAGCTCTTGGCATGTCAAAAACTCGCTAATATTGATAACGTTACTTGTTTTAATTCTCCTTTGGTCACAAAGTCTGCTTGCCATGGTCCATAATGTTTGAACGAAACAATAACAGCATGAGCATGCCGCTAGACGTTAACTTACGCAGTTATCCACGCGTTTTGTTCATGGTAGCTACGGCAGGACGAGCGAGAAACCAGGCAGGGATAACGCGTCGCGGATATTACGTCATTGACAGGCGACAATGACCAGGGACGAGCCATTATTTAAAATTGGAAGTTTTCTGAAATTAAAAATCTTTGGTAACTTTTTGGATATTGTAAGTGCACAACTGCAGGAAATATATCACGCTGTGCAAGCGATTTTGGGATATGTTATTACAAAAATCTTACATTTTGAATAAGATGGATACAATGATAATCAGATTATTATAAATGACAATTGTTATAATTTGTGTCAGGAAGGGAATCTCGACTTAAAAACCTATGCCAAATCAAGTGTGTGTGAAGTGGACCCTGCAAATGAGTGGGAATAACGCTGGGAAGATGGATAATTGTTATAATTTGATTTTAATTCTATATTTTACAGTCATTTTATTTTACATGTATTGTTATTAATAATAATACATTATAATTTTAGAGTAAAGGCCCGTTCACACCAAGGAGTTGTTCTAAATATAAAAGAATACAGTCCTCACCTCAACTATAACAATAATGGTACAGAAAAACAATATCAGTGGAAACATTTTCAGAATGATTTTTTTCCAGCTGAAAAAAAACTTTGACAGCCATTTTTTGACAGCCGACAGCAAATTTTGATGGATGTGTAATATACGGAATGGATGTTTCTGATATAAACAAAAAAATAATAATTATTTAATGATTGGCTGAAAGTGAATAGAACGAGAACAACAACTCACCTCGACCCAGGGTCGGGTGATGTAGCAGAGACTGTAGATAGCCAGATCAAATTCAGGACTACAGCCAATAATGGCAGATCCAACCTCTTTGAAATAGCCATTCCAATTAAACTGCATCCCCAGTACGTCAGGATATGTGGTCCACTGAGAGAGAGGGGAAATTTGACCTTTACTAAACCAAAACTTCTACAAGCAGACATCCACACTACACTGTGAAATGCATATTAGTACTGGTTAGTTTTGATGAAGTACTCACAGGGCCATCAAAACTATGGCTGTAGTAATTCAGGAGTCCCTGTTTCTCATTCTGATAAAACTGCAGCCAGTTGTGGAAACCAGACACCTTGCCACTTTTAACTTCCCCTGTTTACACACTACATGTCAGACAAAGACATACAACATGAATTTTGACAGACAATCACATGGTCACATGCAGACTGACCGACAAAGATATGCTTCGAACCCGCTGGAGTCCAGAGTGCCATCAGATCGAGAGTAAAGGCCGAACCACATCATCTTCAGATCCTGGATAAACTCGCTCTGTGAATGAGTATACACCTGATCCATAACACAATAAAGTATGTGTATAGTCATATATGTCTTGTATATGTCTTGCATAAACTATTTACATTATAGTTTGATGTCATTTTTTTACATTTTACACCCCAGTTTATTATTTATTCTAGTAATAATGGAAAATTAGTTAAATATTAATAGTGTTCAAATAATTTCTATGTTTGAAGGAAGCATCTTATGCTCACAAAATACAAAATAATATTGTGAAATACTATTAAAATTTAAATCTGTTTTCTATTTTAATATATTTTAAATTGTAATTTATTCCTGTGATGGAGTCTTCAGTGTCACATGATCCTTCAGTAATTATTTTATTATGATGATTTGATAGTCAAGAAGTATTTCTTGTTATTAACAGTTGTGCTGCTTAATATTTCTGTAAAAACTGATGAATAGTAAATTCAAAAGATAATCAATTATTTGAAGTAGAAAGGATATTAAAAATGTCTTTAACGGTCACTTTTGGTCAAACTAATGCATCCTTGCAGAACAAAAGTATTAAGTGTTTTTATCTGACCCCAAACTTTTTAAACGATAATATTATTTCAATATAATTTAATAAATACCAATATATTCAAAAATATTTATTTGGCATTATTGTGATCAAAATCACAAGGTCCTAAACAAAAAGAGTTTTGGTGTCACATACCTTTAGAGTAGAGGAAATTGTAGAGGCTCCTTGCCCAGTTCAGTGTTCATGGTCAGTTGGAGGAAAATGTCCTGCTCCTCCAATTCCTGTGAGGGTACATTCTCCACTTCTCCTGTCATCCGATTATAGTTGTCCAGAAGATTCAGGAGAGCTTGATACGTGGGCTTGGAGAGCAAAGTACTACTAACTTGCTGGAACAATCTAGAGAATATTAGAGAACATTAAAATACATAATAACATACACACATGTGTATGTGGTTATGCGTGTCTTACGGGCTTGATGACAGGTCATTCCCAGTGTCGGTTGCAGAAGAAGAGATCAGTGTCTGAGGTTCAATCACCAACTCTGAGGCTGTGGCCCTGTTAGAGTCTAACTTGTACAGTGTCTCAGACAGAGACTGGATCTCAGAGTCAGAGACACTGGCTAATGCTTGGATACACACACACACACAGAAAAAGTGTTAGTACCTGAGGAGTAAAGAAAAGTCTGACAAAACCTGAGCAAACTGAAAGAAGGAAGGGAAGAATTAACATTACTGCAAATAAATAAATTAATAAAAATATTTTTTTATTAATTAACATTAACGAAGAATGTAATAAAGCTCATTGTTAGTTCATAATACATTAAGAAATAAGACCTTATTGCAAAGTGCATTGTCTGTGGTGCATATTTGAATTAGAAATGAACCAATACGAGATTTGTCTTCTAGGATTTGTAGACTATAAGTAAACAAACAAATTTTGTCTAAATGTAATTGTAATTGCTTTCTGTTAACCAAAGTGAAACCATAAATCATTACACAACACATTGTGGCTTTTATGGCTATGGTGTTTAGTACTTTGAAATGAATGCTGAGATGAACTAAGTGTGTGAAACTATAGCAGTTGACACAGCTGAGGTCCATGCCACTTTTGGCATCCAAAATAAAACAGGACTCATGGTTACACTGAGTATCTTATCACACAATAAAACCCCTAACATTTGGAAACTAGAAATCCTGTTCATGTTTGTTTAGAATTTAGATTCATCATTCGTTAATTTGTAATTCATTTGTGTCTTTTGTCTAATTGAACATATGGGTTTAACAACGCCAGCTATTGTGTTCAGTCGAATAGACTTTATTTTATCATATCAAACCTATTTGTTTTAATTTTGTTGACCCTTTAACAATATAAATGTGTAAAATGTATAATATTTTACAGAATTACAGGTGTCAACGCTCACCTCGACTACCACTACTTGTTATAGTCATCAATCTGGAGTTGAGGTATATTTCACATGCTGACTGCGTCATTTTTAACTATTTTGTTTTGATTAGTTATTGTGAAATTAACTCAGTTGTGTCACAATTAGACATAAGGCACATTATTTGATTAAGGCGATTTGGGCATGAATCAATATGAGTAAAAAATTACATTCAAAATTCAATATCACACTTACCGAATTCCAGTGAAGCTGAGAGAGAGAGAGAGAGAGAGAGCGAGAGAGAGCGAGAGAGAGAGAGAGACTTTTTTACTCTTGAATCTTAACAATGTAAAAAACATTCCTCAATAACATCTAGAAGAAGAGGGGAAGGGAAATTGCATTTGCATTGGGATAACTGCTATGCTATAAAATAACAAAAGACATATGCTTAGTTTAGTAACTTATGCATTACAATTAGGGTTTAAATTGTAGTTTTGAACTTACCACTGTAGCCCTGAGAGATAGGGTGAGACAGAGGATGACGATGACCTTCATCATAGACGTTAGACTGATTCCAGTTGCATTAACTGCAGATTAAGACCCAATTTGGTTTTTATAGCGTCTCAGATAAATAAATTCTCAGGAACTCCTCCATGCACCAAATCTCTGTCGTGATAAGATAGGACCAGTTCCAAAGATTTGCTTTGAGAAAAAAGGTAATATAAAAAAATATAATAATAAAAAAGTTGTTTTATTTTAAAGTTGTAAAAAAAAAAGAAAAAAAGAAAAAAGAGAATCTCTGTTCCTCTTGATACAGTCAGTTAGTCTAAAATCTATGAGAAACAAAGAGGTGTTAGTTGTCAGGTTTATAAATAAACTTTAGCTTTTAATACAATTTTGCTATATTCTTTCTTGAAATCATGGTTTGCCTCCTTTTGGGAAGAATGTGTTTCATAACATGTTTCCACGAGATGAGTGCATGGGCAAACAGTCAGCAAGACCAGGTGGCTCCATTCACACAGCAATCAAGATGCTTTTTTTTAGGTATCTGGCCTTCTTTTTTTTACATTTATATAATCCTATGTGATCATATATATATATATATATATATATATATATATATATATATATATACAATAATAGATTTACAAACAAATATACATTTATTACAAATCAATAACACATTAACACATTATCATTGACCATTACTAACAGATTTTACTCTGTAAAAAAATTACTCAGCTGTCATTGCATCCCTCCTGTGCAATAGATGGCGCTACATGTGAACCTGAATTCTCTTTTATATGACCTTTCTCCCTCTCTGTAGAAAGCGTGCTTCGAATGACATCTCAGTTAGTGATGTAAGGAAGCCTGTGTTGGTTGATGAAGATACAGAAATGGCTTTATATTCTTTGTTTCGATCTGTCAGGACTGACATAGTCAAGGTGGGCTTTGACTCATTTACAATACTGAGCATTCTAACCTTTTAATGCCTTTGACTAGATGCTGTAAAAGTTATAATCTTTTCATGCTAGTCTAGTTTGATAAGATTGTCTCGTTTTTTTATCTTGTATTTTAAATAATAGATGACAGTATTTGCTTAACGGTTTCCATTCGGCTGTGTTATGTCCTGTACCATAATTTAATCACGTGTCTTAATATGTTATTCATAGGGATGTCTCACACAGCATGTCCAGTCTCTCTACACCAGCTCCCCAGTTTAGCAGCGGAGAAAACACTTCTCCTGAAATTACGCAAAGCTACGGGCTACACCTTCATCAACTGCAAAAAGGCCCTGGAGAAATTCAACAATGACATTACACAGGTGCGATTTCTCTATCTATCTATCTATCTATCTATCTATCTATCTATCTATCTATCTATCTATCTATATCTATCTATCTTTGTCAAGCACACAAACACAAACTTGTAGTTGCTGTCATATATATATATATATATATATATATATATATATATATATATATATATATATATATATATATATATATATATATATATATATATATATATATAAATATATATATATATATATATATATATTAGGGGATGGGCATTTTTCAAAAATATTGCATTCGAATATTCGGGCTCATAAAAATCGAATATTCGAATATTCGTTTATTTAAATTATGTTTAACGAAAAAGACGTTATTTTTAATTTTTGTTGTTTTTTTATGTTTTTGTCACAATTTCTGGACAAGCTTACAATTAGGCAATACACAAGCTTACAATAGTAATTAAAGTTTTCTTTTAGTTGAAAACATTAAACAGTAGGCCTATGTGTAAACAAAAAATATATATAAAAAAGCATTATTAAAAGCATGCTCAAGCAGCGCGAGCGAAAAAAAAAACTAATAAAGCAGATTGCGTCAGATATCATACAGAACATACACACGAGTCAACAAATGATTGAATATCGTGTTTATATTGTTTCACGTTTATGTTGAGAAAAACAATAATATCTAACGTTACATGCAGGGGCGGCGCCAGCACTTATGCTCGAGTGAAAGACGCCGCGCTGACAGACGTTTCAGAGACACAAATATAACGGTGTTTCTAACAGCACTTTGCTTTTCTGTTCTTAAACCGGTCTCCCTTAACGAAGCATAAAGGAAGTATGTCTCAAAATCATTTTGCTATTAGATATGTTAACATCTTTGATCACGTGGGGTCCAGCTGCGCTTACCTGCAGTTGTGACGCAGTGATGAACAGCTGTCTTTCCTCACTCGACTGTTTGGATTTAATGTCATTTCTCATGGTGATGATATCATAACTCAGGTTAATTAATCAATTTGATCAAAAGTAATTCCGTTTAGTAAGAGCCTTTTCAAGTAACGTTAATTCCAAACTTCGCGAGGCAGACGACAACATTATGTGATCAAATACAGACAACTTGTTAACACACTCCACAGCGCCATCCGGTGCATTTAATTGTAACTGCGAGTTCTTTAGGATTTATCATGGACTCACTGCATTTACGGCCAGCAAAGCAACGTATTCAAAATTCGAATAGTATTTTATTTTTCGAATAATAATTACATATAGAATATTCGAAAATTCGAATATTCGTGCACATCCCTAATATATATATATATATATGTATATATACATACACACATACATAATGACATAAGGCTGTGCATTATTCTGCTTCACAGGGTGTGCAGTCACAAGTTTTAAATGGTAAGGGATGTGAACTAATTTTGACTTCAAATGTGATGTTTCCAGGCAGAAAGCTGGCTCCATGAGCAAGCAAAAAAGGAGGGCTGGAGCAAAGCAAGCAAACTGGAAGGTCGGAAAGCCAGGGAGGGGCTGATTGGTCTCATTAAGGGTGATAATGCAGCTGTCATGGTTGAGGTAGACTTAACATGTCAATCTTACCACACTATTTGATATTTGGTCTCCAAAATTATGTGGTGTGTGTGAATGAACTAATGATCACTAATGTTACTGTTTTATGTTCAGGTGAACTGTGAGACAGATTTTGTTGCGAGAAATGAGAAATTTCAGCAGTTGGTGAAGGATGTCGCTTTGTCAATAATGGCTAATCTCTGCAGCAAAAAACAGACAGGGTATCTTAAGGTACAGGCCCTTCATTTGCAGTTTGAGAAATGTGCATTTCTTCCAAACTCTGAATGCTGATCTGTTCTCTGCTTCAGAGTGAGCTGTCAGCTGAGGACATTTCTAAGCTCCACATTCCTGAGGGACCATCCCTGGCAGATCAGGTGGCTTTGACTATAGGTGAGAATAAACCATTTACATTATATTCATTTCAATATTGATAAATGCCTAAATTTTAAATGCCACATTGATCACTTGATACAGAAGCTTTCAAAATATGTTGGTCTTTTTTTTAGAGTACGGCATTATCTTACCTTACCTGCTCTTCTTACCCTGTATAAAACTTTGTTCGAACCTCACATTAGTTATTGTAATGTAATCTGGTGTAATACCTACCCGAGTCATTTAAATAAATTAATAAGTCTGCAAAAAAAGATAATACGAGCTATAACGTGGTCTCTGGTATAACACTCCCACAAGACCCCTCTTCCATCGTTTAGGTCTCCTTCGGCTTACTGAGTTGAATATATACCATAATGCGTGTATTATGCACCAAGTAGTTAATGCTACAAACAGCAGGCTATCTCAGCTCATCCCGATTAGTAGTCCGCTTCATGCTCATGCCACTAGAAACAAACATCTGATCATTGGTAAAACCAGAAGACTTAAAAGTGCAAATTTGAGCATCACAAGTAGAGGCCCAAAGATTTGGAATGAGCTAGATGCCCGGCTGAAGGTGTTGAAATCTGTATCCATCTTTAAGAAAACACTAAAAAGGGAACTTTTACGCTTATATCTATAACTTTGCCATTAGCCTATGTAGACTACAGTTGATTTTAAAACATTGTCCTGATTTATTTTTTGTGTGTCTTATGTTGTATTGTGTATTTTTTTTTTTTTTTTTTAGGGTTATGTGATTGGTGTCTAGTCTAAGTATTTGTATGTAATGTGTTACTTACTTTAATGTCTCAGGCTCCCTATTATAAGCTTTAAATAGCTTCTCTGGGAGACCTGATTCACACATGACTATATGTGCTCATTGGTTTGTGCCATTTGTATTGATTTTATGTGTGGATAAATAAATAAATAAATAAATAAATAAATATAACCTATAAAAACCAGGTTTATCTGTTATTTCTTTCTCCTTAAAATGACCCTGAAATGTATAATCCAAAAATAAAAATGTATAAATGGACACAGCTGTTTCAAGTTTGGAATCTGTAAGATTTTCTCTTTCTTTTATTCAGCAAGGATTCATGAAATTAATTAAAAGTTAATATAAAGATATATATATAAATATATATATATATATATATATATATATATATATATATATATATATATATATGCTTTCTTTCTGTTCATCAACGAATCATGAAAAAAGGTTTTCAGCTGTGATAATAATAATAATAATAATAATAACAAATGTTTTGAGACTGAAAACTGGAGTAATGATGCTGACAATTCAGCTTTGCCATCACAGGAATATTTTTGAATATTTTTGTAGTTTTATGTAATGTTATTTTACAATACCATTTCTACTGTATTGATCAAAGAAATGCAGAATTGGTGAGCATAAGAGACTTTTTAAAACCGTTTTTAATAATCGTACTGATTCCAAACTTTTAAATAGTAGCGTATTTATCTGTACAGTACAGGAAATTACATATTTATAAAATGTTATTGTCTTCACAAAATGATTTACACAACACATGAAGCTTTGCTCTGCTATCTTTCACCTCCTAATTATTAAATACAAGCATTAAAATAATAATCTTTTTTCCCCTTCAGGGCGTCTGGGTGAGAACATTGGCATGCGGCGAGCCGTATCACTTGTCGTGCCCTCTGACTGGCACATTGGCTCATACGTTCATGGAATGGTTCCTGGGCAGGTTGGCGTTGATATGGGGCGCTATGGATCTCTAGTTGTGTTTCAAGGTGGACCAAAGGAAGGGACAGATACTCTGGGAAGGAAGCTGGGGCAACATATAGTAGGTGAAGCACCTGTTTCTCTTGGCAACATGGACGATATACCATGTGGTGAATCTGAGACAAGACTTTTGCCCCAGGCCTTCCTCCCAGATCCCAAATACACAGTGGGACAGTACCTGAATTCACAGGATGCACGTGTACTAGACTTCATACGTTTCAAATGTGGAGAGAGCACCAGTCAGGAGGAGTAAGCAGAGCCATTTGAATGAGAAAATAAACAGCTTGTAAAAATATGAATTATATTTCCTGTAATCTATAAAATGTATTCTCATGAACTTGAACTACGGATAGAACAACTGCTGGTTCTGTGCCACCACACAAATAAACATTTTACAATCTAAAAATTTTGATGTCATAGATTTTTATTTGACTAAACTTCAAAATTCAGTGCTATTGTTTTGTCTCAAGATGCACACCAGTAATGTTTTTTTCTAGGCACGTTTATAAGCTACTTAAATGCCCTAATTGAACTATGGCTAATATGCTAGAATAACTGTTTGTATGTTGCAAACTATGTTCTGAAAAGAAAGTTAAAGGCTTCTACAAGCTGGCTACCAAACAATAACCACCTCCTGAAACACCACACAACCAAGCTCTAACTAATTAGGCAATGATTAAAAAATTAAAAGGAAAAATGTAAAATAGAGTGTGTTAAGTCTAAAAGAAAATGTGGAAGACATTTCTATATGTGCAGAGGCTTCTTGACATGATTTCCACAGGATGTTGTCTTGAGAGAAATGTAGCAGACAGAACATCAGTTAATATTTCAGTCATTTAATAACATGCACATTTTCACAGTTCTCTGATGTTGGTTTATAGTCACACCGGTGTTTCAAATGGAATTGTATAATAATAATAATAATTGTTATTTTTGGTAGTTTTACCTCTTAATTTTAAAACATTTGCTATAAATAAAGAAATAATATTTAATAATTTATTTTACAGTAAAAGTTATAATACTAATATGTATTGTCTTAAAGTCAGAAAGAAGAAATGCAGGGATATGTCAGTAAACATGTCAGAAGAGATGATGTTGCAAGAAGGATGGAAAGTTATTTTGATTAAAGATTAATTCTGCTTAAATAAATAATGTATAATCGATACTGCAAGATCTTCGAAACTTAAGTTTCTACGTCATAAAAATATATTTATCCGTCAAGCATTTTGAGAGGTGTTTTGACAATTCAGAACCACCGAATAACATACGGAAAACGCATAAGAAAATATCGAACTCAGTGTGTTTGTAAGGTGCAGCTTTCTGACTTACCTATCTCGTAACTTCAGTTTTATTTCAATTCAGCCCCGTTCATTTATTTATTTGTTTCAACTTTACATTTGATTTAATAAACTCACACACAGTTCCCTCGCGATTCGAACCCCCTTTGGGAAACGAAAAAAGCATTACGGTATTTTCTGCGGCGCATATAATACTGACTTGCCGGTAACGACCGTAGTGGGAAACCAGCGCCCGCACTATTTGATTGGCCGATTCAGCTTGAATCGAGTTGACATGACATCATCGTGAATATAGCGGTGTCACAAAGTGTGTTCGCCCATACTGTAATTCACACAGCGATCATACTGACGCTCCCTCCGCTCCATCCTCAACCACTGCAGTCATGGTAAGGCAATTATCATAGCCTGTCATCTCTCATTTTCACTACAATGCAGGTAACGCCTATTAGTCACACACTCGGTAGGTGACCGTTAAACAGAATGTTGATCTCATAAGGTTTTTTAAACCGCCAAGCTCTGCTATCAGGTCAACACATTTAATTCTCACGTGTCTTGGTTTGCTCTGAGTGTTTTGTATTTTTTTGTGGGAGAATCTCAATATCCTTTATTGTAAGATCAAACCAATGCATCTTCGGTTTTAATGCTGATCTTCTCTATTGCCATCCTCATCCTTGCATGGACAGTCTGACTTCTCAGAGGACCAGATTTGCGGTGAGTAATGTTGACTACTTGAATATATTGTTATTATGTATTCGTCGAGGTTATGTAGTTGCCGATTAATACTAAATAAACGTAGGCCTGCACATCAGCTTACTCTGGCTGAGTCTGACAGATGTGCAGTCAATGCTTAGCACTTAGACCCACTATATTGTGTCGTACCTCATGTCCAATGTAACACAGCAAATATCTCTTAATACTTCTTTAATATTTCAATTCGTGATGCTAAATTGCTGAGATTACAGTGCAGAGACAGCTTTCAGATGCTGCACCGGAAGCTGCTGCTGTGGAATGTGCAGCTAGATACGCTACGTATGAACAACATCAAAATGGATTGGGTGTGAATTCAAGAAAATAATGATAATTTGACCTGCTGAATTTTATCGAGCTGAGATGGAGTAATATTGTGTTATGTTTATTTTAATTGGCCGTAGTTCCAGCACAATGTCCAAGTTAAACGTTTCGGCGAGTGCTGCGGATTTGATTCATATTAGTGATTCGAATCTTTTGAATCAGGTCTGTGAAAAGATTCAGCCACTGACCCGTTGAAGTGTCGTCTTTTGTATTAAGAGTGAGTCATTTAATCATTCACACAAAAGATTCGTAAATAGCAATAAACAAACATTTTATTCTGTATTGCGATATACATCCAAATCCAACGGCCTATTGAAAAAATATACTACTGGGACTTGATTCGATGCATTAGTTGTTGATTCAATTGGATATGTGGGCTTTGCATTCAAAAAGTAAAGGAAGATGAATGGATGGTGGTAAATTAACTCTATACAATTCTATTTGATGAAAGCTAATTGAAAATAAAAACTTAATAAGTCCTTAATAAGTCTTTATTTATTTATTAGCAAAAAACATGCATTGATGTTCACTATCATAACTTGCATTTAGAAAACAGGATAAAATGACTTTGATGAAAAATGTGTGAAATGGATGAAATTGTATCAAGCTATAGAAAAACAACAACATTAGCCTTAAAAAAATTGATTCAATACCATTCTTATGTCACTGTAATTGAAATCTTTAGTCGCTTTAACACATTTCTAATTCTTGTGTTCGTCCATTATGTATTATTCTACCTTGCTAATTAAAAAAAAAACTCACACATTAGACTGTGGAGTACATGGTACTTAGTGTCATTGCAAAGTGTATAGAGTGTCATTTTGGACACAACTAATATTCCTGTTGATGTGGTGCTGCGATCTCACTTCTGCCCATATATGGTTAATCGCAGTGAGTGTGTTTTAAGTTTGACTCAGGCCGGCCTGGGAAGTGTCGCATTCCTGTAAGCTGCTCTACCAAGCATTATGATACTAATCTCAAAGCTTAGAGCAAGAACTAGAAGCATAATCATTTTAGATCAGAATTTGCTTGTTGTTTTAGATCACGTACGCCTGGTTTCACAGACAGGGTTTAGATTAGTTTAATTAGGACATTTAAGTTGTCTTTACAAACTAAAGATATCTAAAGATATGTCAGTGCAACTTGTTTTCAGTTATAACATGTATTGCAGTCTGGAACTATCTTAAGCCTTGTCTGTGAAACCAGGGGACTAAGTTTTTTTTTAACCATTATCAATTTCTTTTTTCAGTCCAGATAACTACATATCATTTTCTGCATCACTTGCTAATGCATTTTCTCACTCTCTTTCTCTTATTAACAGAGTTTAAGGAGGCCTTCCTCCTGTTTGACCGAACAGGAGAGGGGAAGATCATGTACAATCAGTGTGGGGATGTGATGCGTGCTCTGGGCCAGAACCCTGTCAATGCTGAGGTCCTCAAAGTCCTGGGAAACCCCAGTAATGATGGTCAGACCCTTCTTTTGCTGTATTGTCCTAAACATTTCTTTTAGTACAGGAAATTGTTAAAGGTCATTTTTACTAGCTAAACATAACAATGTTTAAAAGCCCTGCCCTGTTCTTTTAAAGGGATAGTTCACTCAAAAAGGAAAAGTCTGTCATCATTTACTCACCCTCATGTTGTTCCAAACCCGCATGACTCTTTCATTTCCCTTGATCAATAAGCTATACTTCTTATTCTGTCAGACAAAAGCAATTTGTCTCCTTTAATCAGTCTAAGATGCAATCAGGACAACTTCAACAGCCCCACTGAATTAATCTAGCTGTGGCTTTATCTTCCACAGTTATAATTCAAATGTTAAGTGATGATTTTCTAGCTTAATTATCAGTGTGTTAAGATGTTGGTGTAAATACAAATAAGAGTGATTGTAATGTGCTTTTTTTCTCAGATATGAACATGAAAATGCTGGACTTTGAGCAGTTCTTGCCCATGCTGCAGGCCATCGCTAAGAACAAAGACCAGGGTTCCTTTGAGGACTTTGTGGAGGGGCTGCGGGTGTTTGACAAAGAGGGAAATGGAACGGTGATGGGTGCTGAGCTGCGACATGTCCTCACGACACTGGGTAAAGAGTCATGGCCTTTTTTGGAATGATATTACAATATATTTGGATATAATCTTTCTTTGATTACTCCCAAGGTTTCTTCTTCATAGGAAGTGTCTTAGGGTTTTTTTTCACTGAGAGTTCTATTGAGATTTATTTTGAAAACCTGAACTAAAATGACTAAAATAAAGTGAAACTAAAATAAAGTGAAAACTAAACCTGGTTTGACAAAAACTGTGTGCATGGTATAGGGGAGTTCAAGTATGAATGCAACGAATAAGAGATATTGGATATACAGTAGGAATACAAGTCTTACATTGACTTTTTTCTATTTTCTATTTCTACTTGAAAAATAGTTTTTTTTCTTACGATTTTTTTATGCCGGTGTTGTCAAATTTTGTTAATTAGAATTTTCCTTTTTAAATTTGGCTTTTACCTACCCTTGTGCACAACAAATGATTATTAAAAAATATAAATAATTTCCAACAAGCCGTTTCACTTAGATATGCGTCACGACTCAAAATACAAAAGAAAACACTATCACAATTTCCGTGTCATTCTATTTCAAGTTTAAGAAACAATCATAAATGGATTCTCTCTTTAATTAGAGTATTTTGAATCATAAAAACAGATTTGTATTGAATGATTTTTTTTTAGATAATAAAAAATGTTTTCAATCAAACAGATTGACCAACACCAACAAAGCACTAGAAACACCTTGAAATATATTTTTATGGGGGATTTGATGCATCTTCTTTGATGCATGTTTTATGATAGGTGAGAAGATGACAGAGGAGGAAGTGGAGACGCTCTTGGCAGGACATGAGGACGCTAATGGCTGCATTAATTATGAAGGTACAACAATCACAAATGGGTCTTTTTTTTGTTGTATGAACATCAAGACTAGTGCAAGTGTCAAAGTTTAATCCATTTGCTTTTCCTTCTGACAGCGATTGTGCGCCACATTTTGGCTGGTTGAGGAGAGGGTACGAATGGTCCTTAGTTTGTTTTTACTCTCCTACAGCTTCCTCTCTACTGTGTCCCCTGGCTTTAGCCTAGCATGTAGCATTTCTGCATGTGCATAATGTAGGCGTCTCCTGACTCCCACTGTTGCCATGGTGATGCTGTGCCAGTGCTAACAGAATTTGCTGGTCACTCTTATGCCCATCTTCCCTAAACCAGCCATTCCACTTTATTCAGAAATGCTGTGTGCCAACTTAAATATTGTATATTCAAAACCCATTTGCTTGCACTACTTCTAATAGGCCACATACAAACTGCTGCTAGTTGTCACACTGCTGAGTTTGGTCTCAATGAACAATGCTCTCCGAGGCTGCATTTATTTGATCAAAACTAAAAATAATAAAACATAAATAATATTATGAAATATTACAATTTAAAAGAAGTTTTCTAATGTAATATATTTTTTAGATGAAATTTATTTCTGTGATCAGAAATCTAGTCAATCTAGTCTTCAGTGTCACATGTTCCTTCGGAAATCATTTTAATTTCATTGCTGATGAGGTGATCAAGAAATCTTTCTTATTATATATATTTTTTGTGGATTATTTGATCTATCGGAAAGTTCAAAATAAACACTTATTTGAAATAGAAATCTTTTGTAACATTATGACTGTCATTTTTACCAAATGCTTTCTTGCTGAATAAAAGCATTTATTTATTTTCTTTTTTAAATTTAAACCTTACCCAAGCTTTTAAATAGTAGTGTATCAGTTTCCACAAAATTTTAAACATATTTGAAATAGTTATGAAATATTTTTGATGAACATTGATGACAATATAAAATGTTTCTTAAGCATCAAATCTGCATATTAGAATGATTTCTGAAGGATCATGTGGCACTGAAAATATAACTTCGCCATCACAGGAAAAAATTACATTTTAATTAATACTACAATAGAAAACAGCTCTTTTAAATTGTAATATTATTTCACAATATTACTGTTTTACTGTATTTTTGATCACATAAAAACAACCTTGGTGAGCATAAAAGGCTTCTTTCAAAAGCAATAAATCTTTTACCAGTAGTGTACATAAGTGATAACTGTTTTTAAATGTGATCATCATATAGGATATTATACAGGATATAGAAGCTGATGTTATTGTGACAGAAAAATGACTATCGGCATCATATTTTAAGGCTAAAACGGTGCCAGGGTAGTGGATTTGGATGGGTCCTTTATAGAATCTCCTGCTTTCTGGTATGAACAGCTGCTGTTACTTTGTAAGGAGATGTATTGTAGTTCTAATATCCAGTCCTGTCACAATGTTGTTCCTGCTTCTCTCTCTCTTCTGTTCTTGTGTATCTGATCTATTTATGCCTTTATAAGGTATGCTAACCCATTCTAATTTCATTTAGGCCTGGACAATCTCTCTTCCTCCCCTTTCTGTCAAATCATCCTGGGGCTTCTGCAACTACACATACTGTGCGATCTTTGACTGTTTATGGGTCTACATGTATCTAGAACTTCATGTGTGGTGTCCATAGCAACATTTGCTGATCTAGTGGGTTGAATTTTGTTGGATTCCTGCCTCATGTTTCTTCTTTTTTGTCTCTCTTCTACAGAACTCGTAAGGATGGTCATGAGCGGTTGAAGAATTCAAACAAATTATCTTTTTTTTTGTCAGTCAGTCCCCCCATTTATGTGATTTCTTCATTTCCTTATTAGCTTTTTAAATTATTTGTTCTTTATTTTTTCCTTAAGTGCCTTTTATCATGTTTCTGGAGGAGTATGGCTCATTTAATTCCAAAAAAACTTTCACTGATGTTCATAGGTTTGCTTGAATACCTTCCATTCAGCCATTGCATTCATTCTACTGGTCATTATATTCAGCCTCTGTTTGTCTTAAACTGTGAGGGACATTTTGATAGGCTCTTATTGCAGTTTTTTGTTAATTAACCTGTTATCAAAATGTTTGTAAGTCATTTGAAATCCCTCCTTAATGTTCATCATAATAAATATTCCGAATTATCTTTGGTTTTGTTGATTTCTCATGTCAGAGTTGTGAGCGGGGGTGTATGTGTGGGTTGCCTTGTAGGGCATTGTTGCACCAACCACTCCATTTTAGTAAAGATATTAAGTAACACAGACTTCTCTCTCCTGATAAACATGATAAAAACAATACCAAATCAGGAGTATGTGAAGGTGTTTGAATGTGCTGGCTCAGAACATAACGTTGCCTACATGTTTTAGTGGTCCTGTGTTTACTTTAAGCCAGGGATAAATTGACTTACTAAACAAAACCTTTAATGATGACATGTATAATAATACTCAAACACTGTGATCTTCTGCAGTGGGTTGCGAGTATGAGGGAACGTGTTAACGAAAAGAAACTTCTGATTGGCTGTTGTGCAATCCGCGTTTCCCAGAGAGGTTAGAGAGGGTGTCCGTTTTTTCCCTTCCCAAAACCGAAGTCAAATCCTGACAAGTGTCGTCTTTGGATTAAACTGTATGGACGTCCTCAGTCAGCTAACGTTAAACCCCTCAAAGATCAACAAACACATCTTTTTGCTTCTAATGTTATGATTTCGGTTCTCATACCGGTTGTTGATACGCAAGCACACACTGCTAATAAATACAACGTTATACTCGTGTAGTCCGTTTGCTTTGTAATAACGATTATAGAAGTAAATAGAGACCTACCCATCTTTGCATGAACAGTGTTGCTCCCTGATATTGTTATTCCCAGACTCCCAGCCTCCGTCTTGATTGATGTGCGGTGGTTCATTTTTTGACTGTGACCCTTGTTCATTGTTTCTTGCTTATCACCTGTATGTCTTGAATATAGCATTCGAACGCATATGCAGCCCCTTTTGCCCACTTCTGACTATCGGACTGTTTCTTTGCTGCTTTATAAAAGTTTGATAAGCCATGTTGATACCAAACCAGAGCCCACAGCCCAGATGAAGTTTGACGGAAGTAGCAACAGTAACTAAAGGGGGCGGGGCTTAGCCAAAGGTGAATAGCAGTGTTTATCATAAATAATTTATCTATGCATATTGTTGTTTTTTAAATTCATGTGCCCGGGCCGTTTCTACCAAGAACATGATTGTTTTTCGATGTTATTATTATAAGGCCTGTTCACAACAAGGATGAAAATTATAACCGTAAAGTTTTAATTATTGTTCTAATTCTAGGAGAGTATAAACCTATTTTTACAGTCTATGGTATAAACCCATCAGTTATGTCAAATGCTGTTTTAAATGCTCAAGTGGATTCTGGTTGACTAACATTTTTTTTTGAACGCTCGTCAGATGATTCCAATGATATTGTTCCCCTGTGTTGTTATCGTTATGGACTTTACTATTCTTTATAGAATTCAAATAATTATTAAAACTGAATAGTTATTGTAATACTGTAACACCAGTAACTTGAAGTTATGTAATAAGATATTATTTTCCAAGTAACTAGTAAAGTAATGCACAATGTACAATAAAATACCTGAGTTACTTTTTCAAATAAGTAACTCAAGTTACTTTTTACCCCAATCTTGGTTTCTGCCATTTTTTTTTTTTTTTTAAGTTCTGGCCCATTCCGGATAGACCTGGAATTACAGCAGATTTTTTTGTACAGCTGTAATAACTTAAATTTGTTTTATGAGAAATGTTAAACTATCCTGTTTTAATCAGAAATATAAGAAGTTTATTGAGTACACTTAACACAGCTCTTATCACTGATGATGCCTTTTATTGTGCACAACCGTTCAGTATTTATGAAACCAAAATGAATCCATTCTTTAGTTAAACAGGTGCTAGACAGCTCCAGCTACATCTCCTTAAAAGACAAACCGAACGTATCGCCAAACATTCACACATCTCAATGCAATGGTTACCAGCTTTCACCTTTTAAAAAAGTATAAACAAAATGTAACAAACAAAAAAAATGACGAAAAAGACAAAGACCAAAGAGCTGAGCAAATTGATCAAATGAGATATTCAACACTGGTTGAGGCGTGCAAAAAATGTCTGAGGTTGATGTGAATCTGTTCTGTCAGTAATACTGCATGTTGCATACATGTGCATTCACATACGCGTGACAACGTAAACTTCAGATGCGATCACAGCGGAAGTGTATACGTGTCTGTTGGTTATGATATTGACAGAATTGATATCCATCATCACTAGCATTTGTAGTCTGGAAACATGGCAAATGAATGTAGAATAAAAAAATAAAAACATACATACAAAAAGACGTGTGGCAAATCATAGAGTGCATGCACACACCACACACACACACACACAGATTCCAACTTCATCGTATAAAACGACTTGACACTTTCACATGAACATGTCAATAATACGACAACATCCACAATCATAAAGAGAAGGAAACATTACAGATATGTATAATATGATAACGTCATTCGTAATAGTGTAAAGAAACATATAAAAATACAAAAATAGGACGGTTACAATATGAAGATATGAGATACACAGACCACATCTGCAAACGTAACTTTAAAATCCCTTGTCTCTACTCATCAGGTAGTTGCCACTAACTTGTAACAAAACAAAACGTTTTTTCCTTCATGTCGTAAATACTTTCTGTGGGTTTGGCCTGATACTAAAACACCCGTACACACAAACAACACATAACACATTCTGAACCGAAATATCAGTTCTGGCATGAACACTGAATACTAAAATGTGTAATGTGATCTCAAGATAATGATTCATTAGACTCAAAAATACAACACACATAATCAGCATATTGTTTTCCTGGGAAGGAACCAATGTGATCCCTGCTGCATTATTTTTTCATTGTCGATTAGTCATACACTTCCATTATTAAGTATTCTCATAAGCATGGCAATGAGATGTGAATGAAACAAGACTACTTTCACCTGTTAGAAAGGCAAAGTAACTCATGATATTTTGTGGCAGATGGCGTGCACACATACCCAAAAAATAACATGCAAACATCAATTATTGATGACATGACTTCCAGGTTTTACAGTACATGTTGTCAGAGATGCTTCATACAAAGTAAACATATTTAATCGGCTACTAATTTGTAATCTCTTTTTTCCCTCATGCTAAAATCGAATTGTACATAAAAAAACAGGCCAAACCACTAAAGCTTTCACATTGTCCCAAAAGTAAAACCGACATTCACCCACAAACGATACAAGTAGCGATTACAAAGTCAAGTTTCTCTTCCAGAACTTACTCCAAATTCGAGTGCTTCTATTAAAACAAATACAAAGTGATAAAAAGAACATTGATAAAAGAAACCATTAAGTCAGGACTAATTTTGACTTTATGCTTCATCCCTCCAAAAGTAGCTGAATTTTAGGAAAACATTCTGAAAGTGCAATTTGTTCTTGGGTTTTGTTTTTGTTTGTTTCCATGTGAGTACCTAATGTACATTGAGATGCTTCTGAAGTGCAGATCACGGGTACCTTGGATCCTGTAGTTTGACTCAAAGTTAAGTGATGTTACTCAAAATGGAGGAGTGCTTTTGTTGGGTTTTAACAGGGGTTTGAGTTTAAGACCTTTCCAAAAGTCTAAACAAAGTTTTTTTTGTATGTTTCTTTTTTTTTGTCAGTCTTTTTCAAGGTTATCTGTGTTTAGCTTTAGCTATTTATTTTGAATCATGTCATGTTCAAGATGCTGGCAAGAATTCATTTATATCATTTTCTTCCAAAAATGATGAAAGTGACAAAAAAAGAAGATATCGCTCCAGTTATCTCTATATCTTTTGCTTTCTATCTCATTTCATTTCTTCTCTGGAATCACTGATCCCCTTTAAATCTCACCGTCTTGTTTACTGTGGTGGAGGCACAGGGGCGTTTGGATAGGAGAATCCCTGGTAGTGGGAGTGCTGGAATCTGGAGGGAAAAAATAATCTATTAGACAATTATACAACAATTATATTAGAATAAAAATAATTAAACATATTAAATATATTATATGAAATGTAATTATCAGGGGCCAAACACAAAAAAGCGCAATGAGTTATGCATTAATTAATACAATCACTAGTAAAACGATTTAATTGCTTATCAGTTTTGAGCAATAGTAGCGCATTTATCTATAATTGTGTGGTCAGTGTGAGTTGACAATGACATATACCAATTTTGGTGTCAATATGCAAAAGTGTTAAAAGATGTTCAAGGAATCTATTGAGACCCGTTTCAAAACTCTAAACTTTATAAGTACCTTCAGGGCATGGTGCTGATGATGCATAACGAGTTTTGTAAAACCTTTCATGGCGGAAAAAAAAATCTTTCTAGCGCTTACGGTTAAAAAGTTATTAGCATAAACGTAAGTGCAGTTTTTGACAGTTGGTGGCACTAGAGGGATTGAGTATTCTGTGGGGAATGCTGGGACTGTCCTCTATCTGTGTGCGAAATTTCACAACTTTTACAAGACGGTTCTATGGGCTGCCATTGAAGTCACGAATGGAAGAAGAAGACGACGCCTACTCACCTTCAGTACTTGGCCCCTAATATGTATTAGTATTTCTATTGAATTATATATTCAATGAGCATTATAAAAAAAAAAAAAATATATATATATATATATATATATATACACACACAAATATAAATATAAAAAATAAAAAAGTAAATGTATACCTGGCAAAAATGGAAAGAAGAAAACACAATGTGTCAGAATTTTTAAAAATATATTAATCTGATTAATAAACATTTCTAAACCATAAGAACAATTTTGACCTATTGTAAAAAAAACACACATTTCATGATGCTCATTCACTAAATGTTTGTATCAAATCATTGTCAAAGCAAATACACTACCCTTAAATTTAATTTGAGCAAGGACACAGCAAATTGATCAAAAGTGACAGCAAAAAGTTTTACATTGTTACAAAAAAAGTTCTAAATCAAATAAATGTTCTTTTTATATTCATCAAAGATGCCGAAAAGTATTAGCCTGGCTCCGCCCTCCTACATACTTCCACTCAATTTGAATTTTTCTGGGTTTGTGGCGTGTTCTTTGGTTTTCTCCAGTGGCTGAGAACAATGACGTTGATGTTGTGCACTAGTTTGAGTTCGTCATACGTCACGAGTCACGACCAAACGTTCAGCGACTGGTTATGGCAGATCCAGAGTGGCTCTGAGCAGATCCAATAGTTCTAAACTTCAACAGAGTACCCACCTACAAGGACTCTCTGTACAAATGAAATGTACAAGTCTGGTGGGACCAGCCTAGAAAAGTATCACCGTTTCCACAAAATATGAATGTTTTAAACATCGATAATAATGTTTAAGTTTTAAATGTTTTATGAGCAGCAAATCAGCATGATTTTTGATATATCATGTGACACTGAAGAGTAAAATTATGCTGAAAATTCACTTTTGCGACCACAGGAATAATATGTATATTAAAATAGAATTGTAATTCAATTTCACAATATTCCTGTTTTTATTGTATTTTTATATAAATAAATGCATCCTTGGATAGCATTCAAGGCTTTTTTCAAAAAGAAAAAGAGTTGCTTTAAGAAATCTGATCAACCCCAGGCTTTCGGATGGTGGTATATCTACACCTCTACTGGACAGGAACTGTATATACAGTATATCACCCTCACAGCGTGTGTACATGTGTCATTACCGTGTGCTGCTCCAGCCTGTGTGTTGGTCGGGGAGAACTGTGAGAGGCAGGTGGAGGAGCTTCACTGTGGGCATTAGAGGCGGGCACAGGGGCGGGGCTTGCCGTTGGGGCGGGACAGATGGAGTGACAGATTGGTGGGTTACAGATGGAGTACTGCCAGACTGGTTGCCAGGCTGGTTGCTATGATGCTGGTGTTGGATCTGCTGGAAGTGTTGCTGTCTGGCTCTCATCTCGGCATACTTCAACTGCTCCATATGAAACGACTGACGATCAGCAAGAAGCTGCTGTCTCTGATACTCCAACTAGAAACATAATATACATATGTATGCATATTCATTTCTAATTAAAGGAACAGGTTTCCTAAAAATATGAAGATTTTTGGCGAATAATGATGACTTTGATTTCTATCTGCTCCTTACATTGTTTTTAAAGGACTTGTAATATAGTGCGAAAATAATTTGTCACTGTACGATTTATTTTCCTTTTTTTGGGCAGCAAAAATCATCATTAAAAGAAGATACATTTCATTTAAAAATTAAAATCATTTTTTTTTCAAGGTAATTTGTTCCATTTATTTTTCCTAAATCTGTCTCATAAATGTTCATGCTCTTCAAGCCTTCAAAAACACATGACAAACAAGCAATTTCAGATGTGACAAGAAGTCTGCAAATTTATAATACATTTTAACTTTGGTATTGATTATTTATTAAAAAAAATAGTGAATTATAATGTACATTATCAATACATTTATAATGCACTATAAATAAAGGCTTTAAGTGTAACCAAACAAAACGAATAGAAAATAAATAAATAAATAAATAAATAAATAACAGTTATTCAATTGTAATAGTTATTAAAATCTTTTACTTGTTTTAAGAATGTTTACTTTTTTTCAAGTGCATGAAAGAAATAAAATCATACACGTTTTGTAAAAATGTCGTTCTTTTAGGCAACAAATCTACAAAGCTTTTGTTATAATTTAATGAACCTGACAAACCACTGAATATGTTATGATTATTAAATATGCTTGATTATTAAACAAAAAACACATTAGCCTGTGACCTTACCGTCTCTCTCTCTGTCCATGATGGTCTCCAACTCTTCAAAGTGTCTGAGTTTGATCTCCAGTTTCTTCATCTGGGTCTCCACCAGCAGAGCCACCAGAGACTTGATCTTCCTCTCCTCCACTGCAGCCAAGTGCTGAAAGGAAAGAAATCAAAGAATATAGGGTTCAGTGTTTAATTTGCAGGAAAGCTGTTTGTTTTCTCACTATGATTCCACCTTTTCACGCACCTTAGCTTTCACGGCAGCAGCAGCCAGCGCCGAAGCAGCAGCAGTGGACAGGTTTCCCTCTCCTACATCTCTCTCCACCTTTGCCTTCTTCTCTCCCTCACTCTCTCCATCCCTTTGACCCTCTTCGGATCCCTCCTTCCGTTCTTTCTCCTTCTCGCCATCGGCTGTAGGATCCAAAATGTTCAGGTAAGTAGCTTCACCTCTGTCTCTATATATCCATTAACTACAACGGTTTCTGAAGGCAACACATACAGTGGCAGTTTTGTACATGTCTTCTACAACTGATTTTTTTTTTATTATTCTAGTGCATTTATATGCATTTTAGGCAAATAACGGATTAGTATATCTGCATCACACTACACATCTGCATATTTTAACCTTTTGTCTTATAAATCCAGTTTTTTATTCTGTTGGGCTTTAATCTTGCATATATATTTCATTGCTGTTAACACACCCATTTCTGAGTCTGTTTTCTCCGACTCTCTGTCTGTCTCCCCTTCTCTCACTCTCTCTTCCTCTTTCTTGCCGTTCTCTCCTTGTTTTCTTCCTCCTCACTGGGTCCATCTTTGCTCTCCTAAAATATAAGAGACACAGGAGATGAATGTGTTAATATTAAGAAAATATCATATGAACTGAAAGCTGAAATACCTGAGACCGCCATTTCATTTGTCTAATTTAATCCAGATGTATATTTTTAATTACAAATGACATTCATTGTTAATTTTTCAAATGTTTTATTAAAGTTTGAGGTCAGTAAGATTTTCAAAGAAATTAATAGTTTTATCAATAGGGATGCAGTAAGTTGATCAAAAGTGACAGACATTTATAATTTAATCATTTATAATAAGGATTTCTATTTCAAATAAATTATGTTCTAATGAATAAAATATTAATAATAATAAAATAATGCTGATTATATATATCACTGTTTCCACAAAGATATTAAGCAGCTCAACTATTTTCAACATTGATGATAATACCAAGAAATATTTATTGAGCAGCAAATAAACATATCAGAATGATTTCTGATCATGAGACACTGAAGACTGAGTCATGATACTGACATTTTTTAAATTAATATTGCCATCACTTTAATATTTTAATAATTACTACCACTAATAATTACATTTTAAACTATATTATGAAATTATTTTAAATTCAAATAATATTTCACAATATTACATTTTTTACCGTTTTTATCAAATAGATGCATCCTAAAAATTAACAAACTTTTAAAAACTTTAATGTGTAATGTAAAATTTTTTAAATGTTACAGATCCCGTGTATGCATGTGTATGCATATATATAAATAAATAAATAAATATATATATATATATATATATATATATATATATATATATATATATATATATATATATATATATATATATTTATTTATTTATTTTTATATACACATTTTCCAAAATCCTAAAAACCTTTTTCCCCTTCCGGTTTAAATCAGATTTTTAATCTGACATTTTCAATTTTCAATTTTAATTTAACATTTTCAATGCAGTCTCAGACTTTTGGACTACAATGTACTTATTTTGTCTGTACACACCTTATTGTCTTTCTTATCTTGGCTGGATTGACCATCACTGCTTTTATTCTCCTCATTTCCATCCTCTGCTGAAAAAACAACCATACAAAGTTAAGTTCTCTCACTATTTACTTTTAGTGAAAATATGTTTGTTCACTTACCGGGTTTGTCAGAGTCTTCAAGACCGGTTCCTGCGATGCCGCTGCCCTCCAGGCCGTAGAGAGGGTCTGACCTTCCGCTTGCTCTGGCCGCCTCCTCCACTCGACGCACATGAGCCTCCACCAATGCAGCTGGCACCTCCTCCTTCATTCGAGAGAACTCCTCTGAGAAAGAGAAGAGAAACATTGTTCATGTAGAAAAATTCAAAATACAGCTTTTATGGTACATTTCACCCTTTTTGGAGCTTGAGCTCAGTTACTATTCACTATGTTGTATTAAAAAAAAGTTACAGTCATTTCAAGGGTAAGTATAATGGTTTAAATTTTTGTTTAAACTATGACTTTAATAATGTAAACTATTACTTTAATAATGTAACTTCTCACCAAGCGCAGATTTAGCAGCAGCTGAAGCCACTCGTGGGTCAACCACAGAGGCCAGGAACGCCACAGTGCTCATAACAGGGTTCCCCGCTTGACTGAACGGAACCGGCTGATAGGCTGGCGGGCCCAGGGAGGCGGAGCTTTCCTCCAGGTAGGGGTCTTCAATCGGTAGACGCAGGAAGTGGAGAATGCACTCATCCTGTGTGCGGCTGCCCACGTGCTCCGATACTTTATTCCAGTCATCTTTATACATCTCTAGACCCTGAGAACAAACGGAAATCGCTATGCGAGTTATTATGAGTTAACACTACAGAAAATTTACAGTCAGTAGGATTTGCATTAAATTGATCAAAAGTGACAGTAAAGACAGAGTAAAGACAGTGTTACAGAAAAATATATTTCAAATTATTTTAATTTATCAAAGAATCCCAGTTTACACAAAAATATTGAATATTATACATAAGAAATACTAAGCACAACTGTTTTCAACATTAAGGATAATATGAAATGTTTCTTGAGCACAAAATCAGCATGTTAGAATGATTTCTCAAGGATCATTTGACAATTAAGACTGGAGTAATAATGCTGAAAATTCAGCTTTACCATAACTGGAACAAAACTACATGTTCAAATATATTAACATAGTAAACAGTCATTTTAAATTGTAATAATATTTCACAAATTTCTGTATTATTTAACAATTAAATGCAGCATTTGTGAGAATACAAGACTTTTGAATGGTAGTGTAATTTGTAATAAGAAAAAATAATATTAAATAAGAAAAAAGCATTTTGACTAGTGTTTTTTATATGTATATACAGTACCTCTAGCAGTAGCAACGTCTCCTGGTCCGTCCATTTCACGAGTGGCACTGGCAGCATTTTTATTCTGTGCAATGACAAAAAAGGTCCTTAATCTTTCTCACAGTGATCAAAATCATCTCCATACTTCAAACTGCAAAATTCCTTTCAACCTCACACTCTCTCTACACCATGTGTGATATTTAATGGGCGGCTCTTACTTTAACTGGACCACTCTTCTTACTGTACACATCTGTCCTCAACCCAAAGTTCTGTAAGTCGGCAGGTTTGTCCTTCACTTTGTCAGGGAATGATAGCATCGAGTTCGAGAAGATGAAGTCTAGAGGGAACGAAGAGAAGAAAAGAGCTTAGATAAGTGAATATACACAACAATATCGATGGAAAGTGTGTTTTTGAAGAAGAAAGAAATAAGTAATCTCTAGCAAGAATACATGTGTGTTTTATTTGACCTGGGATGCTTTAGGCTGTAGTGGTACCAGACTTGATGGAGTATCTGCCAGTACGTGAAAGTGTGAGGTGGGTGGAGGCCCCATGGGAGTGGGCCGACTTTCTGAATCCACCTGATAGTTAATCAAGCCCCACTGTTCCAGAAACGCATGGACTCTGTTCACAAACACACACTTTCACAGTCAAAATTCATAAAGTCAAAAAGAACCATGCATATATAAACAGGTATTTTAGAGGTATAATTATATTCCCAGACCTCATAATGGCACAAACATCTCCAGCCAGGTTTCTACGGCAAGCTGTGGAGGTCAAATACTCTTGTGGGTTCAGTCTGTACGTGTCGATCATGAAGTTACGGTATGCCAGATAACTGTAACACAGCAAAGTGTGAAGATGAAACAGGGTGGAAAAGCCAATTAAAGTGCCCCTATTATACTTTATACTTGTTATATAGGCTTTCATGCAGTATCTAATAAAGCTGATTGTGAATGTAAAAGGTCTAAGTTTTAAAGATCAAAGTGCACAACAAATAAAGTTATTGTTTCCTACAAGAAAAAAATAGACCCCAACTTTAAAATAGCATAATATGGGCATTTTAACAAAGGTCAATAGAGACACATTTAGGTTTAAATCAATCTTTGTGTATTTGTTCACCAGCAGATATTCTTACATTTCAGGAGTCTTCGACTTGTTCTTCCCATTGAAAAACTCAGGCAGTGCTCTGCGCTCAATAGCATGGACACTAAAAGAGACAGAAATAGACTTTCACATTCAGACTTTGTTTTGCCTCTTGCTTTTTCTATAGTGTGAAAACAGAATTGCCAATTGCTTCCTATCTAAATGGGCGATTCTTGATGAGAATATGTTTCAAAGCTGATTTGTTATCATAACGTTTTTTCTCCAGTCAAATCAGCTTAGATAATTTGTGAGGTTCAGATAACATAATATTTTGAGTTTCTGATTATTAAATCAATCTCCTTCATTGTATTAACTCAATTTTTCAATTTCAATGAACTTAAAGTTTTATGGCAACCAGGTAACTTTATTTTTTTAAGTTAAACCAACAATATTTTTTACAGTGTGTGTGTGTGTGTGTGTGTAGTCGCAGTACCTGTTATAGTCAAACCAAGCAGCATAGCTGGGGATAATGATATGATGGGTCTGTTCAGTGACATTATCCTCATGAAGATCGAATTCCTTCACCGGTTCTCCTTTCACGCTCTGGGAACCTTCTTCTTCCTCCTAGAAACACACAAAGGTAAAGCTAATCATGAATGCTGCTCTGGGATTTAAACATCTGACACAATATTGATAACCTAGTCTAATTTAAATATGTAAATTAGCTAAATGTTAAGATTTTGATCAATTTAAAACTTTCACATTAAAGGTTAACAATCAAATCCTGTTGTACTAACTTATGGAGATCATACAACTAGAAATAGTAAGATATTCTTAATTCTTTATGTAATATTTTCTCTCAAATTGTTATGATTCTTTAATTTATATATATAAAAATGCAATTAATAATAAATTAACATGCATTATTTATTTATCGATTAAGTATTACATAATAAAAATACTTTTCAATTAAGTGAAAAAAATGCTTAATTATTATTTGGTCTCAGTAAAATAAAAATGAACTGAAACTTGTGAGCATAAAAACTGTGATTCATTTAATTCATATAAAAATGTGGTTCATATAATTGCTGCTATACCTTTCCAACAGTCTCCATTGATTCATCCTCTTGCTCATCTAGGTGTGATAGCAGAAGAAAAAATAAACTCTTGAAAACCCATTTGAAAACCCATTGTTAATTAGAACAGAAAGCTGAAGTGTGTGCTTTTCATGTGCCTGTCATTAACATACTTCCTCCTATTTCAGCTCAATGTGCGAAGACAGCTTTAAGCAGACATTCATACATTGACATCCTTTATTCTCACAATTCCACTTAGTGCCATTAATGGCACAGAAAAGACACACTTCACCTTTCGGTTAGTCTGAGTGGCAGGTGTGTTAGAGACAGAAGCTACTGTAGAGACATACCCAGGTCAGTCATAGTGCCTCCTTTCACTGGAGTAGAATCTGAATCCTTCTTAGTCACTAAACACACAAATATCAAGATTACACACGATAGAGACCCAATTGTTAGGTAAAAAGATGTGTGAATTTACCTGTTTTAGGTAGTGTAGCTTCCTCCACTGCAGGCACAGGTGAGGGTTCATCTAACTCTTTAGTCAGATCTTCCTGTTCTTCTCTCTCTGTCCTCTTTTGGACTTAGTGTAGGGTGTAGTGGGCCTGAAAACACACACACACACACACACACACACACACACACACACACAGAGAGAGTGTCATCTTTACATGTCCAGTGCATCCATTGATTTCATGAAATAACATGCCAGATCTTAAACACATTATTTGATATCTCAAATCTATTTTGTGTGTAATGCTAAACATGATTTGGCACACAAACTTAAATTCTCCCAGTATTCTACTTTTATTGAAATTTTTTGCCGTTTTCAAATCCATGCAGCCGATTTTCTGATATTTAGAAGAATATCAGTAACCAGACAGTTCTGGTCTCATTGACTTCCATAGTAGATCTTACTATGGAAGTCAATGAGACCAGAAACAGTCTGGGACTGATATTCTTCTAAATATCAGAAAATCGTATGAATCCATTCAAAAACGGTAAAACTCAACTGTTTAACTCTTGGGGAGTTGTAAAATGAGCCTATGTCCAAAAATCCCTTTACATGCTTTATTCATTTTCTGACAAAATACTGATTTTTTTATTTAGATGGCCCATTTTAATGTTTCAAAATATTCTTTATTTAACATGTCTGGAAAATTGTGTTTAATGATATTTAAATTTATATAGGGATAACAGTTTAGGAATCCATTAAAATGTATTAGTCACTAATTATTAAGGGCAGACACTTCCTCCTATGGTGGATACAGCCCTGGCACTTTTGGGCATGTGATGTGAAAATAAGATTTCATATAATTCATACATTTAAATAGAGGGAATGCGCATGACGTCACCGTCCGGTCACGTGCCTGCAGTTCCTCACAGTGAGTGGCAAAAAGACTGAGCGGCTGTATATGTTTTCAGTGTGAATGCCGCAAAAAACAAACACAACACATATAAAGTGGGAAAGAGCTTTGCGATTGACTGCACAACTAGATTTGACAAAAAAATCGGAGGTATATTTTTAAAGACTACTATAGAAAGAGGAGCAAATGGATCGCTGCAATTCACAGAAACAACTGGACTCCAGTCAGCAAAAGTGGATTTGCAGTTATCATTTTGTGTCAATATGCTGAATTTAGCTGTAAAACCATACCCATATATTTTGTATTGTTATATATATATATTAACAACTCATCAATTAAATATTTATCATTGCATATTCTGCATTATTGGATGTTTCTTAATAAACACTGACCAAAAAAAAAAAACTATAAAGTTTTATGGCTGGACGATATGATGATATATAGGCTATATAGCTATAACACAAGTGATCACCCGGATTTAGACCTATATTGTATTTATATAAAGCGTTCAGAGGCAAATTTGCTTTATGTTTACCGTCTATATTGCTTTTATTTCCCCGGCGTCGAAATCAGGCAAACATAAATGTCAGGCGACACGATTCCTGTCTGCATGTCAATATCCATGGATCACCGGATCTTTAGTAAGTTGTAAGGAACACCATATTGAGTCCAACATTTAGTTTAAATTGATATAATTGTTCATTTTAGTCGCATTTTCGCAGTTTCCCCTTTTAAATACAGTCACGCAGCAGATGTTTTGCCACTCAGTCAGGCTGAGGGGGTTGTTCCGGCGGGAAAGTGACGTGAATGCATTCCCTCTATACATCTAAAAAATAAATCCATTTCAGAAATTCTCTGAAACAAATATCACTGTTTCATGAGAATCAACGGTAATAAAAAATACCCTTTCTTGGTGTTTTTCTTCTTGCTCTCCTGAGGTGGAGGGGTAGGAGATGGAGACGGGGAACGCTTCCTCTTTTTGGCACTGCTGGGTTTTTTATCCCTCCTTTCATCTGGAGTGCTCACTTCATCTGTGAGAGTCTTCGCTGAAATCCTCTTCCTCCTTGGTCCTCCCTCTCCCACCTCATAGTCTTCCTCATTCATCCACTCATTAAACTGATCCAGGTCCAGAATCCACTTGGCATGAACCTACACACACAAACATATAAACTTGTAGTCAGGTGATAAACGGCTGGATTTCTCAGATAACCATCAGCTAATCAGTAGTTTTATTTAAAAAAACATGAAAGGCAGATAGAGCATGTGCAAGACAAAAGAGACAAAGAAAAAAGAGAGGTAAAGGGTCGGAGACAGATGAGAGAGGTAAGGGGGGTTTCTAACCTTCCTGGGCTTCTCAGCAGTGGGCGGATCCTCCACAGCAGCCTCCACCTCACTGGCTGAGATCCATGTGTCATAACTGCATCATGAACACAGCACATTAATCCTGCATTCATATACACACCTGAACTGTGTGTATGTGCATGTGTGTGTGTGTGTTCACCTATCAGGCCAGTAGCCCCAGTGTAGCAGCATCTGTTTGTCTCTCTTCATTACAGGACGGACCCACTCTTCTGAAAACCACACACATACCAATTACAATATTACTGCAGAAAACCATTCTTCTGTTTAAATGGAGAGATACAAAGGGGCTAAAAGCCTTGACAAACAGGCCTTTTGGGAGAATACAAGAGGAACATTTCTAACCTCAGGGGGGTGTTTGGCACCATTGTACCCTACACGTGTGTGAACAGTGAATGTATATTTTTACACTATGAACAACACAACACACAGCAGAACGCGTACCGTCCTCCAGACTAGCAGGAATAGGCACCACTACATGAGAGCTAGAAAGCTTATCTTCAGTCACAGACCCCTAAAACACACACATACATGTCAAATAAGATGTCATTTCTTGATCCAGATTGACTTCAAAGAAATAAAGTATTGATATATGGATTGGTCAATATTTCAAATATAAAAATCATAAAACGAGTTTTATACCTTAACTTTTAATGTATTTCAGGCATATACACACACACACACACACACATATATATATATATATATATATATATATATATATATGTATGTATGTATGTATGTATATATATATATATGTATGTATGTATATACTATACTCACTCGGCCACTATCTAGGTAGCCCATGCTAGTAACGGGTTTGAGCCCCTTTGCCTTCAGAACTGCCTCAATTCTTCGTGGCATAGATTGGTAACAGAGCTGCTAGAAAGCATTCCTCAGGGAGTTTGGTCCATATCTGACATGATGGCATCACACAGTTGCCGCAGATCGTCGGCTGCACATCATGATGACAACTCTCCGTTCCACCACACTCCAAAGATGCTATATTGGATTGAGATCTGGTGACTGTGGAGGCCATTTGAGTACAGCGAACTCATTGTCATGTTCCAAGAGAACCATCTGAGATGCGATTCCAGCTTATGACATTGCGCACTATCCGTGCTGAAAGTAGCCATCAGAAGTTGGGTACATTGTGTCATAGAGGGATGGACATGGTCAGCAACAATACTCAGGTATGTAGTGGTGTGCTAGACGATGCTAATGGTACCAAGGGGCCCAAGAGTGCCAAGAAAATATTCCCACACCATGACACCCACCACCACCAGCCTGAACCGTCGATACAAGGCAGGATGGATCCAGTGCTTCATGTTGTAGACGCCAAATTCTGACCCTACCATCCAGAAGTGCAGCAAAATCGGACTCATCAGACCAGGCAACGCTTTTCCAATCTTCTATTGTCCAATTTCAATGAGCTTGTGCAAATTGTAGCCTCAGTTTCCTGTTCTTAGCTGAAAGGAGTGGCACCCGGTGTGGTCTTCTGCTGTGTAGGCCATCTGCTCAAATTTCAAAGTCTGTGACTGCGGTCAAGATGCTCTCCTGCCCACCTTGGTTGTGCCGGGTGGTTATTCAAGTCACTGTTGCCCTTCTATAGAGCTTGAACCAGTCTGGCCATTCTCCTTGACCTCTGGCATGCAACATGGCACAGGAACCCGGCTGTCTCACTGGATGTTTTTTTCTTTTCTTGACCATTCTTCTGTAAACCCTAAGATGGTTGTTGTGTGAGAAATCCCAGTAAGTAGCAGTTTCTGAAGATCTCAGACCCAGCCCTTCTGGCACCAACCAATCATGCCGCGATTCAAAGTCACTCAAGATCACCTTTCTTCCCCATACTCAATACTTCGAGTTTAAACTGCAGGAGATTGTCTTGACCATGTCTGCATGCCTGATGTCAGCTGCAGTTGCCGCCATGTGATTGGCTGCTTAGAAATTAAGTGTTAACGAGCAGTTGGACAGGCTGTCCTCAGTAGAGTGGCGGTGATGTGTATATATATATATATATATATATATATATATATGTATATATACAGCTATGGAAAATTAAGAGACCACTGCCAAATCAGCAGTTGCTCTGGATTTATTATTTATATTATAAATAATAAATCCAGAGCAACTGCTGATTTGGCATGGTTATTGTTCCATCAGCTGTATATATGTGTGTGTGTGTGTGTGTGTGTGTGTGTGTGTGTGTGTGTGTGTGTGTGTGTGTGTATATATATATATATATATATATATATGTATATATATGTGTGTGTGTGTGTGTGTGTGTGTGTGTGTGTGTGTGTGTGTGTGCTGTGCGTTTCACCAAGCCAGCTTCTAGGTCTACTATGTGTCAACTGTTGACGCTAAGGCTTAAATTTCTAAGCAGCCAATCACATGGCAACATTGTGTGCATATAGCATGTGAGACTGTGTGCGTCTCAGGCATGACAATCTCCTGCAGTTCAACTAAAAGCATCAGTATGGGGACAGAGGCTGATTTAGCAGGCTTTTGAGCCATAGCATGATTTGTTGCCAGGAGGCTGGCTCTGATATTTTAGAAACTGCTAATCTCTGAGTTTCACAACACAGTCTATTAGGGTTACAGAGAATGTGACCGAGAAAAGAAAACATCCAGTGGGCGAGAGGCCAGTCCTGGGCGGAAATGCCCTTGTAATCCCAAAGATTGCAGAAGAGAATGGCCAACACTGAGCTGATGAGAAGGGCAACGGCGCAAATCAGGCCCACCCAACTACAACCAAGGTGGAAGCATCTCTTGGCAAGCACGTCCGTCGACTTTGAGCAAGATGGCTCAGCACACACCAAGCGTATGCCCACTCCCTTCAGACGGGAGACTGAGGCTACTGGATTCAGTGAGCTCAGCTGGAATCAACAATGACAGGTGAAGGGTTGCCTGGTCTGATGGCTCTTCGATTTGTGCTTCCGACAGGAGAATTGGTCTACAAAGTATGAAACATGATCAGTCCTGCCTGGCGGTTGGCTGTCCCATGCATGCTCCATGGTGTGGGGATGTTCTTGGCACTCTTTTGGCCCCTTGGTACCAATAACATCCGTTGCAAGCGCCACACTACCCTAAGTATTGTTCTGACACAGTGTCCATCCCTTATCAGCAATGTTACCCAACTCTAATGGCTCCTTTTCGGGCACAGGATAATGCACCATGTGGTGAGAGCTGGAATAATCTCAGACTGTTTCCTTGGACATGACAGAGATGACTTCAACTGCTCTCAATGGCCTCACAGTCACCCAGATCTCGATCCCAATCAAGACTCTTTCAGAATGGTGGAATGGGACCCACATAATGGAGATGTGGCCAACAATCTGCGGCAACTGTGTGATGCCACATGTGGACCGACTTCCCTGGGATTCCTGTTAAAATCTATGCACAAAGATTGGCAGTTCTGAAGGCAAAGGTCCAACCCGTTCTAGCATGGGTCCTAATAAAGTGGCCAATAATGTGGTGTGTATATATATATATATATATATATATATATTTGGGTCATGGTATATCAGGAATTTCAGTCTGATTGGCTGGAAGGTGTGCTATAAAGCTGTATTATGCACAAGTAGTCAATTTAGCCACCGTTCTAGATTAATTCACTGATATCACTGAAGCACACACATGACAAAGAGATTGGATATTGTGCTGTGTGCGTGTGCACACATGAAAATTTGTCTTTCTTTGTTATCTTTCTCATCTATATAAGATACATATTGAATATTATTAAAAACTAAAAAAACTGAAATGAATAAATGATTAATATACAAAAAAAAAAAATAAAAATACATAATCCAGCCATAACTAGATGGCCTTAGTAACAACTAAAACGTAATGGTTTTTGGAAGTACCTGGTGTCGTTTAATGATGTCCTTCAGTTTTCCCAGTAGTTTGGGCTCTATCTCTGAACTCAGGTAAATTACAGGTTCGGGACAAACAGTTATTCTACAAAAGAAAAAAAACACATTATTCAATCTCACTTATGCACATGCTAATAAATCCAACCATTTGATGATTGCAAGTAAATGTTCATCTGACTGGAACACTGTGTGTGTAATATTGCGTTTGATACACACCTGTACCAAAGATTTCTCTGATAGTCATGAACATTTCAACATTGCGGTCCATTCTGGAAAGGTTCTGGAAGTCAAATCTCCTCCTGATGGATACAAAAGCGAACAGTTAATGAGTATGAATTAGTTTTTGATCCTTAATCATTGAAGTGGCACTTCATGTATCACTGGTAAGCACTTTAACACTACAGGATTACTACACTAATAGGAAGTTGAAATACATAAAAATGTCATGCAGAATCTATTCAGCAGCATAAGGACCAATTGACACCACGATGGAGGCGAATCACGACTCTCTTGGTGAGTGTGTGAGAAGGTTAAGTGCCAGAGAAATTATACAACAATTGATTAAGTCACTCAAATGAGTGGCAAACATACATTTTAAATTATTAGATTCTCTAAGTAGTCTACATAATGAATATATTTTACATTACATCCTACCTACTTTGTTGCCCTCATGCACTGATGAGCCTTGGGCACCAACACCCTGTCAATGGTCTGCCATTTCAGGGATACTCGACTCAGTCGCCTTGCCATAACAATTTGGCCCTAGCTTGTCAAAGTCGCTCAGATCTTTATTCCGGCCCATTTCTCTTACATCCAACATCCTGATTATGAAAAAAATGATTGTTTGCTTACCATCTAATCTACCCAGATCTTAATATGTGCCCTTCTTAGGAGATTGATGTTCACTTCCCTATTGACTGGTCATAATGTTTTGGCTCTAGCAGTATATATATATACACACACACACACACACACACACATATATACACACATATATATACATATATATATATACAATTATTAATTTACATTTAATTTACATAATTATAATGTCAAATAATAAAGAGGAGTTAAAGAAAGAGAGGAAGACAGAAGAGCATTACCATCCTTGATCACTCTTTAAACTCGTAGGCAGCAGCCAGAATATGACACAGGGCTCCTCCAGATTTGAAATCCACAAAACACTTCATCTACGGGAGAGAGGAGAGCATCATCAGAAATCTACATGGTACACTGAATACTTTATAGTGTGTGAAAAGAAGGCTTGTGTGAGTACCGGTAGTTTAGTAAGGGAGGGTTGCTGACATGTCGGCCAAACACTTCCTCCTGAAACTGAAGCAGTTGAACCACCAGACTCGATAAAGATTTATTGGTGGGGGCTCTGCTTGAATATACTAGAAAGAACCACAGAAAGTTTAAGGAGCTAGACACCATAATAAAAGAAACATACATAAGGATTAGTCACAGAGCAATACATCAACCAGCAGATTAATCATTTAATATTTGGCCATTCTGATTTATCATATTTTGTGACCATTGCAATTTTGTATTACATTATACTGTGAGGCTCAAATTCATGATAATTTAAACTTTCACTTAAATGTAATGCTGATAATATAATTCAAGAAAAGTATATATTAAATTAGAAAAATGGAAAATAAATACACTTTCAGTCATAGATCTACATGCTTGATCTGTCAGCTTTCCTCCATACATAAATGGAACATCTACATCCTCATCCTCAAAGGCTGTAATGACAGTGCACATATTTTATAAATAAGTTTCATATTTTTATTTTGAAATTTAAATTAATTAATTTATGTTTCTGTATTGTAACTTTAATTTCATAATATTATTATTGCAATATCTCCAGTGTAAATACATTAAAATAGGTTTGCTTTAAAAAAAACAATATATATATATATATATATATATATATATATATAAAATATATATATATATATATATATATATATATATATATATATATATATATATATATATATATATATATATATATAAGATTTATATGTAAGAATTTATTTACTTACCTCATATGAAATACATCAATTTCATTAATTAATCATTCAACTGAGGTATTTTGTTAGCGGGAAATTAAGATTTCGTTGCACACTATGTTGTCGAATTCCATGTCATTTGCATGAGTAAATTATACAGATAAAAAAATATTCTTCACACCCGACTGTGAATTTCTCATCGTCTGCTTTTATAAGCACAGCGCGCGAGATTTGGCTGCACATCTGGATTCACGCACTTGCGCTGCCAATACCGCAGCCCCGTTACACGAGCTGGCCTCTCTTGAATAAAAGAGAAAGGCCATTCATAAAGAACAATTAGAGAGGGTCTAATGACTAGCCAGCGATGTAGAAATGACATCAGATATTGAAGATGAAGCCAATCCTTGGGTACGTCTTAAGACTTTTCTCAAGACAAGCATGCAGCATCTTCTATTGTCTGAAGACGCGTCAGTCTGGATTTTAAACAGCTGGATTTCTCTTCCATCTCCTTTCCTGCCCTCCCCTCTCCTTTCTGCCTACCCGCATCGAGTCTGTCCTTTCCTGCACAAATAACTCAATGACCGTTCGTGCTGAGTTACAAATAAACCGAATTGTACCTTTTATAATTCTTGCCCAGCCAAACCCGGACATTGTCGAACTGCGAGACGGTATCAGACGCTTCGAAATATTTTACATTCGGGCCGCCATCTTTCTTCCGTACCGCCATCTTTGTCTTGCTCCAAAGTTTTGCCACCACCGCCCTCTGGCGGTCATTTGTTTTTTGCTAGAGCGACTATGAAACGACCCCCATTCTGGCTCAAATTCTAGGTGAACGGTCTCTCTTGCAGCTTTGAGAAAACTTGAACCAAAATGGCGGAAAAGAGGGGCCAGTGACTTCCCTGTATCCCAACCCCCTTCTCCAAATAGTGAATCACATCTCCACGTTGAGCTTTGCACAATAGATTGATGTAGTCGCTTATTCCTCGTATTGAAGTAACCTTGATGGACCTCTACCACCTTAGTTAAAGTAGCCTCATATTTCTCTCAAGCTGTAAATATGTAAAGGCAAATCACCTAAATCACTTGATTTGTATAACGTTCAATAACAGTCTAGTTGGCTCCTTACCAAGCGCACCAGCAAACAGCAAGTCATTTTGAATGGATAGTGATAATGAACAGGAACAAAATGTATCTGTCCACATCCCATCAATGCTACAACTCATAATGTTGTTAAACTGGATGCACTTGGCCATCTCGAACTCTTAATGTTTAAGTTCAAGTTCAAGTCCAGTCTTCAAAAAGCAATATCTAAAAGTAACCAATAGGTGTCGCTGCTGTCTAAAGTAAAATTGTCAGTGCTGCGTTTGGTTTGTTTAGTGCTGTTTGTTCGGTAAGTACTTACCTGGCAACATGGTTTAATCTCATGTTCTGCCCATTTAATGACTCAGTAAACATGCTTATCAATATGATAGGCCTAGGATCTATCTATCTATCTATCTATCTATCTATCTATCTATCTATCTATCTATCTATCTATCTATCTATCTGTCTGTCTGTCTGTCTGTCTGTCTGTCTGTCTGTCTGTCTGTCTGTCTGTCTGTCTGTCTGTCTGTCTGTCTGTCTGTCTGTCTGTCTGTCTGTTTCTGTCTGTCTGTCTGTCTGTCTGTCTGTCTGTCTGTCTGTCGGTCTGTCTGTCTGTCTGTCTATGTGACACGTTTTCATGTTCATGTCTATGTCTCATATACGTTTGTGAGAATCTGTTATCCTTCAGTGCTTTTTCAAATGATATTTTAAACTGTGATTGTGGGGCCTTGCATACACAATTAATTTGAGCTAGAGACCTGCAATGTCAGTGTAGATTGACAAACAGTGAAACTTTTCTCCTTCCTAACCATGTTTCTGCCAGAGTCATCATAATTTCAGAGAGTGTTGGTGTTGCGGTCTAGCCAACATCTCTTTGACCTTTTTACTATTGTCCTTCAAAGGATGCCCAGCCATCTATTTCCCTCATTACCAAGGGAAAGTGTCTGTGTCTGGGTGGTGAATAGTAATCAACACTGTCAATTTCTCCCTCACTAATTAGTAGTGTTTTTGTGTGTGAGAGAAGGAAAGAAAGCGATTTAAATCTATTTTAACTGTATTTCTACCTTACATGTTCTTTTTATAGGAGTATTAGGAGCTCAGTTTCAAATTGGGGAGACATTTATTGATTATGTGTTGGTTAGATGAGTTGCTTTCCTGGCATTCAGTACAAATACAAAAACTCAAATTAAACGAATTAGATCATCAAATGTCCAGCTTTAATTAAAAATGGAAGGCAATTAGTTGGCAATTTAATGTGTGTTATACTCAGAAAGAAAGACTGACAGAAAGTGTTTATTTTTTTATTTACAGCATGTAGGCTACTCTTTATAACATGCCAGAATAAAAGTCTGCATTAAGTATTAATTACACAACAGCAAGGCTTTACAACAGCAATCAATCTACAAGTCAAATATTTAGAAGCAATTTTCAAACACTTTCTATTGATATGGACACACACTTAAAAATGTAAATTGCTGATACATGCGCACACACACACGGATCAGGTCACTTTTACTGTATATGTATACTAACAACTGACTCTACAGGATGTTTTGTCCTACTGTACAGAGAGTGAGTAGTTAATTATATATGTATATATAATTTCACAATAGTCTCAAAATTTCTCCAGTATAAACACTGTGTACATACTTAGTAGACATAGAGGTTAAAAACATACAGTTTCCATGCCATGGAATGCATACAACCTTTTCCAAGTTACGCACACACATATACATGATGCAGAGGATGGAGATCTGATCTAGTAAAATGCAACAAAAATAATTTGGTAATCCTTAAAGCTACACTGTGTAACTGTTTTAGTTTATTCTTAGCTAAAACAATTAGTTCTTTCAAAAATATATGTGCTCATTAATGTATATTTACTTCGTTCAAGTAATAAAGTATTCTTGTGAGTGTATAATATGCCATTGAAAATACATACGGGTAAGGGGTTCTAATGTCGGTCGCCATGTTGCCCCTCCATCTTGAAAGTACATTAGCCAAAGAGGGACATACCCGTTAATTCAAGCTTCGCCTTTTCGCGTTTACGTTGAGTTAACACTCATGGACGAGGTCGAACTGGAAGCCATGTTAATCTTGGACTACATTGGCCACCGTAGGAGTTAAAATGAAATCGGAATTGAGAGGAACAGAAATTAATATTCACTGGATGGTCATATACCTTTTCACCGCTAGATGGGGGTAAAAATTACACAGTGTAGCTTTAAAGGTAGTTTTCTTTTTGTTCAGCCTAGTGATATATGAGTCTGGATGAGCTTTTCACACAGGTTTTAAAAGGCATACTGTAGCATTATCTAAAATAAAAATATCAACTTAACAAATGTTCACCATTGGTGGGCTCAAAATAAAACAATTAAGTCCCAGTCCATTTCAAGTTAAAAAAAGAAAATAAATGAAAAAGAAGTAAATACACCATGATCACATCAAGAGGACTGTTAGCAATGTTTCGAAGCTGACCCCTATTTACTTTCTTAATACATATTCATGGTGTTTTAGTGATCGATTCATCTTTGAACAATATTGCAAATAAAAAGCATGTTTGTCTGTCGTAAACTTTCATTAAAACATACAACTTGCTCTGCCTGCAAATGAGAAAAGTAAGATTTCCGTTTCAGAACCTTTTTTGGCTGTATATGGTTCATAAATTGGTTACAATGAAGAAGAAAGTTTAGCTTTTAAGTTAATTTTACAGTGTTTCCACTTGATGTTATATCAAGTGTTGTATCACGTGAATCAATTTTTTTTTTTGGTTTATTAATCAGTCTGATGTGAGGGAGTTAAAAATGTGATATTGTTTTTGTGTTTTTGTATGTTTGTATATTTGTTAGTCGGGGTAGATGAGAAAGCCGCTGAATGTGCTGTATTTGTTGGTGTTTCCTCCATGTACTTTTCCACCGTCCAGTTGCACACAGACCTCATCTCCCACATCTAAATGCAGGATTACACTGTTAGAGGCGTAGTCATAATTCTGATCTGCGTCCTGAGCAATCGCACTGGCCCTCACCTGAAAGAGAGAGAGAATAATGGTTTTAATGTTGGATAAAAGGAACAATGATCAGGAGGACAAAATACACAACAAAATAAATCCTGTTTGGATTTAAATAGGCAAACGAGTCTTGGAACATTATTAGCAGTGATTATTATGCCTCTAGTATGTTATATGCTTGAAAACAGTTCTTCTAACACTAATTAATGGAGTGTGTAACTTTTCATTTCTTTAAACCACCGTGTAGGAAGACACATCACGGCCATGTTTCAGGTCCAGGATGACAATGTCGGTAACGTTTCCTTTTACAGTCCAGTTACCCATGTAAATGCTATGTACTTATTTTAGTAACTACAATTACTGGGTAATAGCTAGTACTAACCCTGAACCTACCCCTAAACCTAACCCTGTTCCATGTACTTACCTTATATTAACCAGTAATTTCTAGGTAAGTGCACTGTAAGTACCCTGTAAGTACTGTACTGTAAAAGGAAGCGTTACCACAATGTCAATATTCGTCAAAATTCATTAGGCTCAAATTGTGAAAGAGAGGATCAGAGGAACACGAAGAATCATTTTTTAATTTGATTTTCATCATTCTTAAATTCACTGAAAACCTTTGGGATGTGCTGGAAGAGACTTTACAGAGTGCTGGACTCTTGCATTGTCAAAACAAGATCTTGACCAAAAATGCACCTTTTGATGGAAATAAATGCTGTTATGTGCTATGGAGTCTATGGAGTGCATTTATGTTATGTATTTAAGCTGTAAAGCTTTAACTTTACAGCAGTCTACAACTTCCCCTTTAAATCATTTAATCTCTCTGTAAACATGTCTCTCTCTCTCTCTCTCTTCTTATGATTCTCATCTCCGCCCTAAGTAGGATATCTAAAGACCAAGACAGACCAAGGTCCAAGGGAATAAGGCTTATTGATCTGTTTATTGTATGTGTGTGGTGTGTAATTTATTGGAAAGGCTGTTAAACACTGAGGTCTCCAGTCATGCACAAATGTACACATTTGTTAAATTGTTAAACTCACGTAATTTTATTTGTGGTGACACTTTATTTTAAGGTGACATTACACATTACTATATGTTCGTACTATATTAATGACAGTAAATGATGTGTAATTACAAGTAACTAATCCTAAAACAAACCCTCATGTAGTTAGATATTACTCAGTACTTTTTGGAATAAGCAGCGCATGGTAACCTTAAAATAAAGTATAACCGCACAAACAGTGCTTTTTTGAAGGTCAGTATTAAAATCAACACATTTGTCTTAAACCATTCAGATCAAACCACTGATTAATGCCTAAAGCTTCAACTGCGGCCTAATTTTTGCACTGCTAATTAATGCATGATCTTAGTATTAGAACGAAAGCTTAATTAATATTTCCATTCATGTGTATAATTAATGAGTAGGGTAGTAATTCAGATTAATCTAGTCTGGCTACTTCTCACTAAGCTCAGCAATAAAACAATAAAATATTTATCTTTTTAATTCTAGAGTATGATAGTTACTTTGTACTTTTGAAGAATGTTTTTCATGTTCATCCGCGTCTTCAAGTGATCGACATTTTCTTGAGTTTGAGCTTAATTCTTCTCACATCTACTCATTAATTATCCCTGTCTTTCCCCTCATCTTTCTTTTCCCTCCACCTCTTCCCCCGTATCTGTTCATTCCTTGCACCATCTATCCATCTTTTTTCTGCGGGAATCGTAATAAAATGCAGGTCACGCGCGTGTCTCCACTGCGCGCCTCGTGTTGGCGCGTGTCCCTGTCCAGTCTAAATCGGATTGATTAACGGCGCGAGGTGGCAGGTCCCGCGGGAGGCCTGGGTCTGCGTCGGGGCCTCGCTGTCTCGGTAATTGACCGGCGCTGTGGCTCGGCTGTTGCTCCTAATGGGACCCACTCCTCAATAACTCCACTGTATCACAATAAACGGAGCTTCGCACCGACCACCGGCCAAATGGAGTCACTAACCATTCACTGGGTGTGTGTGTGCGCGAAACACAGTGATACAGCTCTGGTAACAATAAATGTCTAAACGATATGGAAGTTGTGTTTTATTAAATGTGTGTTGTTTCCCCCAGTGATTTCAAGGACCCATTTCTCAGATTAAATAGCAGGTCTTCAGTTTAAACTATACAGACAGCTTCTGACAGAAAAGAGTGATGATAGGCTAATGTAAAGGCTATTTGTTAAATAAATTCAAGAGCCAAGTAAAACAACCAATTGCAAGAAGTGAACGTAATGGCCTACACACTGTTCACAGAAATGCACACACATTAACTTTATTTGTTTTATTTGGTTGTAAATGTAATTTATTTTACCTGACTTTCATGAAAGCGGCTACGGCTACTTTATAGTTTATTTTCTTTTTTTTTCAAGAGTTTATTATGTGTTTAAAAAATATTACTTTGGATTTTATTTGTTTGGCAATTCCTAAAAGTAAAATTGTACTTAAGGCATTTCTGTACAAAACAAACAAAACAAAAACCTGTGTAGGCTATAAGCTGTGCTGTATATAATATTCATAAAGTTTCATGACTAAGTACATTTCTTATCAAGTAATAATGATAATTATAATAATAACACTAATAATAATTATAGAATGTCAGTCCTCTCAAATAGAGGGCAGTAGCAGCGTAACAGTGTGTAACCGCAGAATATATCATGTTCTGTTGCTAAAGGTTAACACTGTGATTTATGAATTCATGAATGAACCATTTATCTCCTGTAATTTTGTATTCATACAAATCCCCTGTTTCTGAGTAACATTTAATAGGCTAATATGACTGATTTCGCTTTTATGACGCAAGTGTTTTTCATTACAAATTCTTAAAATGAAATACAGGGGAACTGAGAAAGACCAGTTTCGTGACATAATCAAAAGTGGATATGAAGAATGCATTCAGTTCTAATGGTCTTTCTCCTTTTTCTCTTATCTTGTCAGACAATGTCAGAGAGATTTGTAAATTTTTGTAAAAAAAAATATTTTGTCAAATCAACTTAAATCATTGATGTAGTTCAGATAACATAATATTTTGAGTTTCTCATGATTAAATCAATCTCCTTCATTGTATTCACTCACTTTTTCTATTTCAATGAACTAAGGCAATATTTTTTACAGTGATCCATGAGATAAAACACAGAGATGAATGAAAGGAACAAATTTAATGTGCTGCATACAAGTACAAAATTGTTCCCTCCTAAACAGACAAACAAATTTACAATCATTTCCAAGCAGAATGTCATGATTCTTTTTTCCTGTCCGTCTTGCTGCAAGGTTAAATGCTTCAAGTGTGTTTCTCAGTAAGTCCTTGGACAAAAAGGGCTATTCTTGGGAATAAAGCCTTGCAGCAGCAGGTTCATGTATATTTGTGTTTTGTACACTATGTACTCTCCTGAATGGCCCTCTTATAAACATACACTGATGTTAATCTCAGAGTTTGTTTGTGACCGACCTTTGGCCATTTAAAGGGCAGTGAAAGTACAGGAAAGGAGAGATGAGAGATATGAAAGAAGGAAACAGGGGCGGAGAAAGTGCAAATATACAGGAAAAACGGATATACAAGTGTCTATTGCAACAGCTGCAAAAGCCTGTCAAGGTACTGTGGGATTACCTCATTAACTATATTAATTAATTAATTGGAGGATGTAAACTCATTAGCTGCTGTGTAATTGACAGGATGTTTGAAGCTTTTCTAACAATTTCTCTGCATCACACCGTAATTAGTGCTGCGATACTCTGACGAGACCACAGAGAGCGAGGGGAGGTTTTCAAAAGTGGCAGGGAGGTGAAGTGCTAAAGCTGAACCTAGTATAGACGATAGTCATACTGTGGGATGAGAAGAGACATGTTTACATAGCCAAGAATCAATTACTGATTTAATTAATTGAATTTGTAATGAGAAGCAAATTGGCTGGGTATTCTGCTTGAGTGACATTAATTTGTGGATGTTGAGCTCCCTGCTGCACCCCTCGTGATGCTGTTTTGGTTTCTTATTCAGCCCCATGCAATCTATTCCTGCCATGAGGAGCCAAACTTCAACTAATAAGTGGCATTTCATAAATACATTAATATTCAGTTCTCTAAAAATAAAACGAACTGCCACGATCTCGCTGCAGCATACAGGCCGCAGATTTTCGCTTGTCTCAAAGTGCGTTGGAATCTACATGTTTTAGATGGAAGTTCTTAGACTATGTTTGTAGTAACGGCTTGTGCAAGTCTACGACCTGCAATGAGGTCAGTAGTCATTTCTCGTTCTCTCTCTCTCACACGCGCTCACACTTTCTGTCGGTTTGCTCATCTATCTTACTTACATTGATCTGATGCTGTCTGTGTCTCTGGCCTCGCAGTAACACTTTCTCCCGACCTCTCTGTCGGCTCTCCTCTGATTAGCCATCCATCTTCCTCTCCTCCGTTCATCTCTCTATCATCCCACACCATGTTACCGCCTCCCATCGCACGCCCTCCTCATCTGGGTGGGCTCACACTTTTAGATTTTTCTTTTGCCTTTTTCATATGCTATTGCAATTTAAAATGGTTATAATAAATAGTGTAAATATTGTTTTTACACTACAACAGTGACATGGGCGGGCAGGTTTTTTTTCTAACAGTTTACACTCTAAAATGAAAATTATGTCATCCTTTAATATTTGCCCTTATGCCAATCAAAACTTATATGGCTTTCTTTCCTCTATGGAACAAAACAAAACATTTTTGTAAATCAGTGAGGCCACAAACAACATTGATCCTCATAGATAAATTGTGTGGACAAAAACACATATCTTTTTTAGGTATTCCACAAAAGAAAATACACTTGTTACATAGTGACATAAGGGTGACTAAATTATGACACTATTTTAATTTTGGAGTGGAAAGTGTTGAAAAACCTGCCCATGTAACTGTTGATTTAGGTGAGAAATAATATTAGTTCTATTTTATATAATTAATCTTTGGGTGAACTATCCCTTTAAGAGGAACCCAAACTTATGTTGGCGCAGTTGCGTATGTTTATGAGAATGCTTTGAGAGGACCTTGAGATGGGTTAAATAATTTAGCTAAGGGAGAGATAATTAATCGAAGGGCAAAGATTGGCTGAGTGGCAGAGTGTGGCTCTGTGTGTGTGTGTGTTGTGTGTGTGTGTGTGTGTGTGTGTGTGTGTCTGGCCCAGGTGGAAAAGAGGGAATCTCATCTTAAAGACATGAATGATTTAACACAAGAGGAGATCACTGGAATGACAATATATGCAATACAGGATGCCATACACTGCCTAAGCTTACTCTCCTCATCTTCTCATTTCTGCACCTTGTCGTCCACTTAATGGAGGCTGTGTTGAATTCCCAAGCCTGGTTATGGGCCACAGCACAACAACAACTGCTATTGTATTTTTTTTCGCAATAAAATGTTTTATATGAGTAGCAGAGACAATCTGCTTGAGACCGTTTAATCAGTCCATAACAGATTTAACAAATTTGATACTGTATTAATGTTGCTATTGTTCAGTAAAGTCAATTCAGGTCATTTGATCTGCTTTAACAGCAACTAAATTAAACAAGTGAAAGCAGTTTTTAAAATGAGATTTCCATCTGAACAGAAAAAAAAAATATTTTCATTGGTTAGCCAATATCTATGTACATTTAATCAATTTTGTAATGCATATTTATAGTGTGACAGAAACTAATTTGATGTTTAGTGCAGAGATGGTTTTTCGTTTTAATGTTGAATCTATTGGATCAATGTAAAAATGTATTTTTTCTTTTCATCAGTTTAAAAAAATGAATTCACTTGCTTAAAATGTGATTCTGAGATTGGCTTTACATGCAGAGCTAGTGCATTTGAATCAATATATTTAACTGAGATGGCTCATATGCTTTTGAAAAGAACCAGTTCCACCTCTTATTTTACAGAGACCAGTTGTGGATTCATTTTCTTTTGTTCTGGGATTATATGATGTACATGGGGCATGAATGGCAGGTGTTATGTCATGTTAAAGGAGAACTCTGGTGCAAAATGAACCTTTGGTCTAATAAAACATCGTTACCTTGTCAACCGTTCTCTGAGATTTGTTTTCATGATAATTAAATGTAAAGAGTTTTATCTCTAAAAACTGTTTAGCGTATACTGCTAGTACTGGGGGCATTTACTAAGTTTCAAGAAATCGCTAGTTTATACCACTAACATGGCTCAAAATAGCCCCACACTAACACAGTAACACAACGAGGGTCCCTGCATGCAAAACGAAGCATTGAGAACTTTGTAAGTGTACAGACCGTTTAATAAGAAGATATTTTATAAAGACAGTTCATTTCGTGTAGACAGGCGGCGCCATCTTTGGAAAACAGTCTCGACTAGTCAAACCACGAACGACATGCTGAGTGATCTGAACTGTATGAAGTTTAGCGAACTTCTGAACTGTATGAACGCCGTTCGGGGATCGACTTATCAAGACTTATTTTTAAGATGGTTCCTGTCTGTATGCACGAAGAGAACTGTCTTTAAAAAATATCTTCTTATTAAACGGTCTGTACACTTACACAGTTCTCAATGCTTCGTTTTGCTTGTATGGACACTCATTATGTTTCTGTGTTAGTGTGGGGCTATTTTGACCTGTTAGTGGTATAAACTAGCGTTTTCTTTTTACTTAGTAAATGCCCCCAGTACTAGCATTATATGCTAAACAGTTTTAGAGATAAAACTCTTTACATTCAATTATCATGAAGACAAATCTCAGAGAACGGTTGACTAGGTACTGATGTTGTATTAGACCAAAGGTTCATTTTGCACGGAGTTCTCCTTTAACGGCTGTGTTGAAGGGAAGCTGACAGATAGCTACAGACTCATTAAAGGGTTTTCATCACTTCCTGTCTGATATATCTGTCACCAAACCACGTGTGTGTGTGTGCGAGAAAGAGACAGTGTGTATGTAAACAAGTGTTGCCAAGGGAATATTTTATATATCTCTTGGATAATCCCCGCTTTCTGTTCAACTCCGAAAAATCAAAACTGAGCGGTTGAGTTGAGAGAGCCTGAATCCCAGATCCGTGTCATGTTTCACCAGATGGAGAGTTTTTTTCTCCTCTCACTTTTTCCACTTATTCTAAATCCACGGGTCCTGTGAGGACTGTCTCCAGCTGTTGCATCTCGTTCCACTCCAGAGAGAGACAAAGAGAACGTGTTTGCTTGTTTGTGTGTTACTAATGTCCTTTTTTCATTGGAAACTGTTAACCTAATGTTGTTTCTGACTATGCAAAATGTATTTAAAAGCTCTGTTAAACAGACCCAAATTAACTTCTCAATAAAGGGCACATCTCAAATCAAATTTGAACCAATTTGATATGCTTTGATATGTTATACTCTTTGTAAGTCTTTATTTTCTTTTAAAACTGAACATTTTAATTGTTGTTCATGTAGGTTGTCTAAAAACCAGAAAGTTGGTGGTTCAATCCCCTCATTCCATTTGACCAAGTGTCGATGTGTCCATGAGCAAGACACCTAACCCCAACTGCTCCCAAAGAGCTGGATGGCGCCTTGTATGGCTGACACCACCGTCGGTGTATGACTATGAGTGGGTGAATGTGAGGCAAAAATGTAAAGGGCTTTGGTGGCCATTAAGTCTATGAAAGCGCTATATAAATGCAGTTTACTTTGGATAGAGTGAATCCAAATGCTATTTTCACCAGGGATATGCAACAGTTGATTTGAGTTGAATTTGAATTGGTCATCTATCTATCTATCTATCTATCTATCTATCATCTATCTATCTATCTATCTTATCTATCTATCTATCTATCTATCTATCTATCTATCTATCTATCTATCTATCTATCATCTATCTATGATTATGTAATTCTGTTTATGGCAATTCATCTGTCTACCTGTCTATTTATCATTGTGTCATTCCATCTATCATTCTAACTATTATTCAATCTCACTGTGTAGACATTTTTTTTAAAAAACTTTGTAACAAAGTTAGTCAAGCCAAATTTGATTCAGGAGTTGAACTGGAATTTAAAAGGCATCCTCAAAGCAGCTCTAAATGGCACACAATCATTATGTTCACACACAGAGAGAGAGAGAGAGAGAGAGAGAGAGAGAAGAGTCACATCCCCTACCTGTCCATTCTTCTTGAGGTTCGGCCCACATGCTAGTTCCATCTCCGCCCCTCATGAGCACGTGATAGGTGAAGAAGTAGATTCCAGGAAGAGGGCAGGTGAATTTGCCTGTGGTAGGCTCATAGTAATTCCCTACATTTGTCACCACATCATCAAACTTGAGTACTTCGCTCCCCTCGTGCTGTTTGCGCAGACCAGCATAGAAGGCGATTTTGGGGCTGTAGAACGATGGGATGTATCCCCCTGGACCTGGACCTGGAGGTCCAGGCGGACCTGGTTTTCCTGGTTCTCCAGGTGGCCCACGTGGGCCTGGTGGGCCTTGGTTTCCGCGAAAACCTGACTTGCCTCCCCCTCTGCGTCCAGGGATGTCGTGAGGAGGAGGTGAAACAGGTGTTAGTTCATTGGTGGGCGTTAAAGAGTCACAGACCATCTTACAGCTTCCAAGCATCTCATAATGCGTACCTCCGCCTCCAGAACCACCCAGTTTGGTGCTGTGGACCAATAGTGGAATAGCGACCAGTAGCACCAGTACCATGGCCACGCCCACTGCCGCGCCAATAACGCGCTTCCTGCGGTTGAGGCGTGAGGCAGCAATAGAGAGGAAGTCCTCCTCCCCTTTAGAAGAAACAGCCCCGGCCAGAATGAACTCTGGGAAGGAAAATGGACTAAGGTAAGATAGAAAAAGTTAACGAAGGAGTCAGATACGATGAAACTTGGCAGCAACAAACTAATCAAATGTCCTATATGGAACCAGATTATATCCTTTATCCTTTAGGATGTTTGTGTTCATTCCGTTTTCAAAGTTTCAGTTTCTGCTGTTTTATCTTTCTGCTTTTTACTACATTAAAATCATTACAGTCAGCCTTCTAATCTGTACCAGCTCTTCTGAGTGAGACACATTGGACACAGTTATCGCTATGAACAGCAATTCTGGATGATCTAGTAGGTTTATATTGTCATATAAATATATGTTGCTTGTCTGATATAAGTAACATGAGGGATTTGGTATCTCCGATGTTGTCCAAGGATGGAGATTCTATCAGGTGATGTGGATGTGTATTTCTCAGGGGTTGCTGTATGCCGGGTATGTCTCCTTATGGATTATTGGAGTGACAGCGGTGTGGCTCATTTTTCCATGAGAAATTCAAGAAGCGTTCTGGAGAATTCCCAGAAAAGTCCATATCCACTGCAGCATTTAAACAAACTCGGCTCCTCCTCTCATAGAAGAAAGCTGTGATTGTGATTCAGATTCATCAAAAACAATCCATGTCATATATTATTTCGTCTTTTTGTGACAATCTTAAACCTTCAAATGCTTAGGTTTAAGTGATTCGCTTGTCTTATAAACCGGATGGCAAGTGGATTATATATATAATTTTAGATCTGGCTCACAGCACTCAGGGTTGATTTATCAATTCCTGGTGGTCTTCATCAGAACTTCAGCTGAGTAACATTCAGGTCCCAAGATCAACCACCTCTGGCATCTTGACATGTTTTTCACTGAGTTGAAACAAAAAGAGCTAAATTAGAAAACCTATATGAAATAATTGAAAAGCTCCCAAAAAAATTCCCAGATGCTGACTGTAATAAGGTTATTTATTTCTGTTCAATACTGAGCATTTTACAGTAAAAATCACAATTTATGCATAAGACATATTATTTTAAAATATTATATAATTCTAATAGTCATTATATTACAGAGTTTGCAGACACATTACTACATAACAGACACATACCTCTCCAAAACTACAGTAGCCTATCTATTTTCACAGATTTCTTAATTTAAATAATCAGATAACAATCAATATTGTGTCAGCTACTTGTTTCCAGGACTCCAGGTCTTGCAAATTTACACTCAAATGTCTTTAAACTTCTGTATGGTAGATGCAGGATGCTAATTAAATCAAATATTTCTTTCCTGAAATATTTTTCTTCAATTCTGATGCCAACTAAAAGGCAAATAATTGATAAATTCTATAGAATAGTATAGCCTACTAAAAGTTTGTAAAACATTTCTGAGGAACAAATGTCAACTGCAAAACAAATCTGCCTACCTTATAAGTTCCCAGAGAAAATGAAAATTGAAGAGTAACTCCGCAAGACAGCGCAGCTCCTCTCGCGTGCGCGAACTGCTCGGAATAGCCTATGTCAGAGACTCTCGCGCCTTCGTGGTTTTTCTTTAACAATCACTCTCCTCAGACTGTTGTCAGCTTGAAATATCTATTGTCTTCTCATTTTGCTGCTTCTTTGCAGCGTCTTCAAGTCAATTGACTTTAAACACGCATAGGCAACCTATAGCCTATCGTTTATTATCTTTGGAATCATTAAACTTCTACTGGCTCTTGAAACATATTATTAAGTAGCCAAATTACTATTTAAAAGTATAATATGGCGATTTCTTTGTTAAGATATCACCAAGAAGCAACAGTTTCCCACTTGTTCGATTTCTGTGAGGAAAAGGCGCTTCCACCCGCGGGATGTCTGTCTCGCGCTTCCCCCGCCCTCCGTACAATTACGCGCTCGCGCTCACTTGCACCAGTCCCCGAAGATCAAGAAATCGATTTCCCGAGGAGATGTGCATCCTAATAGGGTTGCTGTCTACCCAATTAGTACTTATAAAAATAACTCAGGTTGTAGCCTACCGCTTTCACTAATAGCAGTAGTGAGGTGTGATCGCAGAAATATAGGACCCACTGTAAATTAGCTGTTTAGGCTACCCATTATAGGATTCGAGGATGGGGGAAATCAAATTCCAAATGAAAAACGTATATTAACTGCTATATTATAAGATATTTCGAGACGGTGTACGGAATGATGTATCCTCCAAAAGTTTTGCAAGAGTGACCCTAATCTTACCCAACGTAAATCTTAAAGTTCATTTGCAGCAGCAAATGTAAAGCATGTGGTGGTAGTTGAGAAGATTAAAAGTCTATATACATATACATGAATTAAAATGCAACACATTTAAAACTAAGTATAGCCTACCTTCATACTAGTTTAAAATCAAATAAAGCAAATACAACACTTGTGTTAGCTATAATTGACCTGTAGGTTAACTGATTAGCAGGAACTGAGCATTAAGGTGCATTAATTGTTTGACTAGTCAAAGAGAATGGACATGTCCTCTGGGCATTTTGCTAATTGTTTTCCTCTATACTCAGTGGAGTCATCAACAAAAAAAAATAATAATTTCAACTCCTTTTTACGCCCTGTCTCAGTTCACTGCATGTCCTTCGATTGCCCTGCAGAACACACTTGCCATAGAGAACCAACATCCTAATAATGGCTGCTTATCTGTACATTTATATAAATTACATAGAGATGTGTTCATTATACGGCTGGTAAAAAAAATGGAAATCCTCTTTGCATTCATCTGTGGTGATGTTAAAAGGGGGAGAGGGAGGGGAAAGGATGAGAAAGCTTGCAAAGGAAGAGAGAATGACAGTGTGTAGGGTGAAAGACAGTTTAGCTGTGTCTGTTGTCAGTGTCTCTGTTTCTTTAGCCTTCAGAGCTCATTAGCAACGATAGACACATTGCTATACTGACAACCTCCCCCACACTTTAGCACTCACCTACTCTTTTCCTATCATCCCACTATCATTTATATCTCCATCACCTTCCCGTGTACCCTTCTCTATTTTACTAAAGCCCTTCTTCGCTCTTTCATCAACCTTTTTTTTCTTTTATCTCTCACGCTGGAGAATCAGTCATGATGGTCGTATCTCCTCTACTGTAAGTGGAATTGTTATTTAAAAGGTTCAGTTCCAACACATGCGATCATTGATTAAATTATGTGTTTTTCTCATTAATATATACTGATTACTGATGATTGTACTGTCAACAATAAACACTATTGTTGCAACTAATTGTTGGTGCTGAAATTGACAGTTGTAGTTTTCTGAAACATAGGCCTAGTTGTAGTTTTCAGATAGATAGATAGATAGATAGATAGATAGATAGATAGATAGATAGATAGATAGATAGATAGATAGATAGATAGATAGATAGATAGATAGATAGATAGATAGATAGATAGATAGATAGATAGATAGATAGATAGATAGATAGATAGATAGATAGATAGATAGATAGATAGATAGATAGATAGATAGATAGATAGATAGATAGATAGATAGATAGATAGATAGATAGAATTGAGGCAGTTCTGAAGGCAAAAGGGGTCCAACCCGTTACTAGCATGGGGTACCTAATAAAGTGGCCGGTGAGTGTATATATATATATATATATATATATATATATATATATATATATATATATATATATATATATACTTGGATTAGAGTTTCAATGCAAATGATGACATAACTATCCATTTAAAGTTAGTTAATTTAACTATCCATTTTAAGTCAGTATAATTCATTTGAATGGCTTCAAAAAAAGGTTGCATTTTGTTGCATCCTTGCAATTAAAATAAACTACCCTTCAAATCTTGACAGACAAATGGCACTCATTTATACTTCTATTGATAGTTATGGAGTACAGAGAAAGAAGGCCAACCTAAAGCCTTGGAAAAGAAAGCCACCCTCCCTCACTTTGCTGAGTGTTTCACCCTATGTGCATGTTTTTGTGAAACACTGTAGCCTTTCTCACGCCATCTCTTTAGGTTTCATAGGACTGCTTCTGTCTCAAATAAGTGCATGGTGAATCTATTGAGAGCTAACTGTTGTAGGACCTATTTACAATTGTCTGTGTCTGCTTTTGTTTCTGTGAATGCCTGTCCATGTTCTCCTTAAAGTCCCTGTAAAGGCAATTCTACAAAAAAGTTAACACATTATAAATGTTACATATGTATTGCTAAAACACACTACAAAGACTGTGAACTGTGAAGTACTGAAATGTGGAGTTAAAACCATTAAACAGTTTTTCACCATTGCTATTTTCCGGATTTTTTGGGCGGGGCTAAAACAGGGCTCAATGATTCACTGGAGCCCCTGAGCTTGTGGACACGCCCCTAACTGATAATGCACTGAGGCCACTGAAGCACCCCCAACAATAGAGTGCATTCGCATCGGTTTCGGCACTCAATCGCGAGTGACTATCAGTACTATTAGTTAGTTACTACAACCTACAGTTTTCTAGCTAGCTATGCCTTCGACATGGAAATGCATATACATATACAAAAATAGATCGGTATCTTCATTTAAATTCCCTAAAAATGATCACATCAAGAAGAGGTGGATTAATTTTTTGGAGAGCCAACCTTGATGAAGAGCTGAGGATCACCGCCAACACCCGCCTCTGTAGTGATCATTTTACACAAGATCGTTTTATAAACTTTCGTCATAGACAACTGGGATTCACAAAATCACTGATAATCCACTGTTACTGTACTGTTACTGGTGAACGGGGCCGAATCGACTATCTCCCGCCTCGGCCTTCATCCTCTCGTCCCCGAAAGCAGTTTCGCCTAATATCACCATCGGCAGCTTCCCCGCAAGTGGGCGTCTGTTTCCGCGCTGCCAGCGGACACGCGCTCCAGCGTTGAGAACAGAGAGATACTGCTCATTATTTAAAGATTTTGATAGCTTATTTTCTGTACTTGCCGGCTTTTTTATCACTCAAATTTGTCTGGGCAGCTAATAACACATTTTTGTGGTGTTTCAAACTCAGAACACATACTTAATTTTGACTTTACAGGGATTTTAAAGCTCATTGGGGCAGGTCCAAGGAGGCTTGTCGACATTTTGCCTCTTAATCAATAGAGCACCTCCCATGATCCACCTTGTCAAATTCCCACACATGTGTCTGAGTTCACATTAGCATACCACTCCTGAAAACTTTGAGCAATTCAACTTGCTGTAGACTGTAAACAATATTGTTGGTTTAACTTAAAAAAAAAGAAAGTTGCCAGGTTGCCTTAATTTTAGTCAATTGATATAAAACATTTGAGTTAATACAATGTAAAAAAAATTGTTAAAAGGTACAAAATGCAAGATTGTTTTCGCCACCAGGGGTCGCTATCCTCTTACGGTAACAAAGGTGTATATTAATGCCGTATATTCAGCATTAAGCGGAATTATGGATCTTGTCTTCAAGCTGATGGATCTTTTATGGATGAGTGAATACATTGATGTTTGTAACATGACTGTAGTATGAAGCAGGGCAGCGATTGCTAGACGTATACCAGCGCCACACGCAACGGTGAGTACTGCAGATATAAAAGGAATAAAGGACATTCAAATTCTACCGAACTACACTCTGAGACACAGGTCAGTTTATCAGAGGAATTAAACTTGAGGTAACGCAGTGCTGCTTCACTTGCTCTAACAGTTTCACTTCAAGAAGTTAGTCGTGGACGTTGAGCTCTCGGCATCTCGAAGGATGTTGATCTTCTTTTTAGTCCTCTTTTTGTCTCAAAGTCTGCTTGCTATGGTCCATAATGTTTGAACAAAACCCTGCTAGGAGGTACGCTCACGCTGTTGAGCACGTATAATAACCGACCCAGTTGTCCACGTCTGTCGCCATGGTTACTTTTGCGTACGAGGTCAAACCAGGGGTAACGCGGATATGACGCCATTGACTGGCGACTCCTCACCCCTAATCACACGCCCCGTTTCCATGGTTAAAATCACAATCTTCTCACGATTTACAAATATTGGAAACATTTGGGGTATTGTTAGTAATAAACTAAACAAAATATATAACATTGGCCTAGTGGTTTTTGGATATTTTACTGCGAAAATCCTGCACATTGTACCTTTAATACAATGGAAATTGGATTGATAAATAGAACCTCAAAATATCTAAGTTGATTTGACAAAAGTTGTGATAAATCATGAAAATACTCTTTTTTTACAAACATAATTAAATATATATATATACAATTTAAAAAAACTTCAGCCAAAGACGATTTAATAAATGCGATATTAAAAAAAATTAAATTGCAAAACGGATTATGTAGACTATGGATTAAATTGTTTTATGTTCATATTGAACTTCTCAATTACTTCTAAAGCCACTTTTGTAATCTCTATTTGTTCCTTTCGTTTGTCACAATATTGCAATATCTTTAAACTGTTGCTTTTTTCTCTGCAAACATTACATAATTAATTCAAAATGTTTAATTGTTTGACAGTCCTAATTATTATGTCAATTTAAGAACAATTCAAGTTTGGATGATCTTGATATTTATATTGTTGTCATGAATTAATACAAACTCACATTTCAATCTGTTATTGCAGAAACAAAGACCACATTACATCAATGAAGCTGGATTGAATATTCTCTAATGTATATATTAAGGTAATGTAAATGCATACATGTGCAAGTGTGCATGTGTAGTGAATGGGCGCTTGGAAGAGAATAAGGAAGAGTAAGGGCAAAAGGGAGGCTGAGTTTGTAGTGTGTGCGTGTGTGTGTGTGAGTGTGTGTGTGTGTGTCTGATAGTTTGCTGATACAGGGTGACATGGAGGAGATTGACTCAGCCTGCTTTTCTAATTCTCTCTATTAATAAGCCACAGCTTCCCACTGTTGCACCGGACTACATCTATTCATCTCAATTTGTCATCTGCTCTCTCCCCCTTCTCTTTCAGTATTTCTCCCAAACACCTCTGCTCATCTCTCTCTCTCTCTCTCTCTCCCATCATCTCCTGCATCACATCCGATTCACCGGTCTTCTCTCCAATTCCAAATCTGTCCATTCCACCTGTCTCTCGATCGTGCATTCTTCTCAGCATTAAGATTGAGATTCATGTAGCATTCCTATATCTTAATTCTATTGAAATTTGAAGGTTGTAAACTGTTGCACTTGAGTAAACAGAACTGCCATTCATACAAGGAAATGTGTAAATTATCCACTAGAAATAGGAAATTATTCAATTGCTCAGTCAGAAGCATGCGTCAAAAAATGCATCTAAAAATGCATCTAAATGTAAATGTAAAAAAGTTTGAGACTTACTTTTCATTTAGAACTTCATTAATCAAATTCATCTTTGCTGTTTTGTGAAAATGTGGTGTAATGAGAGAGGCTCTATACTGGCTGGGTTATTTATTACTGTGGTCACTAAATGTCCAACCATATGGTATCATTTGGCCATATCACTATCTGGTTAATGTAAATGTAATGTATGCCTACCCATGAATATTTTTCTTGCAGACATTTATAATCATTAACTATTTTAAGTTGCCTTTCATTTAGTTACAATAATCACAATGATAGAATTAAAGTTGAGAATGTAAAATGTGCTTAAGTTTTTTTTCCTATTTGTTCTTTAAAGGGAAGAAACAAATATATTTTCACATAAAATTTCCACACATATTATTATTACTTCATCAAAGGGATTTTTAACGAGTGTCACTATACTAGATTGGTGTCTTTAAATAGTTTGACAGTGAAAAATCTTGGGATATGCTTTCAAAATTGTGACAATGAACTTTTTGAGAACAAAAGACAAATATATATATATATATATATATATATATATATATATATATAATATATATATATATATATATATATATATATATATATATATATATATATATATATATATATATATATATATTATATATATATATATATATATATATATATATATACATATATATATATATATATATAACTCCTGCAGAAGAGAAAAACAACTAAAAAGATTAAAGAGGAATCTCCAAACCAAGACAAAGGATAGAAAGACAGCAGGGGAGATGAGAAAATGAGGGAACATCCAGCAGGACTGACAAGAATAAGAGAGACTAAAAAACAATGATTCACTTGTAAACCTTGTCTGTCTCTCTAATTTAGATATAGGTATTAAACATAATAGTTTTTGACAAATGTTTTTTTTTTTTCATTTTGAAAAGAATAAACATGCAGTATTGTTTAAATACTATTCACCTATTTTCACACATTCCAGTTTGTCAAATGCTCAAATGTGCATGTCCTCATCCAGAAAGTCCTGAACAAATAACAACCTGGACTCAAATTGCATTTCTTGCCATGCACGAACAGTAAGCAGCAGCAAAAAAAAAACAAAAAAAATCCAGATTTTCAAGATAAATGACAACAAGGGAATACCAGGCAGAGAGTCCAGCCACATCTGAGCTGTTTCATGATTGTGTCTCAGTCAGTGATCTCATGGTGTGTAATGGCCAGTGCAATAGTCTGTGCATTTGCGGGGTTTTGTGTTTCATTTGAAGCCTTATATTGATTTTGAAGAAAGAGAATGTTTTTCTATAAAGCGTTTTATAATGGAAGTCAGAGGTAAAAATTGATGTGTAGTTTGAGATTGTTTATGGTGGTTAATCAAAATGCATGTCTGAAAGGGGAATGTCAAGCATACAATTACTGGTATGGCCATCATACTCTGAACTGAATCAGCACTTCTGCATTTTTTATCTAAACATGATCATAGCTTCTTAACTCTCTGGCCGAGGTTTTTGTTTGTATGTGGGTGTCTAAGTTGTTTTAATTAATGCACCTAATTTAAGAGATCATTTAAAAACTCCCACCTTCACTTTCTCTTCTTTTCTCTCTTTCTGTCCCTCTTTGTCACCTCCTGCCCAATTTATTATTAACGAGTGTTGTCTGTCTCATTAGTGTTCAGAACACAGCACTGTAAACACAAAACAAAACCAGACGCACTAGGCTAACCTCAGATAATTGCCATCTTTCTCTTTCTTTCTGCATTCCCCTACTCTCTTTCTCTCCACTGTTCTGCTGACACCTGTGCTACAACTTTCATTATTGACCAACTACAGTTAGCATAACTGGCCTGTTTCAACCCAGCATGCTTATGAATCCATCCAATAATTAATGTGCGGCAACTCCTTCTAACCCTAACTCAAAATTGATTTTAATCAGTCTGACACGAGCATGTTGCTAAGCTAATTAGTTTAATAGCATGTCTACGCTACAGTGGGTACGGAAAGTATTCAGACCCCCTTAAATTGTTCAATTGTTCATTTTGCAGCCATTTGCTAAAATCATTTAAGTTCATTTTTCCTAATCAAGTCCTAATCAGTATAATCAAACTCAGCTGGACTCAAATGAAGGTGTAGAACCATCTCAATGATGATCAGAAGAAATAGACAGCACCTGAGTTAAATATATGAGTGTCACAGCAAAGGGTCTGAATTAGGACCATGTGATATTTCAGTTTTTCTTTTTTAATAAATGTGCAAAAATGTCAACAGTTCTGTGTTTTCCTGTCAATTTGGGGTGCTGTTTGTACAATAATGAGGGGAAAAATGAACTTTTGCTAAATGATTTTTAAAATGATTTTAGCAAATGGCTGCAATATAACAAAGAGTGAACAATTTAAGGGGGTATGCATACATTTCGTACCCACTTTAATTATTTTAATAGTCTGTCAGTCTGTGGATTAGTAGTGGGGATCTGCAGTGTTGCTTTCTAAAGGTCACATACATACACCAGTAGGTGGCGCCAAGTTACTGTATAAATTAGTAATTGAATCATTCATTCGATTCGTTCAAACAATGATTCGTTCATGAACGGTCATTAGCGGTTCATAGCGGTCTATTGTGGCTGTTTGAATGCATTTGACCACATTAATTGGTTTACATGATTGTTATTGTAAAAGACTGTAAAAATGCTTTGGCCAAAAACTTTTAATTGTTAACAGAAGGTTTCCGTGCTATATAGTACAATGAATAACTGTGATTGATTTTTTACAGTAAATTACTGTTTAATTTGTGTGACACTTTACATTTGATTTGAATTTTTGTTGAAATAACTGTTTCTTCTTAATTTTTACTAATCAGTTATGTCCATTAGGGTTTTCAGGTTACACTTAATGTTACATTAATGTTTATTGCATTTTTTTTATTTCACGTGTGTTACCATGACGATGTTTAATGTTTGTTTGTGTGAATGACACTGTGCAGCTTTTCTCAGCTTGTGGAAAAGTAGTTTATGATGAGCATTGACCCATTAGTTGACTCTCATAGATGTGATTGGTGGTTGACAGTGTATTACAACAGATATTAGTACTTAAATAAATTGGGAAACTAACATTATGTCAGATAATGAAATACATTTTTACAGTAAGTTTAATTTAAGTCTGTAAAACATAAATTGTTGCAAATTTTTTACGGTATAGGCTACATTTCTGGGAACCACAGCTGACGTTTGCTTACCGTAAATTTAACGGATTTGTTTTTACAGTGTACGGAAGCAATCTGGTCATGTGTTTTCGAATACTTCTGGAAGTAGTTGAAAATAGACAAGCTTAAAACTTGTTGTAGCCCCTGTTTTCACCTGTAGCCTATTTAGCATCATCCACTTGTGATCCAGATCGACCAAAACGCATCTAAATACCATGCAGGTGTAATGGTATTACACTGCCCTGTGTGTGAGAGAGAAATTGCTTTTATACAACAGTTTAATAAAAAAGAAATTGATATCGAGTAACATTTTAGGCACAATATTCACAGCTACTTTGTCTCATTTTGCCCCTGTTTACACTTGGTATTAATATCTTTCAGATCACAAGTGTACAATGCTAATTACAGGAGTAAATGTGGTCTTCAGGCGACAAAGTTAAAATCCCAGCCTGATCTCACGGGAATTCGTACGAATTTTACGAGGTGGCTAATTCGTAACAATTCATACGACCTCACTCGTACGAATTAGTATGATTTTGCTAAATCGTACATATTTTACGAATTGGCAAATTCGTATCAATTCATACGAATGACCTTCCCCTTACCCCACCCCTAAACCTACCCATCACGTGGGTTTAGACAAAATGTATCGAATTCGTATGAGTGAGGTCATACGAATTAGTACGAATTAGCCACTTTTTAATCATTCGCCGAATTCGTATCGAATTGGTCGTGAGATAGGGTAGAAAATCCTGTCTGGCTAGCCCGTTTCCCATAATGTTTATGCATTAGGTCAGTAAGCAGATAGTAGGCAGCCTTTTATGGCTGTTTGAACGCATTCGACCATCGAAAGCAATCCGGTCGAAGGCATTTTCATACCTCTGGAATGTACGAAACTTGGACATGCTCAAAACGTTTTAGACCTTTTTTAAAACATTATTAGACGGCTTAACACTGTTTTTGGCTTCTCCCTCAAATGTCAGATGAATCAGATGAAAGTACAAAGTAAATAAGTTTTTTTAAAAAAATTCAATAAACAACAGTAAAAATAAAAGGAGGTATCTCAAGCATGCAGCCTCACGATAGCTAAGGGTGCTCTGTATGTGAGCTAGTTAAACAAGTGTGTTTGAGCACTCTGGCTGTTGAGATAATTGCCCTCTTTTGCAATGATACTGCCTTGGTAAATAGAAAATAAATGTAAAAGGGCAAACAGCTCCTGGGTCCTACAGGAAACCGCTCTCACAAACACGCATTTCCCTCCTGCTGACTCTCATTGAAATTCTACACAGTCTTCCGTAGTGTTGTTAGGAACATCTTTCAGAGCCAATTAATCTTTACTCATGTCTCTCTCTTTCACTCTCTGGCTTCATGCATTTCCAGTTCCTGTCCCATTTCCTCTTCACAGTCTTTCCTAACCACATACAGCAGGTTTTCATAGTTATGGTGGCTTTTCAAAACCAAAAGTCATCATGTTGTTCTGAAAAATCCCTAACCCAAGACTAACATTTCGAAATGAGGCTTCTGCTAGAGCTTTTTAACTGCAGCCACCAAATTCTGCACAGTCCTTCAGTTCTGGGTCTTTTGTGCTAGAAGTTTTCTAACTGATTGTTTTGGATCTGATTGGTTTTCACTTAAGGCTGGAATACACTACAACTTTTGCCATGAATACGATTCACTGTCTGGAATGGTGAGTAGTACTAGTTTGCAAAAGTCAGAGCCTATTTACAATGTTGGTAAGTGTGTGATTCCCAGTTTTTTAAAATATGTTCAGATTTTAAAGGTCATGTAGTGTATTCCCAGCCCGTTCTCATCCCAAGACGTTATCTAACTGATGCTTTTGACCATACGTCAACATCCGACACTTCAGGGCACTCTTTAACGTCAGTTAAATGACGCCATCTAACCCTAACCCTACCCCAAACCTAAACCTAACCACATCATCTACCTGACGCTAAAGGTAAAGCGTCAGTTCAGGGTGCCCTAAAGCGTCAGATGTTGACGTATGGTCAAAAGCGTCAGTTAGATGACATCTTGGGATGAGAATGTGTTGGGATTCCAGCCTTTAGCTGAGAATTCAATTTCCCAAAAGCCATAGACTTGCATTGAAAAGTTTGACTGCAATTCCTTCTAGATCCAATAAACGTCAGTGCAAAAGCAGTCATGTTCTGTCTGCTTTGGGCTGCTACATTTTTTTCAGCTGTTATACCTTTACATATATTTTTTTCCGGAGAGCATAAGATAAAAATCCCTATAGATTCCCACTTCTGACTAACCTATGTGCATTCAAGTTATGTTCATAATACTTGGTACATTCCTTTGGCCTATTCTGACTTAGTTTTTTTAACTGATTATCCCAAATAACCCCCCAAACAAGAATGCTCAAAGTTACACATTTACTCAAAGTATATGAAGTGAACACCCAAGCAACCATCTAAAATCCAAGAGCTTCTGCCATAGCAGCATCTTTGTAACTACACAACAAGTAACCAAAGAACCTTTGCAATTGTACACAGATCTTAAACAGTTCAGTAAATATAAAGCATATTTAACCTTAAAACCTATAGGATTTTAAAAACTTTCAGGTAAAGCTGTCAAGCCAAAATCAAAGTTTGTCCTTTGGATTTTCCCTTTTTTGTCTTCTTTCAATATAGTGTAGAAGGTTGGGAATGGAAAGACTGACCGCGCAAGAGAGAAAGAAAGAAGTGAAACGCTCTATTGGATAGACAGTCTCTGTAGACTGGGAAGAAGGATCAGAATGAAAGGAGTAAAAAGAGAAAGATAGCAAGGAAGAAAGGAGCAGATTGTGTCAGAAGCTTTACCCCTTGAATGTGAATGCATGCAGGAGCCTTCACTTAACAGGAGGATCTGTCATACTGGGTTTGTGGCGTGTTTGTATTCGTGTGAGAATCAGACGCTGTTGACAGGGTATCTTACTAAGCTTGATGGTATTGACAGAAATCACTGCCTGAAAATAATAAAGCAGACATTTCAACATATGGGCCTGCCCTTGTCCACAATGACAAGATTAAATATCACCGAGGATTGTACTATTGTGTGTTTGTGTGCATGTGCTGGTTTTCAGCATTAATTATAATATTAATTTTTTTTTTTTTTAAAAGAACATTTTATGAGCACCAAATCAGCATATTAGTATGATTTCTGAAGGATCATGTTATGTGACACTGAATACTGGAGTAATGATACTGAAAATTCAGCTTGCCATCACAGGTATATATATATATATATATATATATATATATATATATATATATATATATATTATTGGGGTGGGGAAAAAAATCGATTCTCGATGCATTGCGATGCGGACGTGGACGATCCTGAATCGATTCACAAATATCCCAAATCGATTTTCACAAAAAAAAAAAAAAATTATATATATATTTATAAAAACGTAATATTGACGGAACGCGAAAGACGGAAGTGCAGTGACCGGACCGTCTGACGCCTGCACATAACAGAGACGCGATGGCGCGCAAGGTCCAAACACCCTCCTTGTTAGGTTAAAAGCTGATGTGTGGAAATATTTTGGCTTCTGAAGTTGAAGAGGGAAAGGAACTGGGCAAGAGCCACGCTAGTTGTAAGCTTTGTAGAATAAAACTAACGACGGAAACACGACAAATATGACAAGCCATATGACACGTTTCCAGCCAGAGGAGGAAAAACACTCGGCTGTACCGGTCGTTATAATATTAATTTACTACAAGTAAGTTAAAGTTATGCTCCTAGTTCAGGCACACGTTTATTTTCCTGTTGGTTCTTTGGAATGCTAATAAAATATATTGTACGTTAATTCTTTATGGGTCATTACTTTGTACATTTAAAGGAAAGTATTTATAGTCACACACACAAAATATTCAGATAATCGATTTGTAACATTCTAAATGTCTTCACTGTAACTTTTGATCAACTTAATTTAATTTATCCTTGATGAATAAAAGTATAGATTTCTTTTTTCTTTCTCCCAAAAAATGTAAGAAAAATTCTTACCAACTCCAAACTTTTAAACTGTATTGTTTAATGTTACAAAAGCTTTCTATTTCAGATAAATGCTGTTCTTTTGAATTTCTGGGTGATTCTCTGAATTGGGTGCCCTTCAAGCCCCCCAAACTTGCTTCAAAGATTTTCAATTGAAGGAGATCACAAAATGCATTTTAATGCTGTCAATTAATAGAACCAGGTGCCTTTGCATTATAATGCAACACAATTGTTCAAAAAATTATTTAAAGATAATGGTTTGCCTAAGTAGTAGACAACAAGCATGTTTGCATGTCTTCACTAACCATCATTACATTTTCATTGAATTTCAAACAAATAAAAAGTGCAATTAATACCAAAATGATGCTGCTGCTAATATAATCATATGTTGGTCTAGTGTATTTTTGTTTACTGTTGTAAAATGGAAAATCAATAATCGCTAATCGAGAATCGTTAATAATCGAAAATCGACTGTAATCGAATCGGGAACTTCAATAATCGGAATCGAATTCGAATCGGGAAATCAAACAGATTAACCACCCCTAATATATATATATATACACACACATGGGATCACATGGATCCCCTGCAGAAATATAGTGGACCCCTAGGCGTTTATGAAAGAGTATGAAAATATGAATAGTTAAAATGGTTCATTGGAAATGGATAAAAGTGATGTTATTCTGTTAAAAAAATTTTAATAGAGTAAAATACATAACATGCTATTTTCTAGGTTTTTGAAGAAAATGTATGTGAAGAGGTTTTTATCCATTGAAGAGGTCTTTATCCTCTGCAAGAGTTTCATGCAAAGCATGTTGGGAACTAGAGATCCTCTGCACTGTTTCAGTTAATGCAACAAAAACTATTCATGTAGTCTAGACACAAATGTGACCCTGGATCACAAAACCAGTCACAAGTAGCATGGGTATATTTGTGGCAATAGCCAACATAGGTCAAAAATATAGATTTTTTTTATACTCAAAATCATTAGGATATTAAGTAAAAATCATGTTCTATGAGGATATTTTGTAAATTTCCTATACCGTAAATATATAAAATATCTATTTTGTGAGTGAATGCAGCACACCTGCGAACATAAATGGACAACTTTAAAGGCGATTTTCTCAATGTTTCGAATCTTTTCCACCCTCAGAATCCAAATTTTCAAATAGTTGTATCTCGGTCAAATATTGTCCTATCCCAACAAACCATACATCAATGGGAAGCTTATTTGTTCAACTTTTATATGATGTTTAAATCTCAATTAAAAAATTCTTGTGACTGGTTTTATGTTCCAGGGTCACAAATGGTTATGGGTTAGTTCACCCAAAAATGAAAATTCTGTCAGTAATTAGAGTTGTTCCAAGTCTTTCGTTCATCTTCGGAACACAAATTAAGTTATTTTTTATTTTTTCGTTATTTTTATTATTACTATATTTAGTATTCTGGTCGCTTGATAAACTTAAGTTTGAGCCACTGTAATCACTCTGACTATTTTATCGATGTAACAGGGTTGGAAATGAAATTTCATTTTTGGATGAACTAACCCTTTAAAGGGATAATTCACTCAAAACTTAATCTGTCATCATTTACTCACCATCATGTTGTCCCAAACCTGTACAAGTTTCTATCTTTTGTTGAACATAAAATAAGGAATGTTGGTAAAACATTGTTTTTTTTCCCTACTATGTAAGTATAGGGTATCTGGACTCAGTTGGGTATAACTTCACCAGCGAGTGCCAGTGAGTCTGTTCCTAATGATGTTCATTGACACTTTCATAGCAAACGTAGTTAAAACACAACCGAACGTTGTGTAACACCACACACACACATACACGGATTCTCTGCAGGACTTCCTCCAAGAATGAAGTCAGCTCTAACAGCTCTTCCACTTTCAATCTCTTTCTGTGTTTTGTCCGTTATCTATTTTTATATACATTTGTACCATGTAACCTTAGTAACTGTAATAGTTTTCATTGATTAAAATAGGCTACCATTATATTCATTTATTGATTCTGCCTCTTGCTCATGTACAATCCAAAGCTATGAGCTTTAGAAGTATAAAATTACTGTAACTTGCAGGCTATCTTTGTGAAACAGGAAGGTTTTATTAATGGCCAGAAATAGCCTTTCCTGCGAATCTCTGATATGATTTCTGTGTTAGAATTAATAAAGATCGCATGATCAGTTTGCCGGACAAACAGATTATCAGATCACAAATGAATTCCACAGGGACTGTCCAAGTTGATATAGACCTAATTGATATATTAATATTTAATTATAATCCGTTTTGATTGTATTGATATACAATTGAGCTAATTTTAACCTGTCTGTAAAATATAGTCTACAGATGCAAATAATTCAAATCTTTTGTGGTTTATTGTCTAGGTCTATGAATGCATATGGATGCAGAACATATTATCCCTTTTCAGGAGAGTTAATAATGTAAAGTTTATCTGGTTCAAACCCGTATTAATTATCAATTATTAATTGTTGTATACATATTCCACAAGTTGACCAGAGATATAAGTCAGTGGTTTATTCAAGGTTTGGAACAATTTGAATATGAGTATGATGTAATAAATAATTTAATAGGCCTATATGATTTATTTTTGGGTGCCTTTAGATAAACTTCTATTACAAATGTTGAGCTGAACACAATTAAATGCAGTTGTGTCAAAAAGTTGTTTTACACTACAATTTTTGTTGTCAAAGAGGACTTTGAGGAAAAAGCAAGTATTTACTTGAATTGCAAAGTCAGTGAGACTTGGTGCATGTGCCCTTTATCCTCATCAGTTAATTTGGCAGCAGCTGCTTGAAGTCTTCCACTGATGCTGATTTCATGGAAGGAAGTGGCCTTTTCTGGCCACACAAGGGAAAATGTTTGTTTTAAGAAGAGCTGTAGAGTCTCTCTTTCTCCCTCTCCCTCTGTCTCTCTCTCTCTCTCTCTCTCTCTCTCCCTTCTCCGTCATGCTCCCTTGCTTCTGCTCTTAAGGTCACGGTTTGTACCCACCGTCACTGACTGTCACTCCATTTCTCTCTTTCTTTCTCAATGTTTCTCTTTCCACCTCTACCCTCCCCCATCTCTCTCTGGCCCTCTGTCATCTATTTCAAAAACGCCTTTGAAAAAAAGGAGAAAAAAAGACTGAGGAAAGGGAAAAAGGAGGTGAAAGTAGGAATATAATCAGACAGAAGAAAGGGAACGAAGACAGAAACGTCAAAATATTTACCATCATTCCATCAGAATTCCTGTCAGGAAACATTAATCCATACAACATCATGCTTTAGTAAATGTCTGTCTGTCTGTGCGTGTCACATTTTGTGTAAGAGCGCCAACAGCTTGAGTGTAGCCATGCAAAAAAAATATTCAGTATGAATTACAAAGGTTGTTCTCGGTCTGTGGTCTCTTGGTGATCTATGCGATGCTCCAGTTTCTCATGTCAAAGAGACTTTTACCTCAAACTCTTGACACAACTCTTCCTAATGTTCATTCAAACAATATCCTTAATACTTTGCCAACTAACAGCCCATTAAATGCCAATGCACACTATCCAAGTTAGATTTTGCAATGGACATCAAGTGATGAACTAAAATAGCACATAAATTGTTAATTGTATAAAAAAACATCGTAAAAAAATAGTATATTAAAATGTATGAATTGATTACTGTTTTTCAGTGAAGTTATTCATATTCACAACTACTCAACAAATCTCAATAGGTTTGGTTTGAAGTTTGAGTATGTGGTGGTTAATGGTTTCATTTTCAAGGAAGCCATTAATTCATAGTGCAAAACTCAATGTGGTTGGCACAAACCATGTTTAAACCCACATTCAATGTAGTCTGGGTCATATTTTATTTTAACTTCTGTAATTTTGTTCATGTTTTTTGAGGTTGACTGCTGTCCATGTTGCTATCTGCCTTATTTGGCAGCGTCAGATGAACTGTGACTGGATTTTATGCCAAAATACTGTCACTGTAAAAAAATATTGTTGGTTTAACTTAAAAAATTAAGTAACCTGGTTGCCTTAAAATTTTAAGTTGGTTGAACTGGAAAAAGTGAGTTAATACAATGAAGGAGATTGATTTAATCATCAGAAACTCAAAATTTGAAACTCACAGAAACTCAAAAAGTTGTCTGAACTAAATAAATGAAGTTGATCTGACAAAAGAAAAAAATGTTGTGATAACAAATCTTGAAAATATTTTTTACAGTGTAGAAAAAGGTTTTCTGTTCCCTAGATAATTTTTAGCTTACTATACTAATTAGGCCTATGTATAAATAATATGGTTATTTGCAATTTTTTTTTTGCATCTGAAGGATTTTTTGCATTTATCATTATGTCCCTGTCATTAAGATACAGGTGTTCAGTGCAACACTTTTTATGTGCTATTGCATAATAATGTGCACTATATTTCCTTAAGCAAATAATAATTTAGTCAACATGCAAAAAAACGAAGCATTTCATTTTCAATGCACATTAGGCATCTCTCAGTTTTGGTTATTAGTTTTTTCTATTGTTTGATACTTTTACTTTTTTATTTTCTCTCTCCGTCTGTCTCTGTGTGATCCCTCTCCCTGGACCTGCTGTGGTGCGTTCAAGCAGTCCACCGCCACGCACTAACGAACTTCCAACATCTTGTCCCGTCACGGCAATTACACACACACGCACACACACACACACACACACACACACACACACACACACACACACACACACACACACACACACAGACATACTGTTTTCATTGGCACTAATACACATATTCCCAGCGCCCTACATGTACACCATGCCCAAATGAAGGCCTGTATATTATGTAGTAAGGAGTGTGGATGCAATATAATTAACATTAGCTGTCACAGTAGATTTAACTCAACCACTGAGTAAGGGAAATAGGATGTCGAGGAGACAAGGATTGGTCGGCTACTGGAGTTAGTAATTTCTGGTTCATAATTGATGTTGTCAGTGCCATATAATGTAACATCTGAATGTTTGCTCTTTTGACCCACACTTATTGATTCTTTCAAGTTGTTAAAAGACTGTTGACGCAAGGACTTTTCTTTTTTTTCATCAAAACAAAATGTGATAAAATGTTATAAATAAAATGTCATGATGTTTTAATTTGATTAATTTAATTAAAGATTTGCTTTTCGATTTGGTTGGTTGTCTATTATATAAATAGTTATAATTAGTTCTGATCAGTGATGTAGTGGTGCCTGGAGAAGTGGGTATACTCTTAATTTAGGTCCCCAAGATTTTTTTAAGCGTCATAGCAAAGGATGAACGCTCTGTGTTATAAACAGTGACATTCAAGACTACTAGTCTTGCATTAGTATTGAAAATGCAAGACTTTATATAATGAATACAATGGAACATATAGAATTACTAGTAATTTGCATATCAGGGTTGTACATAGGGTTTTCTAAATATTTCTAAATTTAGATTTTCCTGATCTCATTTGAAGTTGTTTTGATGGCCAAAAAAATTGACAACTTTAAAAGCATGAAGTATTTGATCTGATACTACTTTTTCTTTCCTGAATGAATCAATGTTTTTGGACTAATCTGTTCATTTAATGGTTCAATTGCTCACTCATAAAGACAGTCACTTGTCGCCCCCTTCTGGCTTAATTATGCAAGTTACGCAAACACAGACAAGCGGTGAAAAGTCGAACACATTCGAGGAAACGTTATACAATATATTTAATAATAATGGCAATATATTTAATAGGGTGCTTGTGTTGTTAAATTGAGCTTATAATTTCAACTATCTTTGATCAAACTGATTATTTATGTCGGCCATTTAAAACTTACATCGAAAAACAGCCGTATATTTTTGCTACTTGCATCGTATCTTATCTTGTATGATCCTGTATGATCGTTAACTGAAGTGAAGCGTCGCACGCTCGATTTGCGCTTCTGTGAACAAAAACGGAAAACGAAAAACAATCTCGTTATCCGATTGTCCTTGATCTGTTTATAGATGGAAATCGAAAATCAAAATTGGTCCGTGTAACGCTTCACAATTAAATTTTCAGACCATAAAATGCAAATGAAAAATGGAAACCAGACATTCATTTTTCTTGTTTTTCCAGTTACATTATCAATGTAGTTACTTTTTTCTCCCGATTATCAATTTTACTTGTGCTAAATTGTGACTTCAGAAACAAACATTTGAATAATTGAAATCTAAATGATTTTTTTCATTTTCGTCTTGTAATTTGCGCCGTGGGCGGTTGAGGAGAAGTTTAAAAGGTGGAACTTGTTTATTTTTAATGATGAATACCATCCGGAAATGACAGTGTCAATAAAGTAAAATCAAAGTCATGTGAAATACTATTTCCTACATTGAATAAACTAAATACAAAAATAAAAAAAAACATGAAAAGACAAACAAAGCAGTGACAAACTAAAGTTAAACAAAAATGTGAAAATGTTTACATATAGATACACATTTAGCAGCTTTGTGATGATCACATGTAGGCTATACATAGTACCATAGACATAATAAATGGATAGACGCCCTATTGTCCGCTTTGGAACGTTGCTGCGATACGTCAACGGGTCCGCCATTTTGCGGAGGGCAAGACTGCACTGTATCAAATGTAAGTAAACAGGCGAGCTGCGTTTTTTTCTGGATAAAACAAACTGTTTTTACATTTATCAACCGATTTCAGTGGTTTGTATGTGGTGTACAAAAAGTTCCATCTCTAATTATTCAAAACATCGATAGTTAGACTTGTAAAATATCTATATTTTTTAAATAAAGAATGGTCAAACTCAGGCTTGTCATGTATCTGGCTTTTTATTCTTGGATAAGAATGGTGAAGTCCCCCATACTGAGATATTTAAGTTTGCTTATTGTGGAAAATGCATTTTCCGTGATTGACCAGATTTTAGCAATAACATAGATAACTGATGGATCCTTTATGATAATACATTTGTTCTGGTACAACTGGGCATACAGTAATTATAACATACACTGAGAAGTAATAGTAAATTGTTTAGTCAATAAAATAAACAAGTAGCATACAGCAAATAAAATGGTAAAGAATAATAGTATAATTATATAAAATATTGATAATAGTATAGTTTATTAATAATACTATAATAATAGCAATAGAATAAGACATTTCAATTACAGAATATACACAATATAAAATAGTGAAGTGACACATTTAATATTTAGCTCTTTTTGTTAAATTTCAGTTTTATTGATCAGTAATAGGCTAGCCATTATAACAGAAGTAGCTTCAGTCAAACACACAGCAGGATGTAACGTTAAAATAGCCTACATATAAAGTTATGAAACTTCACTTTGCCCTCAGCAAAAACGAGTTACCAGGGAACCATGTACAGATTAATGAGAGCAAAGATCGCCCGTTAGATAAACACAAGACAAATTATATCTCGTGTTTAACCTCTCAGACTAGAGACATCCGAGTCAGCGGCAACCGTCAGAAGCACTGGCCGAGGAAAGACTCTTCCAGGCGGGGAGACGAGCGCTGAGCGCAGCTTACAACTCCGAAAACTTCACATCGAATTTTTAAATAGGCGTTATCTTTGGAAACAAACCACATATTTGAGCTTTAAACAACTACATTGTCGACTGAAAAACTATTAAAACTACATTTCGTTACACAATAACAGTAGTATTTTTAAATTTAACCTCTGAACGTTACTATTGATTATTAAATCATGACCAAATACAACCAAAAACAAACGTTCAGTCTTGCTTGTGAAAGGTACTTCCTCGAAAGCTGTTTTCAGTTGTGTGGCGATGTGTACAGCCCCAAGCAGGGCACAAAACAGGCATTTTTTTTTCATTTCCCTGTATGAGAGGGATGGGAAAGTTGCTCTCCTCAATATGGCGGCGCCGTTGACGTGCGCTCCAGCGGCCAATAGGGCGTCTATCCATTTATTTGTCTATGCATAGTACCCACATGACGTCACGACATACGGGCATTTGCCGTCCCGGCGCCATTGCTGCGTGCAAAACAGATTAGAAGAAACAATACGAGTTGAACGAAAGTGAAATGAGTTTCGTGCTATATAGTGAAAATGGCTATCCCCTGCTGGGTCAATGGATGATAAAATCGTGCCGGAGGTTCAGATAAATCGGGATTTTACACTATACCCGTCATTAGACTCCATGGATGTGAGAAGACTAACTAAGCTTTTGTCCGAACAACGACGGAGATTATGGCTGGCGAGGATAAACAGGAAAGAAACTCACTCAAAACACGCAAGAATTTGTTTGACAAAAGCACAATGTTGTGTTTTAATGCGAGTGTAAACAAATATAAGTTAACACATTGCAGTTTGAAAAATGTCCTGTATGAACAAAATGACGAGGTATTAAAAACACAAAACAACCTTGTTTCCACTGTTTGATCTCACATTCTAGCATTGCGATCTCAGATTATGTCCCTATACCCGCGTATAATGTAGTTCCGCATTACATTAATTAAATTGCACGCGAGTTATTTATTTTTATATTCATGCACCAAACCATGACGCCCGCAAGTACATGCATATCACAGAAAGCACCGGTGACTGTTTTAGGGGGAACATGAATTAAGTTGTGCAGGCTATGGCTTTTTATTAGGCAGATTAGCATCATGCCTCTTCGCTGTTATAAGTTACTTTTCCATTGATTGCACTTGAGCAAACCTCACCGAACCAACCCCACGCCAATCTGATCGTATCGCCTCCAGTGATTTCCAGACTTCGGAATTGCTCACAATGTGAAAAACTCCTCACCAATACCAGATAATGGTAACTTACACATGAAAACACTGTATCTGAGGCAAAGCTGCATAATCATTGGTCAGTGCTTCCTTCGTTACTGCATACGGATCCACACCATTTATGAATGAAATTTTCGCATTGTACCTCTCTCTGTCTTTTTTTTAATAAACTCTTTATAATATATTTCACTTTGTCTTTTCATGATTTGCATAATAATATAAACAGAAATAAATATTTGTTTGTAAAACGACATTCTCTCTGATAAAACTTTGTAAAAACCTATGGTAAACACAGCGGTTTTGCCCTTAACGATGGCGTCTCCGGGGAGGTCACGTGACATTAATTCGCCTGTGGGAACTATGTATAGCAGGATAGGCTAACGTTAGATAACCCTCTTTATTCTATATCTAGATTTATGAAACATTATTATTCTAATGTAGCCTATAAAGACATCGTTATATTGTTGTGTGAGATTTAAAAAAAAAACTCAGGACAGGTTAATCACTTTTGGGGGCATGGTGTCACGGAGTATAAAAATGTGAGTGGTTTGTTTGCGTCAGGTATGCGTCACAGTGGGTCCTGCTCATTGTAAACTCAAGGTGGTGAGTAATGGTAATAGTGTTGGGTTTGATTGAGATGTGTACGTTAGCATGTACTGGCAGGAGAGTTGAATTCATCCTCTGGTTTTCTCTCTGGTGTGCACTGGCACTTGTGATAGCTGCCAGGTAAGTTTCCATATTTTAAAGAGTTTTCTTGGTTAACCTGAGACTGAATTTCTTAATGTATGTTTTCAGTTTGTTTCCTAAGGGGCTGCATATTCTCATAAGGTGAGTGAAGATGTGTAGTTCAGTGCTGCAAATCTCCTGGGGTATGTATGATTTTAAGTTAATTTAGTTTGTTTTTAATTCTAAAGCCCTATAGAGTGCCGAAGTTACGACGTCACTCTGTAGGCCAAAACGCGGAAGTGAGCTAGCATTTTAGCATTAGCCTACGGTTCCCTCGCTCTATAAAGCCTATGGGATTTTTGAATGGGTTTTTGCTAAATCGCCTGAAATAAGGTCTGTGGTGAACAGAGCCTCTAAATATTTTCACGTTTTGATCTATGACATAGAACACACGGTTATAACCTGCTTGGGGTTTTTAAACTTTATTGAGTCTGATTGTGCTTTTTAAAATCTTTATATAGGCTTAAAAGTGTATACATTTTGGATGAACTTGTAAAGATTAGCTTGCTAGACAAAACGTGTAAGGGTCACAACCCTACTATATTTCGCGAACAACGAGGTCCTGATAATATTAGTCCCGTGCGAATCGACATCTCTGTGATGTGGCCGTATCATGATATAATTTTTTAAAGGTTTTTGTTTCATCTGCCTTTTTATCCAGCCTATTTTGAGTTCTGTCTAAACGGAGTTAATTTTGTTTCTGAGTAAAGTGGTTATTGCTTTTGGTTTATGAATATGTACTTTTGTTTTACAAGTGTAAAATCTGTTGTATGCGAGTAGTTTGTGTTGTCTTTTTTGTGGTTATAATAATTTATAAATCTTCCTCTTTGTTCAGGGGAAGGTCTTCAGAGCGACTGAAGAGAGCAAAATCATGTTCAGCCGTTACCTTTGACCTTCATCCAAACAGACAAACTTATACGGTGAAACAGGTGAGCTGTGAATGACCCTTGGTTGAAGCTATCATCTCCAAATGCATTATGCAATATATGTGAGTTTGTTGGTGTCTTTGCAGTTAATTTCAGAGATGTCTCCATGGATCCCAAATTTGTGCCTTTTGATCAAATGGTAAGACCAGATGTTTCACCATTTTGAGTGTTCCGACCATAAATTAAAAGCAAATTAAATGCAGGTTCTTTTAAGATGCAGAAATTTCAACTTCAATGACTGCTTTTAAATGTTTATTATTCCGGTCTGTCTTGCAGTACAATCTGCTCGGGAAGGTGAGTTTGCTTCGATGTAAGACTTAGAATGGAGCCAATGCAGCTTTTTGCACTTTTCTTTTCTTTGCAGATTTTCTCTGAGCTGTTAATTTGTTTTAATAGGACAAAGATAATAACCGGATTGGTCAGTGGACAAATGTTTCCTCAACGGAGCTGATATTGAACCCAGAGGCTCAGATGGGATGTACACCCTAAAGGCTTTTATTGCTGACCGAGACGTCTCCCAAGTTTTTGAGGTGAAAAAATACGGTAAGTTGTTCTGTATGTGCAGTTCAATGACAGATCTGAGGCCTTAACCTAAAGCGCTTTGTTTCTGGTTTAGTTTTGCCCAAGTCTGATGTGACTAAACACACCGCAGACCTACAGCGTTGCAGTTATGGGACTGAAAGTTGAGTCCTGTGGCAAGTGAATGATGCTTTATTTTCTTGTCTTGTGGTTGGTCAGTTCTTTATTTTGTTCTGATGTTTCCCAGTTTGTCCGTTCCAGTTGTCTGTCAGCGTCAATATGGCTCCAGCAGTGCAGATTCTGGTCTACAGCGTTCTTCCCGGTGAGAATTTAGTTGCTGCTAATGTGCCGTTTGACACTGATGTGTGTTTCCAGAACCATGTACTGAATGATGTGGCTATTTTTCAATTTGGGAATGTTGGTGTGTGTGTGTGTCCTACAGCGTGTTGGTCCTTGTTCCAGGTATCTCTGCAGTTTTCTCCAGCTGTTCCTGCGGAGGGAAATGTTCTGATGGTTCCTGCTCAAGCAGGATCTCTGTGTAGCCTCAGTGCTGTAGATTCATTCATTAAAAACCAACACATTATGACTTTAGTCTTCTTTTTAGGTCTTCTTTTTATGATCTTTTAATGTGACGGAAGGACGGACGGAAGTAAGATAATTTGTTTCGGAGGCCGGAGGACTGGAGGCCGGAGGACTGGAGGCCGGAGGACTGGAGGCCGGAGGTAAAAAAAATATATATATATTTTTAAATAAAAATATCCATCCATCCATCCATCCATCCATCCATCCATCCATCCATCCATCCATCCATCCATCCATCCATCCATCCATCCATCCATCCATCCATCCATCCATCCATCCATCCATCCATCCATCCATCCATCCATCCATCCATCCATCCATCCAGTTTAAGGACCCATGGCGCCCGCCCTGGCTCCCCTTTCAGTGTGGCCTCGGGCGGGCGCCATGGTCCCCATGGCGCCCGCCCTGGCTCCCCTTTCAGTGTGGCCTCGGGCGGGCGCCATGGTCCCCATGGCGCCCGCCCTGGCTCCCCTTTCAGTGTGGCCTCGGGCGGGCGCCATGGTCCCCATGGCGCCGCCCTGGCTCCCCTTTCAGTGTGGCCTCGGGCGGGCGCCATGGTCCCCATGGCGCCCGCCCTGGCTCCCCTTTCAGTGTGGCCTCGGGCGGGCGCCATGGTCCCCATGGCGCCCGCCCTGGCTCCCCTTTCAGTGTGGCCTCGGGCGGGCGCCATGGCCCCATGGCGCCCGCCCTGGCTCCCCTTTCAGTGTGGCCTCGGGCGGGCGCCATGGTCCCCATGGCGCCCGCCCTGGCTCCCCTTTCAGTGTGGCCTCGGGCGGGCGCCATGGCCCCATGGCGCCCGCCCTGGCTCCCCTTTCAGTGTGGCCTCGGGCGGGCGCCATGGTCCCCGAAATGGAAATCGGAGATATACATCTTGTTCGGCTTGAGCCAGGGATCGCAGTGATGCGAAAATCGTGATTCTAGCTCAAACGGTCTAGGAGTTATGTGCAATTTAGTACTTTTAGATTTTTTACCATTTATTTTTAAAATCAAAATTTTTTTACCATTTTTTCCATGTGGAGGAGTGGGAGGAGTTGGATCTGGATCCAACTCCTCCCATGTGGAGGAGTGGGAGGAGTTGGATCTGGATCCGACTCCTCCCTGTGGATTTCATGTTCTGCACACCACTTTACCATGGAAGCTTGTTTCTTTTTTCTTGAAAATGAAAAAAAAAAAAAAATTATTTCATATGGGCCATTCTACGGAAATGTTCATTTTTCTGTCCCTAGCCTTTTACAGAAATACTTTAAAAATACTTTTTAGGCTTACAAGTTCTTTATATTTTAAAATGAAAATAATTGAATTGCCAATTGTAATATACATTTTAAGTTTCAAATGAGTTTAAAATCATTCAAAATTACAATGAAAATTCTTTAACTATGTTTCTCTCTGTCGACTATTTTAATATATTTTTCTTTGTGTTAGTCTCCTCCTGTTATGTCTTTCTGCAATAAAAAAAGTCCGTCTGTCTGTCCGGACTTAGCTGGAGGACACTAAAAAGCTGAAGAGAACTGTGGTGACAGTCAGGGGTATGGCTGGCAGGGGGATTTTGGAGTGGCAGTGATTTGCAGCTGGTAATGGATGGTAAAGAGGTTCAATTGAGTAAGATAGTGGCCTATCTTAAAAAGCAACAAATGAACGTGAACTAGTTCATTTTTAGATACGTGAACTTAGTTCCTTTAAAAAAAAAAAAACTGAACATGAACTAGTTCATTATCATCTGTGTGAACTGAACTTCGAGCTAGTTCTTTTTAAGGATGAACTGGCACAACACTGCTTACAATTGCTATATATGTCAGAGGTCGCACACCTCTGGAGCAACTAGGGGTTAAGTGTCTTGATCAGGGACACATTGGTGTCTCACAGTGGATTCGAACCCGGGTCTCTCATACCAAAGGCATGTGTCTTATCCACTGTGCCAGTATTTTATATGCTTTTTAAGCACTTAAAACTGCAGTTTTTTTCTTTTAAACATCAACATCTCATACATTCCCTACTCATGGGATAGAAGTGTCCATCATATGCGCACTTGATAGTCTCTGCAGAATTAGTAGGTCATCCGGGTACTGAGTACTGTGAATTCAGAGAGTACTTCTTCTGTCACTCTTTTTCACCTTCTATATAGCAGAGAAGCAGATGCATACAAATTGCTTTTAGATGAAGCCGTGGAGTTTTTTTTCTTTTCTTGCCAGTCACCAGTTCATTTTGGGCTTTGAGGGTTGATGTTATGTAAAGCTGCTTGAAACAATGTACATACAAATTACAATGTATTGTATGGTCCCCATGGCGCCCGCCCCAGAGGATCCCCTTGCGTGTGGCCTAGAGCGGAAATTTCCCCAAAATGGAAATCGGAGATATACATCTTGTTCGGCTTGAGCCAGGGATCACAGTGATGCAAAAATCATGATTCTAGCTCAAACGGTCTAGGAGTTATGTGCAATTTAGTACTTTTAGATTATTTTTTTTCTAGCAAATACAATAGGTTATTTTCAGCACTTCGTGCTTGAAATCTAATAATGAGAGACCTTTTTGACGACTATAGCGCCACCTTTGATCCGATCCTCACGAAACTTTGCATGCTTCCTAACCATGTTAGGACACATGCTCATCGATATTTCAGTGTATAGACTAGTTCGCAAAAGTAGGTTTTAGACAAAAAACGGCATAGCAGTTTTTGGATGAAAAAAAACAAGACGAAAATTAAAAAAAATCAGTTAGATTTCATTAATTCAAATGTTTGTTTCTGAAGTCACAATTTAGCACAAGTAAAATTGAAAAAGGGAGAAAAAGGCAACTACATTGATAATGTAACTGGAAAAACAAGAAAAATGAATGTCTGGTTTCTATTTTTAATTTTTTTCATTTGCATTTTATGGTCAGAAAATTGAATTGTGAAGCGTTACACGGACCAAAATACGACCCATAAATCCTTTGCTGCGTCCCAATTCGCCTACTTATGCTACGCTCTATAGCCTATGTAGGCTACTCTTTTTGTGAAGAAAAAGTACATAGCTACTGTACAGTGCTTGAAGTGGGGGAAAGGTGCCGGTAGGCCTACTGTCTTGCATTTGGCAAATCATGATATTTGAAATTTTTACAGTGAAAAACAAAACTTGGAAATATTGCTGGTACAGAAACAATTCATTGTTATTTATTCACAACATAGCTATTTAAACAAGTCGTGTGTGCGCGCATTTTACACAGACAGACACATTGTGGATTTGAGTGTGGACTCATATACTCCCAAGAGTGTTAATTTAACAGTTTTTGCTGTGTACAAAGAGCCGTAGTTAGACTGACAAGCTGAGCCATATCGCAGAAATTATCGCTGGCGATATTTCCGCGATATTATAGCTCAGCTTGTCCGTTAACTGCGGCTCTTTGTGGTAAATGCCGCTCCATCTGAAAGCAGGTTAAAGAGATTTAGCGTACTACTAATCAAGGACCTTTACCGGCTTTACCGACGAGATGCGCATAACAACGTGGCTACTTTTAAATAGCCTACATCATTACATTCAAATGGCAAACACCTTCGGAAGTCTCTGCATGAAAGACCCACTACTGGCAGGTGAACCTGCGACAACATTTCTCTCTGAAACGGAAAGAAATTTAATTAGATTGAATGGAGGATTTAAACTGTGACGAGATGATTGACAGGTCAGTTATGGCGATATGATTGCCTACTCTTTTATTACACACTCAAAAGTATGTACTTTTTCTTCCAAAAAGAGTATACTTTTAGGGCGTTTAGGAATTATTATAAGCACTCACTTCCTGATGTCTAGAGTACTGCGCAGGCTCAAACCAGCCCGTTCTCATCCCAAGACGTCATTTTCCTGACGCTTTTGTTTTGACCATACGGACGCAGCAAAGAATTACGATTTATGGGTCGTATTTTGATTTCCGAATTTCATCTATAAACAGATCAGAGGACAATCGTATAACGAGATTATTTTCGTTTTCCGTTTTTTAATATCAGAACGAAAATGGGTTGTTTTTTGTTTTCCTATTTTGGCTACTAATGGTAAGAAGCGGGCCGTTTTTCGTTTTTTTTTTTTTTTTCCTTTTAAAACGAAAATCCGTTGGCAGCAAAGTACACGGACCGTTTTCGTCGCGATGGGAGAATATTGCAGTCAAAAATTAGAGCATATATTAGTTGTACGACGACTGAGAGTTTTTTATTCACGATAGCAACTAAATGATGCGCATCAGTGGGGATTTAGATGTGGGTATACGCAATGCCGACTGAAAAGAAGTGGGTATACTCCGTATACCTGCGTATACCCTGCACTACACCACTGGTTCTGGTCCTTGAACTTGTTTGACATTCCGATAATTATGTTCAACATTTTGATTCTTTTTGCAGATGGTCATTGTCGCAACAAGTGTCTTTAAAGTATGTAAAATTGCAGTAGTTATTTTAAATGATTAATTGGTGCACATTTTATTTTTAAATTCATCCTCTTAATCAAAATTTCACGCGCGTTATTTGCCGACGTTTAACGCCTCGTGACTAAACAATGGGTGCTTATGTGAGTGTGCACACCGGGCACAGTAAAACGGTCATTTAAAAAAAAAGCCTCGGGTTAGTTTTTTTATTTATTTTGCCGCACTGCGTCAAAAACTCTCAGACCAATGAGATTGGTGCTTTTCCTCACGTGTTTGGAGCTTCTGAAGTTACAGTAAAACACAATTTGGGGCGCTCAAACACAAAACGGTCTTGCCAAGCAAACATATGCAACGGCGAAGAAGATACATGCCAAGTAGCGTCGCCGTCTACACAGCCAGGAAGAAATAAGACGAGGAAGATGCAAGGCAAGATGAATGTAGAGCGGCTGTTCTCATTGGTGCTAGAACATAAAGAACTATATGACAAACGCAGACAGGGACTACAAACATCTTTATAAGAGAACTGTTATGGAGTGGTATTGCAGAGCAAATTGGTGCCATCTAATGTCAGGGAATGAATTTGCATGTTCACTCGGCTCTATCGTCAGTGAAAATCGCTTGGGTGTGAACACAAAAACGCGTTGAAAAGCACTGACGAATAGCGCGCTGATATTAGTCCCAGTGTGCACGGGCCTACATAAGCCAAAAATACATTTACTTGCTTTTCTCAGTCTAGAAAGCTCCAAATTCAAAAATAACTGCACAATCGCAATCGGCCTTCAGACGTGCCCTTTGAGGGATGCAGCCTCTGAATTTGGATGCAGCAATTGAAACATTCACTCAACCGATTTGAAAAATACTGATTCACTCAGGAACGCAACTACCATGTTACGCTTGGTGACACGAGAGTTGTTTGGAACTATTTTCATTGGCATAGCAAAAATAGATTAAGGATCTGATAATTCTGTAACTTATCTTTAACTTCTTGAACTGTTATAAAGACAATATCACAGTTGCAACCATGCATTATAAAAGCTGGCTTAAATTACAACTATCAATAAATTAAAATAATAATGATGTCAGACTAATGTGTGTTAAGTGGTGTTATTTGAGTATAAGTAAACATTTGAAAAAAAAAGGTTTAAAAAACTGTTGTTATAAAAACTGCTAAACTATTACTATAGATATACAGTATAGGGAATAGGCTGATCTTTGACATAGAGACTGTCATCACAGTGATAGTGATAAAGACTCAAGAAATAATTAAGTCTCAAATTTTAATAACACATATACTTAATCATTTATAGCTTAGCTGACTGAAGCAGACCCAGGGCCAGACATACACACACACACACACACACACACACACACACACACACACACAGCTGCATGTATTATTTAGTCATATTTCTCTTTTACAAATTGCTCCAGTAGACAAACAGAGAAATACACACTTCAGCGCTTCTGTTATTGGCTTAGGAGACACAAACGGTTCTCCTGAACGTGTATATACAGACTCAGGGTGGATGGATTGAAGAAAATTAAATGTTTTAATAGCATATTGTTAAAGCTGATGTAAAAAATGACCAATGATTTGAAATTAAAGTGAAATACAGAGAAACATTTTAAAGGAATAAATACAGACAAGCAGTTAATCATAGCTTGATGGAGAGAATAAACCAAACAAATAATATCTGAGAATGAAGGCACAAGTGAGTACAGAATGGAGAGAGGCAATGCACAGGTGAATCGACATATATTTATTATTACATTTGAAAACTCATAATGAATATTTACATCACAGTCAATCCAAATTGATCTGTCACTTAAAGCAACTGCACAACTGTCCTTCTCTTTTTAGTCTGAGACATAAATTGAGTGTAAGAAGAAAACAAACAGTCTACCAGGGAGAGAGAAAAATTTAAAGCGAGGGAGAAGAGGAGAGCCAAAGAGACTCAAGGGATGGTTAGGATTTATGGTTCAGTAGATGAACTCACGATCAGATAATTCAAAAATTAATCGCTTTCCATAACTCTCTTGCACATAATCTTGCTCATCTTTTATCAATGACAACCCCAAATACCAGAATAAACTGCATCTCACGCACTTGCATCCGCACGCACCGCTTGTTTATGAGAAGAAATGATGCCCATTAAAAAGTTTGCGTTCCATCATGAAATAGCAGCAGTTTGGTGAACAGTTTTGCTTTAGACAGTCCAGTACAAAAGGGGATCAGGGATGCAACATCTTCATATACGGTTAGGTCTTCATGTTTTAAATTAGTACAGAAGATTTTTATGCTGCTTTTTATCTGAAGACATGTTGTTAATGAATTACTCCTTTGCTGTTAACAATCAATATCATCACTTAAATATTCTGTGATTTATTTAAAAAAGAAAGAGCAGTGCAACTCAATATTTTTACACTTTCGTATTTGAAATATGCTCTTGAATGTTTGTCTGTTCGAGTTGCAGTCAATACCCACTGGGGTGGATTGAGACATGGTGAGGTGAAAGCATAATGCAGCCAGTTCAAACCAGATACCCTTTTTTTAGTTAAGGTAGTACTCTGGTCCAGTTTATTTGCTTCTTCAGATTACATTTTGAAACCCTTTGATGCTGAGAACATGCATTGACATCACCAAGTTTAAAAGGAAGGGGGCAAACATGGTTATGTTGTCACGACATGCATGGTGAAGGCTTAGCTCATGAATATGAACATAAATATTGTAATACTTGTATTAATAAGTAATAACTTTTGTCTTAATAGAGGGAATGCATTGACGTCACTTTCCTGCCGGAACAACCCCCTCAGCCTGACTGAGTGGCAAAACATCTGCTGCGTGACTGGATTTAATAGGGGAAACTGTGAAAATGCGACTAAAACGAACAATTTTATCAATTTAAACTAAATGTTGGACTCAGTGTTCCTTACAACTTACTAAAGATCCAGTGATCCATGGATATTGACATGCAGACAGGAATCGTGTCGCCTGACATTTATGTTTGCCTGATTTCGACACCGGGGAAATAAAAGCAATAAGACGGTAAACACAAAGCAAATTTGCCTGTGAACGCTTTATATAGATACAATATAGGTCTAAATCCAGGTAATCACTTATATCAGTGTTATATATAGCCTATATATATCATCATATTCGTCCAGCCCTAAAACTTTAGTGTTTTTTTTTTGTCAGTGTTTATTAAGAAACATCCAATAATGCAGAATATGCAATGATAAATATTTAATTGATGAGTTGTTAATATATAACAATACAAAATATATGGGTATGGTTTTACAGCTAAAATCAGCATATTGACTCAAATGATAACTGCAGATCCAGCTATTTCCAGTTGTTTCTGTGAATTGCAGCGATCCATTTGCTCCTCTTTCTATAGCGTCTGTAAAAATATACCTCTGATTTTTTTTGTCAAATCATGTTGTACAATCAATCGCAAAGCTCTTTCCCACTTTATATGTGTTGTGTTTGTTTTTTGCGGCATTCACGCTGAAAACATATATAGCCGCTCAGTCTTTTTGCCCTCACTATGAGTAACTGCCGGCACGTGACCGGACGGTGACTTCACGCGCATTAAGACATTTTATATGATGTGCATTGATCTGGTCTTAATAGTTGTATTTGTTCCCTTCTGAAAGTCCAAACAGAAATGTAAAATTATTTATAACATTACGATTAGAAATATACATGTGCAAAAATAATTTCATTATAAAAATGGCTTCTCATTAGACAGTGTTTTGAGAGAGCAATAATTCCTTCTGACCAATCCACTTGATCATCAAATGATCTCGCATATTCACCTTATAGCTATACATACTTTTCCATTACTGTTGACAAATGCAAGGACCACTTTATGGCACGAAAGGGTGAAGGTAGTCCCACTGTTAATGATGCTTATGACTATAATTTGCAGAGTACAATAACATTCTTTCCCTTTTCAAAACAAAATAGTTGCTGCTTTAATAATTGCTTTTATATTTCAAATAGATGTAGTACCACTTTCCATGACCCTAATTTTATGGAATATTAGCAATAATTATGAGCCTTCAGAAAGAAACACATGCTTGTACATTGGGTCACCTGAGTTTGACATTCAAAAACAAAGTACACGTAAAACAAAAATACAAACAAACATTTAAAGAAGTTTACAAAATGTAACAGCACCATGCTGAAACCCCAGAAATCTTGGGTGTATAAATGCTTGCTTGTTAGTGGGAAGATAAAAAGAATGGAAAGATGGAAAAGGAAAAAAATGGAGGAGTTTGTTGCTGTAAATGAATATAGATTTGGCTTGTTACCACACAGTTGTTAGGTGTCAAACTGGGAAACATTGTATGTGTGTTAGCATGAAAGTTAGCACATACTTTATCCTTATGGACAAAGTGTGTGTGTGTGTGTGTGTATTGTCTCAAAGAAAGAACGAGAATCTAAAAAGCTATCTGACCAAACAGTGCTGTCCTTCTCAGCAAGCATCATTAATAGTTTTCGTTTTCATAGTACCTTTCTAAAAAAAGGTTGAATGCTGAAGGTGAACTACACCTGAGGTATTTATTGTGCACAATTCCACCAGATCTGATCAATGTGTTGTCCTCGAGGTGACCCGAGGATTACTCATTGACTGTCTTTTTAGTACCAAATTAAAGGAATAGTTCATCCAGTTCCGTCATTTTCTCACCCTCTGTCTCTCCAAACATAGTATTTTCCTAATCTCTCTTCTACCTTTTTCTTTGGCTTTTTCAGCACCCATCCAAATTCCCATGTAACATTCTTCTGACAACCTTGGACATGGGTTGGTGATCAGTAGGCTACATCTTTTGAAGATCCTCTAGCGAATTTCTGGAGACATTGCAGATGTTCAAGTGGACGTTGATGTTTTTGAAGTACTTGACAGCAGACACGGTGAGGTCTCCGTATTACCCATCTTCCTTTAACATCAGTTGTCCAATCTGGTACTTTTGTAGAGAACATGTGCCCCAGTCCATCTCTGGAAAACCCTATACATTTTACTCAAAGGGCAGGGGTGTCAAATTTGGTTCCAGGAGGGCACAGGCCTGCAGAGTTTAACTTCAACCTTAATTAACTCTTTCCCAGCCACTGACGGAAATTTCCTTCATTTGTGAGACAACGCTTCCCACCATCGACGGAAATTTCCGTCTTTCCGAGTTTTCACTGTTAAAGGGGGCGCTATCTACGCATCTTCTAAAAGAGTATAGAATCTCATCATCACAAGCAGCAACATGCATATGTAAAATAACACAATCATCAATATTAAATAGGATATAAATTGAAACTGGCTATTTTAATGAAATCCCAGGACAAGCTATGACTGTGCAAGCTTTGTGGGTGTTGATGGGCTTCAATCTACTCCATCTATAATTTGATCATCGTTCTAAGTCTGATCTGGATGTAGACTAGTATTTGCTCAAAACCCATATTCCATATTCAATTGTTGATAATAAAAGGAATGAATAAAGCTAAAACAAGGTTTTTGTTTAAAAGAAAACTAAAGGTAGCCTATGTGTGCCTACCTGGTTCTTCAAAGTGTAGGCTATGCCTTGGAATATGTAGAAAAGCAATAGCTAACCTCAAGTATGAACAACAATTATAATTTGTTTCTGTACTGCCAGTGTTTATAAAAAGTTGTGCACCCAGCCCGACATAAACTCCAACCATTCAATTTCCTACACGGCCACACACACATTCATTTGATATGCAACTCAAAGTGTGAGTGCGTGTTTATGCGTATACGCGTTCTCAAGTGTGTGTGCTTTAAATGTCAAGGGTGAGTAAGTTAAGCATTTCATTTAGAATACAATTAAAAACAGGAAGAGGGGGTAAAGAGAAAGATCACATAAGAAGGGAAGTTAGGGGAGGGCAAGTCACTAAAATAAAGCTGGGGGGTGGAGGAGGACAAACAGAAACATGTATTGAAAAGATAAATGCAGAAAAAGAGAAATATAGTGAAAAGGCTAAAGAGAAATTAAATATGGGGGAATGAATCAAGTGAGAATAGCAGACATGATACATAAATAAAGGTAGCTGGAAGAGATACATGAGGTATAGGTATAGAAAGAAAGATGGGGGGGGTGGATTTAAAGATGTACTTTATTATTATCAGATGTTATTTAGTCCATTATAACAGCAGTTTTTTTGTGGGAAGTAGCAGGTGAATATCTATTTCCACCCACTGGTAAGAAATGGTATTGCAGTTTAATGAATAAAGACTAAGACAGCAAAAGAGAAAGTATATGAATAGAACAAGGATTTTTTATTGTATGGTTGGTATAATATAGTTGTGATGTTACAAAATCAAGCCATATTAATTAGGTTATTCAGAGTCAAAATTGCATAATCTGTTACTATTCTAATATGTAGTCTATGATGAACCCTGCCTGTAATATATAAAGTAATATATGTAATATATATACTTACATAATATATAATATGTAAAGGTAATATATTTATATTTTCAGGATTTACAATTTTAAATGTCCAAAAAATGTATTAAAAACTCAGTAAGGTAAGGCATTTTTTTTACATAAAGATGGGGCATAAGGTAGGGCTCAATGAAGAAAAAAAATTTGCTGGCCTTGTTGAGCGGTTAGCTAAGATTTGTACTGTATTAGACCCCTTTAACAGATTATCTGGCAGAAAAAGAGAATTCTTTTGAGAGATTTCTTATGTTTTTCCCCTTCAAAGATAAATAAATGAATGTATGAATAAATAAGTCATTCATTATTATTCATTCAAATATTAATGTTTGTTCAGATATGTTATTATAAATTATTATTAATTACAATTTTATAAAATAAAGATTTATTCTATATTTATTTATATATGCGTAAAAGGATAAAATACATACTGTATTAACTCTTGGTCTCCTTGTCAAATAATGTTAGTGATATTAATGTACATCACAGAAAAGCAACCTTTATGTTTACAAGTAAGGCAAAAAAAAAAAAACTTGCACATGATCAACTAACATAAGACTTTGTGAAAACGCATACTGGCCTGATGTCAAGTGATCCCACGGGGCCGAGCCATGAAGCCACTTTCAAAATCAGAGTTTGTTAAAAGTTCTTTATTCCTTTTTTTTACATTCACTCACTAACCTCTATAACCACTATTAACTCCTGCTTTGATCCAATAAAATCTACACGTGAACTGTGTTGCGTGCAATCCTATTACAGTATTAGACTGCCTCCACTGCTGTTATTCAAGCTGATTTCTAAGTATTGACCCAGAACTAAAATACTATTCATTCATTTGATTAAGAAAAATCCAGTGAAAACAGACCAGAAAACAATAAAAACACCAGAGAGTTAGAGAGAGAGATTTCCTGGAAAATGCCAAAGAAATAAGGATGGTGTCTAAAAGGAGAGACATACTGGAAGTAGAGAGAAAAAAACGTGAGTAGGAACGTGAGGTCAGTTCTAATAATACTGATAAGACCTTGTCATGGCCACCACACCATCTCATTCTAATAAGAAGAATGGAGGTAGTGTGGGACAACTGTGTGTGTGTCTGCCAGGTGTGTGTATGCATTTGGGATGTGTTTGTATGCGTGTGTCAGATTAGTGTTTGTTTGTTAGAGTTGTTGGTGTGCTTTCTGCAACTGTCTTTTCTCCTGTTCCACTGGATCCCTCATATTGGACTGGCGGTGCTGATCTGGCAGTGCACGCACAGGAAGATTCAGTTTGATGCTAATCATGTCTACGGTACGCGCAGTGTGTGTTTGTGTTTATACGTGTATAAAAATAAAAAAAAGCTGTCTTTAATCTTGTATCTCTATACATTGTTGTGGGTGCAGTCAACTTTAGTAGCCTAATATTATACATCAGAAAATACTGTGTTTGTGCATGTGTGTGTTTGATTGCGTATCTGTGTTGAGAACGAGATGTTTCAGTGGTCAAGCAGGCAGATGACCAAATGACACAGCACTTTAGTAGTCTGATGTCACAGTGAGCAAGCATTGCTCATAGGGAACTGATATTTATAAAACACGAGTGGCTTATTAAACTTTTTTCAATGGCTTGATTCAAAATTAGGCTACTGTATTAACTTGATTAAGTAGAGATGGAAATTGAGAAAACTGTCTGATGTAAAGCTAGATTTTACACTAACATGAATAACGTGAGATGGTACAATATCTTGACATAGCTTAGCTTAACTAAATCTAAGAAGACGCCAATTTGAAAAGAATAAACTTGCCGTTACCTCTTTATTGAATTTTATTGCAAGTGCTATCATTTGCAATGCTTTTAAAAATCAGTTTTTAAAATTAGTGTTGTTATGATAACACTTTACAATAACGTTTATTAATGTATTAACTAACATGAAATAACAATGAGCAATACATTTGTTACACATATTAATCTTTGTTAATGTTAGTTAATAAAAATACAGCTGATCATTGTTTGTTCATGTTAGTTCACAGTGCATCAATAACTGCCAGTGCAAATACAACCTTTGACTTTATTAACATAATACTAAATGTTGAATTAATACTAACTAAAATGAATAAATGCTAAAGAAGAATTGTTCATTCTTAGTCCATGTTAACTAATGAACCTTACTGTAAAGTGTTTCCATCACAAGTGACACAAAACTTCACTCATTGTACTAAAGAAGGATCGTCACCACCTACTGGTCTAGTGATGTAACACAGATCTTTTCTCTTTTTTAAACAGGATCGGAAAATTTGAGTTGCCGGATGAATCAAAATCCAAACTATGTGCTGGTAAGTCTCTTCTGGAAAATGAAGTAGTTTGGCAATCAAGTTAATGGACATGCTGTAGTTAAAGGGGCCATGGCATTGGTTTGTTTTATTATTTTAATGTTTATTGAGGTTATTTTACTAAAATAATAATAATAACTATATATATTTATGAAAAAATTATAAGGATTACTTTTAACCCATATTCTGTTTCTCTATCTGAAATTATCTGTGGTTACCTTGGGAACCGTTACCTTTAGCTTTTATTTCTGGTGACTGCATAGCCTTCAAATTTCACAACCAAGCATCTATGAAGTGGAGCAATGCGCAAATTTACACAAAAAGCCGTGCACTCCGCCACACAAACGACCGCCCACAACTCGAGTGGCGAGTAAAACTAAGCTTTAAAGGGATACTCCACTTTTTTTGGAAATAGGCTCATTTACAACTCCCCAGAGTTAAACAGTCGAGTTTTACCATTGAATCCATTCAGCCGATTTTCTGATCGTCAATGAGTACAGTCAAAGAGACCAGATAGTGTCTGGTTACTGATATTCTTCTAAATAATCACGAACAATCGAATGAATGGATTCGAAAATGGTAAAACTCAACTGTTTAACTCTGGGAGTTGTAAAATTAGCCTATTTCCAAAAAAAGTGGAGTATCCCTTTAAGCAACTGAATGCCAGTAGGTGGTGGCTATGGTTCAATGGTGAATAACTTTGTTGATGTCTTGCCCTGAAGCAATCATATGCAAATGTATGTTTGACATCACAGATCCCGCAATATCAAAACAAGCCATTATTGAAGCTTGATTATAAATGCTTTGTTTATAAAAAAGGAGGATTTTGAGTTCTCACGTCATGGCCCCTTTAAGTCACACTCTTTTGTAGTCACTTCTGCTTTGTAGATTTTGGGTTCAACCACCAGCCTTGCATTTTCTTTATCATTCTTCTTTACATGATAACTAAGGTGACTAGATTTATACAGTTTTAGTATTAACTACCTTACATTAAATCTCAATATTTTTTTATTATTCTTTTGCGATTATTTATTCATGTATTTCCATAAAAATATGAAGCAAGTTATTATTCTAACTAAAGGCCAGCACACACTGTTCAAATTTCTGGGATCGTAAAGGATTTCTGTTGGCATTATCATATTACACACTGCACAATCTGTATGTCTTTGAGATCACATTGTACAATCTATTATTACATTATCTTGAAAAAGGATTTAAAAAATCGCACAGCATAGTAGGTTTAAGTCTGATTATATTTTCAGGAGTTTGTTTCCAGAACAAATTTTTCAGGACTCCATAGCACTGTTAGACCATGCTAGTCTTGAATGACTATCTTGGAAGTCAGCATATTTTTTTCCTTCAAGATTGGTCTTAACTTTTTTTAATGTTATCTGAATCTGAAAAAGTAAGAGTCAATACCTCTTGTATAACTAGTTGGTCAAACTAGTTTTCAGACACAGTCTTAACATAGACGCTAAATTTATGCAACTGGCCCCAGATCACACTACATTTAATGTTGCTAAAGAGAATTATCTGGTGTTAAGGAGGTTTAACTCAGCACTGTAAATAACTTGTTTACTTTAAGTCGCAAAACAGGATTGGAAGGTTCATAGTGGTCCGCTTCTTTAACCCGTAGTAACTAACTGAGACAAGACTGGTTAGGTGTAACCAAAACAACAGCATTCGACCAGTAGACAGCAACATACTGGAGTCTGGACGCTGGATCTAACACTAACATGCAACAGCTGCTGGGTGTTGGTCAACGCTGAAGTCATAGAGTTTAATCTGGGCTCTGCTTTAATCACTTTAGGACACTAATCTTGGTCTCTAAATGGAGAAATAAAAGATAAATCTACTTCACTGGATAATGTGTTGATTTAATTTAATTTACTTTAATTTATTTAATATGTAGGATTTTTTCCTCCTGTTTTGGGGTTCAGATTTACACTTGCCTTGTCAACATCTTTACTGCCCCGCCACAAATTTTTTTATTTTTTAATGATTTATCTATGCACTTAATTTTTTTTTATTCATGTGATTTTATTCATTATTCATATTCATGTTTTTCAATGACCTTGTGTTACAGATGGAAAGACCACATCTACAAAGTATTTTGATGCAACCCTGGGAGATCTCAACTGCTTTACCACTATACACAATGGCTGTAAGTCTTTGAGTGTGTGTGTGTGTGTGTGTGTGTGGGAGAGAGAGAGTATTTTAGCACTGCATATTCATAGTATGACCTATAGAAAAAGATAGCGTAAAGGTCATGTTGCTGTATGTTGGTGTATTCTTGTCCAACCACGTGTGTGCACTTTTGTTCCTCTGTGTAAGTTTTTTGTGTTTGTATCTGATTGTGTTTCTGCATGAAGATCACATGACATTGAATTAAAGTAACCGTAAATGCAGTTTGTATGTGTTTTAACCAGAACACTAGTAGCACGTGGTTGCAGCAGATCATTTTAAATTTAGTTATGATGGGGGTGGATACTGTGTGTGACACTGCATGCCAGAGTGGAGGGTGTTTGTACTGCTGTCACGCTCCCATTCAGTCAGTCGGAAGGAGAGTGGTCTGATAGCGAAAGAAGGGTTGACAGTTCACTTCAAAATTTTTCTTGTTGTCTTCAGGCCATCTTTTTGAAATGCAGCGTTCAGCACCTGTGGACCCCACAAAGATGGGTGTTGGAAGGGCCATCGCTGTCCTCACCTCTGGAGGAGATGCACAGGGTGAGGAAGTGTGTATTTGTGTGTACAGGCATTTATGGAGTCTAACTCCATGGATGTAGATACAGAACAAGTTTGCTGAATCCTTTGGCTCTTTAAACAGTTTTGGGGTCCAACTTTAAGCAGCTGTCACAGCTTTTTAAGTTCTAAGTTCTCACTTACTAAATCTAACAAATCAGTGCTTTAAAACATAATTTCTCCATATATTTATGCTGTGACTTTATACAACACACCCCATAAACTGCCATTGGTCTTGTATTGATTGATGATTTGGTCATTAAGTTTCTGCGTACTAACATTCAAAGCTTTGGGGTCAGTATGCTTATAAATTCAGCCAAGGCTGAAATGAAAATTACATTTATTCCTGTGATGAAAGCTGAATTTTTAGCCTCATTACACCAGTTTTCAGTCACATGATCCTTCAGAAATCATTCTGATATGCTGATTTGGTGTTCAGGAAATTATTATTATTATCACATAAAAACAGTTGTGTTTATTAGTATTATTCTTTAATGAATGTAAAGTTCAAAAGCAGAACAAATGTCTTTACTGTCCCTTTTGATCAATTTAAAGGGATAGTTCACTTTGAAATTAGTTTTTGATGTTTTAGCTTACCTTAAGGGCATCCAAGATGTAAGGTGTCTTTGTTTCCAGTATTTTCAATTTTGACATTTTTCAATCAAACCGTTGTTGTCTTGCACCAGTCATACACTGGAGCCTAAGGGGGTCCACCAAAAAGCATGCACAGAGAAGTCAAAATTAAACATGATTTAATGACTCGTAAATGTAAGTACACATTGATGGCCTAAGACACAGAAACGAGCAGTTTTTGTGAGAAAACGAACAGTATTTATATTGTTTTTACCTTGTGTAATCACAGTGACGCCCAAGTGATCTGAATCAGTTGTGCAGTGTCCAACTGAACCGAACTGAATCAGTTCAATGTTACGCCGGAAGTGATCGCTTGCGTGTGACGCATCACTCGATATTTACACAGAGATTTCGGAAGATTTACCTTTTACTAAACATATTTAGATATACCGAAATCGTCTTCCATTGTGGTTTCCTGTATATCTAAATATGCTTAGTGAAAGGTAAAACTTCCAAAATCTCTGTATAAACAAAGAGTGACGTAGGCGCGCAAGCGATCACTTACAGCGCATGCACAGACCGAAGCGCCCCTGCATGCCGTCAGATCATTTTGTCATGGCTATGATTACTAGAGGTAAAAACGATATAAATACTGTTTGTTTTCTCACACAAACCGCTCGTTTAATGTCTTAGGCCATCAATGTGTACTTACATTTAGGAGTCATTAAATCATGTTTAATTTTGACTTCTCTGTGCATGCTTTTTGGTGGACCTCCTTAGGCTCCTGTGTATGCCTGATAGACAACAACGGTTTGACTGAAAAATGTCAAAATTGAAAACACTGTGGAAACAAATACACCTACATCTTGGATGCCCTTGAGGTAAGCTAAAACATATCAAAAACTAATTTCAAAGTGAACTATCCCTTTAATGTGTCCCTGCTGAATACAAATATTAATTTCTTTAAGAAAAATCATACAGACCCCAAACGTTTGAACATTAGAATAGATGTTTTTGGGTAGTCGAGCATAACATGCCCTTTTACCATAATGATGATTATTTTCAACATAAATTAAGCTTTTAGGTTCAAATTTATAAGAACACATAATAGTATTTATTTTAGCTTCAGCTTTTTCTGCAACTATTTTTGTTCAGTGGAACTCTAAAGGAGATGTTTATATACCGTCAAATACTATAAAATTACATTTTATGGTTTGGAATGACATGAGAGTGAGCAAATGATGACATTTATAGATTTGGAGAAACTATACCTTCATGTAGGAAGGTTTTTCAACTACAAAATCAACAGTGATATGCATTTTCCTCCTCTTTTGCATTAAAATGCAAGGTGTAAAGTCAAATTTGTGTGGTATTTAATTTGGCCATAACTTGACAGATGATAATTTAAATTGGTTGTGTTGGATCCTTGATTGAACCACCACCCCTTCATTTACTACATCAGCCATATTGAATGAGCAACAGGAATCGTATATCAGAGAGGTCACGAGAGGTGCTAAAGCTTTCACACTGACCTTTTATCCAACCTTTAGCTGTAGGAAAAATAACTGGCCTTTAACCTTATCTGGTACCAGCTGCAGAATAAGTCAAATAACTGTGTAATGTCAACTAGTCCTAGAAGAACCTTAACTATGGGCATCCCATCCTTCCCTCTCACTCAATTCCTCCCCATGATCTCTCTGTCTCTCTCTGTCTGTCTGGAGGGTGTTATATTTAGCCGATGACCTTTGGGGAAATGTGGTTGCTTTGGAGAGCTGGGCAATGAAGCTTGCTTGTTGTCCTCTCTGGTTCAATATTAAATGAAACTTGAGCCACTTAGATTGCCCTTTTCAATGGGACTTAACCACCATGTGTGTTTGTGTGACCAGATGAGAAGATAACAGGTTAGGAATAAAACCAAAAACAGTTTCCTGTGAATTAGTGATTAGCTGGATACGTTAACAGTTACCAAAAGATCTTCAAAATCTAAAGCTTGTGACAAATTAAAGAAACCCATAGACCTTTACTTCTGTATATAAATGTCTAGCCAATCAAAATACTATGACATATGTGCAGTAATTATGATTCATTAATTATTATATCTCAGGCATGAATGCTGCTGTCCGAGCCACAGTGAGAGTTGGGATCTACACGGACAGAAAGTCTATTTTGTGCATGAGGTTTGTACATCTAAACGCACACATACACATAAGAAATAAAGAATTAAAAGTGAAAGATTGGTATTCACTGCACACAAAAATTGAGAATTTGTAATTCTAATTCACTGTTATTCACTTATGCAGGAGAAATTCACTTTCCAATTCACTCAGCTCGAGCTCAATTCGAAGTCCACTCAATCTTTTTAAAGTCTATGCATTATGTAACACGTGTTTGCATTCAATTATGCATCCTCCAATTTCTGTTTGCGTCTAGGGTTATCAGGGCCTGGTCGATGGAGGCGATAACATCCGACAAGCAACTTGGGAGAGCGTGTCAATGATGCTGCAGCTGGTAATTTGATAATCTTTTCACTGGTAATATTTATCATGTGTGTTTTCTATCAGCTGTTTGGATTACGAACTAGCAATTTGTGAATGAATCACTATTCATCTAATTGGTCAAATGGGTTTGCAATTCAGTTTGATTCATTCAGAGAGTGTTCTGCAGCTCAAAGTGTAAAGCATGGCACTAGTAATGCCAAGGTCATGGGTTCAATCCCCAGGAAATACATCATCTGATAAATTGTATCCACTTTATTTAGCAACTCGGAAGTAAGCTTCTGTGAATGAGCGAGCCGCTATAGATACCTAGAACGAAGTGCAGTAATTACTCAAACTATTTGCGCTGCAAACCAGTGTGTGTATAATTACTACTATTAAAATAATATGGTGAAAATGTTTGGAAATGCTTAACAAGCTGCTCTGTATACAGCTAAAAATAACTGGAAGCGAATGACAACGAAAGTCAGGCAAATTCAAATTACATATGGCCTCTCCCTTCCTTATGTTAAGATGATAAGATATGTTAATAAGGTGGATACCTTCAATCCAATGTAAGTGTAAGTGTAAATTCAAAGTGTGCAATTACAAACTTGCAGTGGTAAAACAAAAACAGCACTGGATGAGGTGATATTTAGCTACCGTGTATTGTGTGACACCAAACTTTGCTCTTTATTGCATGTGCAGTTTGTGAACTAGCAGCACACTCTGTATTGCAGGTAAATGTGTATCTAAAACAGTAATTATCTAAATATAGGGATGCTTTTTGATGGGCCCTGTGCCCCAGTACTTATGAAAGGCTAGAAACGCTCTTGCCTTCAACACACATTTATACTCATTCAGTTGACTCTTGTGCACACATCAACACAATAAAACCATGACTGAAACTAAAGGGTGAGTGCATCAGGTTATTTCTGTATGCATGTCTTTAGATCATATTGCATGGTAGGCTATAACCACTTTGATCTAGCACAAAATGCCAGAGTTCATCTAGAGATTTCTGCTTTCGAGACTTAGGCCTACTGCCCACACTACAAATTACCATGTGAGTTATGACATGAGGCATAGATTATGACAATGCTGATTGGCTGATGGCACCACAAGACCACTGAGAGTTTCAAACCCTTACTATACAGCCAAACCTTGACTCATTGACATCATTGACATTATGTAGTCCATCCACAGCACTTTATTATATTCCTCTGCCAACATCTCAGGTCATGTTAAAGAAGTAGTTCACTTTTGAAAAAACTTTTGCTGATAATTTACTCACCCCATGCCATCCAAGATGTCAATTCTTTCTTCAGTTCGAAAAGAAATTAAGGTTTTTGATGAAAACATTCAATTTTTCTCCATATAAAGCACTTCAGTGGGAACCAAACAGTTCAAGGTCAAAAAGACACTTTCAGTGCAAACTGTAACAAAACAAATCTTCTGAGTCAATTTGTTTGTTTCATTCGTTGAATGAACCAAATGACTCGGAAAAGATTTGTTCATTTTAATGAACGAGTTTGAACAGAAGAGTCACGAATGTGCGTCACAGAACATAGCAAGGTGAGCATTTGAGCTTATAAAACTAAAACTTTCACTTGATAAGACCCTTATTCATCATCTGAAATCGTTTAAGGCCCTTTGAACAGTTTGCTTACTGAAAGTGTCTTTTGGACCTTGAACTGTTTGGTTCCCACTGAAGTGCATTATATGGAGAAAAATGCTAGAATGTTTTCATCAAAAACCTTAATTTCTTTCGACTGAAGAAAGGAATGACATGGACATCTGGATGACATGGAGGTAAGTGAATTATCAGCAAACGTTTTTAAAAGTGAACTACTCCTTTAATATTTAGCATTTTTGCTGAAGTGTCTGTATTTTAGATTTTTTTTTGTCTATTTTGTCAGGGGGGTACAGTCATAGGCAGTGCCCGCTGTCAGGACTTCCGCACTAAGGAGGGTAGAGCTAAAGCAGCATGCAACCTGGTGAAGTTGGGCATCACTAATCTGTGTGTAATTGGTGGAGATGGCAGCCTGACTGGCGCCAACGAGTTCCGTAATGAGTGGAGTGAACTGCTCCAAATCTTGCTGAAAGCAGGTAGGACTACACCATCCGGTACTACCTTGTCGGTCTGTTACATCAGGGGTTTTGAAACTTTTAATGTCTCCATCCATCCATCCATGCTGTCCTTTTGAAAAAAATTAAAAGAATCCTGAAAAAAATGTATCACAGTGTACACAAAAATATTTAAGCAGCATTTTTCAAGATTGATAAAAATAAAGGATGTGGCTTGAGCACCAAATCAGCAAATTACAATGATTTCTGAAGGATCATGTGACACTAAAGGCTGAAGCAATGGAATGAACATTCAGTTGGGTCCCACTTTATATTTATATTAAGTACTAGTGGCTTTAAGTACTATGCACTTACATTGAAATGAATAATTTGATACAATGGACTTATTGTGTACATACATGTTTTTACATTGTACTTATATTTTGAAAATACCTACATGTAGTTACAGCTGTAATACATTTGTAATTACACTGTTTCCCATTCCCACACCTTAACCTACCCTTAAACTGACCCATACCACCACACCTGAGCCTAACCTTACCTGTATCACACCTCAATAGCAGCAAAAGTGTTTTACAATACAACCTAAACACAATAAGAACAGTGCACTTATTTTTTTATGTAAGTACATAGTATTTAAAGCCACTTAATATAAACTGGGACCATATTTTACAATATTGCAGTTTTTACTGTATTTATGACATAAATGCTGCATTTGTGAGCACAAGAGACTTCTTTCAAAAACATTTTTTTAAAATCACAGACCCCGAACTTTTGAACAGTATTGTATATGGTGATCTTTGAGAATATGTTTTGGCTTTGTAAATATGTTCATAATATTTTGCAGAAAGTAAGACGCTGTAACTTTATATAAATAGGGAGACTGATGAGAAGATTCAATGTGTCAGTTAAGAAGATACACATAAAACACATGTCTGACTGTCTCATACTGTAGGTAAGATCACAGCAGAGGAGGCTAAACGTTCATCTCATCTGAACATCGTTGAGATGGTTGGATCCATAGACAATGATTTCTGTGGCACAGACATGACCATTGGCACGGATTCAGCTCTGCACAGAATCATGGAAGTAGTGGATGCCATCACAACAACAGCTCAGAGGTAAATGCATACACACACATGTATGTACATATGGTACTACATAGTTGAATTCTCAGCCTGACAACACATTGATTTGTCTTTGCAGTCATCAAAGAGCCTTTATTCTGGAAGTGATGGGGAGGCATTGTGGGTATGTTGTAGTATGGATGCATGATAAGTCATTCTGTTGTTGAATGTTACCATATTATATGTTCTAAAAACAAAATCCGCATCTGTGAATATATGAATATATTATGAATATGAATATATTATGGCCTGGTTTCACACACAGGGCTTAGACTAAGCCAGGACTAGGCCTTAGTTAAATTAGGACATTATGCATGAAAATAGTTTTAGCTCTAATTTACTACAGGTGTAACAATCCTGGTTATGACAGTGTGTAACTATATTTTTTATGCGTAAATATAGGTATTTGGCCTTAGTCACTGCCCTGTCGTGTGGTGCTGACTGGGTGTTTATTCCTGAGATGCCTCCAGATGAAGGATGGGAGGACCATCTGTGCAGGAGACTTACCTATGTAACATCTATACACATTATAATACCCTACTTATCATCATACTCAACATCATCGTCATTATATTCTGTCCACTATAATTATACTGTCTTAATTGTGCAGCAAAGAAGCATTGGCCATCGTTTGAATGTCATCATTGTGGCAGAAGGTGCTTTGGATTCGCCACGGTAAACCCATCACCAGTGACTTTATCAAGAACGTAAGCCCAAACTGTCACATAAAATATGATCATAGTGATTTTTTTATCATGACTTATTCTTTGTGCATATTTGTGTTTGTTTAGCTGGTCACTAAAAAGCTTGGCTTTGACACACGTGCCACTGTTTTGGGTCATGTTCAGAGAGAGGAGGAACACCTTCAGCCTTTGACAGTAGATCTTGGTATGATCAGTATTCAGATTCCCAGCATGTTTATTTGATGCATATGTAACATGCTCTGTCTTGTTCTCAGGGCAGTAGGATGGAGGTGGAGGCTGTGATGGCATTTGCTAGAGGCCACTCCTGACACCCCTGCATGTGTGGTCAGTCTGTCTGGAAACATGGCTGGTTCGACTGCCCTCATGGAGTGTGTGCAAGTGGTGAGTTGGCATAGACACACCCTGACTTCAAAATAACTGCTGTTTTCCCCAACCAAATATAAAAGTATAACAGGTAGTTTGGGTCGTTCATGTTTGATGTTTTTGAAAGAAGCCTCACCAAGGCTGCATATATTTGATCAAACATACAGTAAAAACTGTAATATTGTGAAATGTTATTACAATTTAAAATAAAAAAGATGAAATTTTAGCAGTCTTTTCTCCAGTCTTCAGTGTCACATGATCCTTCAGAAATCATTCTAATTCTTTGATTCTTTATTCTATTCTTTGATGAATAGAAAGTTGAAAAGAACAACATTTATTTGAAATGGAACATTTTGAGGCAATATAAGAGTATTTACGGTGTTATTAATTTAATTAATCTTCACTGAATAAAAGTATTAATTAACTAAAAAAAACTGACTCCAAACTTTTGAATGGTAGTGTAATTTTATATAACATTTAATTTATTATTATTTAAATTATAAATAAAAGCACTTTATTTTATTGCAGTCACTTTTTAAAAACACTCTTTCTGATAATTTACTAACCCCAATGTTATCCAAGATCCACGTTCTTCTTTCTTCAGCCGAAAAGAAATTAAGGTTTTTGATGAAAACATTCCAGGATTTTCTCCGTATAATGGACTTTATTGGGAACCAAACGGTTCAAAGTCGAAATGAGAGTTTCAGTGCAGCTTCAAAGGGCTTTAAACGACAACAGACGATGAATAAGGGTCTTATCTAGGACTCTTCAAGTCATGACTTGAAAATAGATTTGTTCATTTTGATGAATGAGTTTGAACAGGAGAGTTACGAACACTCATCACAGAAAAGAGCAAGGCGAGCATTTGTGCAACTTTTTTATTTATTTTATCTAAATGACCTATCATTTCGCTGGATAAGACCCTTATTCATTCGTCTGGTTTCATTGTTAAAGCACTTTGAAGCTGCACTGAAACTTCTCATTTGGACCTTGAACCATTTGGTTCCCATTTGAAGTCCATTATATGGAGAAAATCCTGGAATGTTTTCATCAAAATCCTTAATTTCTTTTCGACTGAAGAAAGAAAGACGTGAACATCTTGGATGACATGGGTAAGTAAATTATCAGAAGAAGTTTTTTAAAAGTGAACTACACCTTTCATTTGTAATACATCTTGTTTTCTTATTTTAGACAAAAGAAGTGACCAAAGCTATGGCAGAGGGCAAGTTTGAGGAAGCTGTTAAACTCCGGGGAAAGTGAGTTCTTTATCCTTGTCTAACTTTCTTTGCTATAACAAACTAAACCTGTGACTGATTTGCTGTTTCTTTTCTGCAGGAGTTTTGAGAACAATTGGAACACATATAAACTATTAGCCCATGTGACCGCCCCAGATGTGAAGGTGCGTAACAAGATATGAATCATTTAATCATACATCTTATCCCATTTGTTTGACTTTACACCAGATATATATGAATTTATCTTCTATATATTTATTTATTTTGATTTTCATCATCTTCCTCTCCTTTAGAGTAATATAAACATAGCTATTCTGAACGTGGGAGCTCCGTCTGCAGGAATTGACGCAAGCCGTCCGTTCAGCAGTCAGAATCGGTATACATTCAAGGACACAACATGTTAGCAGTGCATGATGGCTTCGAGGGACTTGCACACGGAACTGTAAAGTATTTAACATGCATGAGGAATCCATGAGTGCATATGAAGAAATGTCTTCTCTTTGATTTAAACTGTCTCCTGCAGATTGAACCAATAGATTGGGGTTATGTGGGAGGCTGGACAGGCAAAGGCGGTTCTATTTTAGGAACCAAGAGGTATGTTATTTTGACCAAATAAATACAAATCAGTGAACAAAATAAATCTTACCTTCCCCAAACTTGTGTATATAGTGTGTTTTAATTCTTGTATCTCTTTCTTTCTCTGTCTCTCACTGTAGGTCACTGCCGGGTAGTATGATTGAAGATATCAGTCTGAATATAGCCAAGTTTAACATTCATGCCCTGGTTATCATTGGAGGATTTGAGGTGAGAAAATCTCAAATACTGCCAATATGAAATAAAATATTAGAAATCCTTTTATTTGTCCACCATTAACTACCTCACCTCATTGTTTAATTTTAACACACACTCCTCGCTCCCCCTTTCTGTTTAGGCCTTTGTTGGAGGTTTGGAATTAGTGACTGCCAGAGAAAAATATGAGGAGTTGTGTATTCCCTTGGTTGTTATTCCTGCTACTGTGTCTAATAACGTTCCTGGATCAGACTTTCAGCATCGGTGCTGATACTGCTCTCAATACTATCACGACTGTGAGAAAGCACACACTATTAAATTGTATAATGTACAATTTTTCCCAACTATCTGTTTAATCTTCTGCTTTATATCTTTTAAGACATGCGATAGGATCAAGCAATCCGCCGCTGGAACAAAGCGCAGGGTTTTCATCATTGAAACAATGGGGGGATATTGTGGATATCTGGCTACCATGGCAGGGCTGGCTGCAGGGGCTGATGCTGCTTATATTTATGAAGACCCATTTTCCATTCACGACCTAGAGGTGAGGCATGTTTGAATGCGTGATTTGATGGATATATGTAATTTTTTTGTTTTTAACTTAAATTTCTGTTGGAGAAATAGACAAATGTGGAGCACTTACTGGAGAAGATGAAGACCACAGTGAAAAGAGGCCTCATCCTCAGGTTGGTCACTTTGTTACACAATGTTTCTGCATCTTTTCACTCTTTCTTTCTCATTCGGTCAACTTCTGCGATAATCTAGACAAATGACTCCAGTCTTATGTAATTCTTGTGCCAGCACTCTAATAACATCAAACTGTTTTCCCTCAGGAATGAGAAATGTAATGCAAACTACACTACAGATTTTATCTTCAACCTGTACTCAGAAGAGGGCAAAGGAGTTTTTGACTGCCGTAAGAATGTGCTTGGGCACATGCAGCAGGTCTGTGCACAATATTGATAGTATTCTAAGGTTTTGGCCTGTGTTTTTGAACATTATTGCTGAGCTTCCTTGTCTTCAACTCTGGAATCAATTGCTAAGTTTTCTCATGGTATTTTCAGGGTGGAACGCTTACACCGTTTGACAGGAACTTTGGCACAAAGATGGGTGCTAAAGCAGTGTTGTGGTTGACTGATAAACTGAAGGAGTGTTACAGACATGGTGAGTGAACAATAATTTAAAGGCACACTATGCAAGAATTGTACCTTAATAAAACAGCTTCAAAGTCATTTAATGTATTTTATATCAATAGCTATGTTTCCATCAAACTATATTTTTATATGAATTTTGGGAAAACTTCACCAAGATGTGCATCAATTCTAAAAATCTATGCTTTGAATTGAGGTCGAATCATTTTTCATCAGAAAGGAAGACATGGACATAAACTTGGATGGAAACAGATTTACCAAATAAATCCCTTGATGCGCAACAAAAGGCTTACATAGATGACCTACTGATGATGCTCCTCTCAGGTCATTAAGGTCCTCTGACCAACTCTTATCTGTTCCTAGAATAAGATTTAAAAATAGGGGAGATTGAGCATTTCAGTCATGGCCTCTAGGCTGTGGAATGATTTGCCTATGTGTATCAGTGTAGCTCCCAGCCTTGACTCTTAAAACTCACTTTTATTAATTGGCTTTTAAATCAGCCTGAGAGTTAAAGTAGTTCATTTTAAAAAAAACTTTTGCTGATAATTTACTCACCTCCACGTCATCCAAGATAGATGTCTTTCTTTCTTCAGTCGAAAAGAAATTAAGGTTTTTGATGAAAACATTCCAGGATTTTCTCCATATAATGGACTTCAATGGGAACCAAACAGTTCAAGGTCCAAATGAGAGTTTCTGTGCAGCTTCAAAGGGCTTTAAACGACACCAGACGATGAATAAGGGTCTCATCTAGCGAAACGATCAGTCATTTCAAAAATAAATAAAAAGTTTAAGTTTTATAAGCACAAATGCTCACCTTGCTCCATTCTGTGATGAGCGTTCGTGACTCTCCTGTTTGAACTCGTTCATCAAAATGAACAAATCATTTTCGAATCATGACTCGAGGGGTCCTAGATAAGACCCTTATTCATCGGCTGGTGTCGTTTTCAAAGCCCTTTGAAGCTGCACTGAAACTCATTTGGACCTTGAACCGTTTGGTTCCCATTGAAGTCAATTATATGGAGAAAATCCTGGAATGTTTTCATCAAAAACCTTAATTTATTTTCGACTGAAGAAAGACGTGGACATCTTGGATGGCATGGGGGTGAGTAAATTATCAGCAAAAGTTTTTTAAAAGTGAACTACTCCTTTAATTTTCTGCCTTTTGTTTTGTTTTGTCTTGTCACTTGTTTATCTGTGTCTCTGTGCTCGTCATGTGTTTAGAATTTGTCTAAAATTATGTCAGTGTTCAGCACTTTGGCAAACATCAAGTGGTTTTAAATGTGCTTTACAAATACAATTATATTGTACTGTAGTGTATTGTATTGTATAAGAAAAAGGCAGTGCGAGAATTCCGATCCAGAGATCTATTTACTAGTGGTAAGTGAAGTGTAGCCTCATAATGCAAGATGCAGAATGCATGACAATTTTGCACATTAAATTCACTGCTTTGCATGGAAATATAGCTAGTGTTAGAGGGATTTATTTGGTAAATGTGTTTCCATCTTAGTGGAATGTCCAATGTTCTTATCTGATAAAAAAAGACCTCAATTTGAATTGATGGTTGCAGTCAAGATGTTGGAATGGCCTAAATCACCAATTTAAGAAAGGTATACAAACATTTAGTCTTGGTTTCACAGACATTGCAAGATTAGGCCTTAGTTTAATTAGGACATTTAAAGTAGTTTTAATTAATAAATGTGCAGCTAGAAAAAAACAAAAACAAATGTGCATCTTGTGACAAAACAATGACGGACATATTTTAAGATAAGTTAGTGCAAGTTCCTTTCCGTTCAACCAGCTCAAACATACATTTTTAGTCTGGGGCTATAGGCTTAAGCCTTGTCTAAGAACAAGACTTAAAAATAGGGAGAGATCGAGATTTTCAGTCATGGCCCCTAGGCTTTGGAATGATTTGCCTATGATTTTGGAAATTGATACACATCTTGGTGGAGTTTTTTTTTCTCTTGCGATTTCCCAAAATTTGTATAAAGATAGGTTGATGGAGACATAGCTACTGATATTAAATATATTGCAGTAAAATATATGTAATTATTACTTATTAATTCAAAATGTTTATTATTGTATAATGTTTCAAATGATCTACTTTTAATGCTAGGTTAATTGTGTCTTACATAATATTGTATGTAACATAATAATTCTCCTAATCTTTAATGCATAAAAAAGCAATGGAACATTGAAATTCATTGAAAGTGCCTTACATAAATCCTTATGAACCTGACTGTATCTTTCTGTCTTTCCCTCTTGTATGAGCAGGCCGTAATCTTCGCTAACACCTCGGACTCTGCCTGTGTTCTGGGAATGAGGAAGAGAGCCATGATCTTCCAGCCTCTCTCTGATCTCAAAGAGGACACTGACTTTGTGTGAGTGATCCCTGATCCGTTTTACTGTTGTTTCATTACATCGCACACATTCTCATTCACTGAGTGAATCCCACCTGTTTCTGTTCCAGACATCAGTATACCGAAGACTCAGTGGTGGTTGAAGCTTAGGCCCATTCTCAAGATTCTGGCCAAATACAAGATCTCTTTGGACACCTCAGAGACAGCTACGATGGAGCATGTTATTAAGAAGAGAGGAGCAGTCTAGACACATGAATTACAGTGGGATAAAAAAAAAAATCTTAGTATAAAATAATAATCAGCTGATCACCCTAATGTTCTTCCAAAACCATGTAAACACAAAAGAAAAATGAGTTACATGAGTGACTAAATAATGACAGAATTTCCAGTTTTGGGTGAACTATCCCTTTAAGTACAAACCCCCACAAATTTTAACTCTACTATTTCACCACTAGGCCTATGTGGCCTAAATGCACATATTGTAAAAAAACAAAACAAAAACTATTGTACTATTGTTTTTAAATAAATAAAACTGACAGACTAAATTAAACCTGTAGATTTTCAATTATTTCACTGAACACAGAAAAGTAATAGCCTACTTATAGAGTCACATTAATATCAACATGGTATGGCAACATTGCCAGAGAAATACAATTTATGACATTGCATATTTTCAGTGTTTTTTTTTTACTTGTTTATTTTTTTTGCAAAGACCAACACGATTTAACATTATTTATATTTGTGCGAAATGTAGTTTCCAAAGTGCCCAATTTTTCTTATGTAGCCTATATGGTAATCCCCCATATATAAAGTGTGTGTACATATATAATAATGTGTGTGTGTATATATAATATATAATTACGAACAACAGTGAGATTCAAATAGAAGTTAATTAACATATCCAAAAGCTGTAAACTTGGTCCTGAAGAGAAAACAAAGAGCACCGTCTTGACTGACAGTGGCATTGTTACAGTAATCATCTATTAAAACTAACGTTAAACAGGTGTCTTTCTTGATTCAATGCTCTTTAAAATGTTTGTCATAACTTTGTTAACATTTACTTTGCAAATATCAAATACTCATTTCTAATCAAATTAGAGCGAATACTATTCACATCTTATCTGAATATTTTTAAGCGTGTTGCATTTGGCTTATGGGGGGAAGTTACAAAATGTAAGAGTGACAACTAAAATATAACACAGGAAGAGGAAGAGGTGAACTAAAGTGACCACATTATTCCTGTAGCTCTTGCATGGTAACCAACCTACCTATGTGATGTGATCGATAGGCTGTGTTTCAAATCCTAGTGAACTTCCTATCTAGACATCATGTCTATATAACTTTTTTTTTAGCTTCTTCCGCTTACCCTGCTCAAACATGTCATGCTGCACATGTCTGTAACGACCATATGTTGTCTAGGTAGGAAGCTCACTAGGTTTGGAACACAACCATTGACATTTTGACCAAGAATCACGATGACGCCTCCAGAATGACGTTTATTTGAATCGCATTTACACGTTCTGCACGACATCTCACATTTACGGTAAGGGACGAATACAATTATTTCATATTTTAATACATTTCTTTGTGTTGGATTCTATATAATTTACTTGGTTTTGTTAAGGATTGACAGGTTTAGTTTAAAACAGTTTTTGAATTTGGAGAAAAGCAAGTTCTTACACAACATAGTTATGTTACCTAACATAGTTCTAGCATAATAGTAACGTTAGATCATAAATAAGTAGACCTAAATAAATGAACTAAAATACACTTTAGCCTAGATAGTTAATTTGAAATAGTTTGTTTGAACATGACAAATGACATATTAACTCTACCATATATGAACCCATTTAAATATGCCATGGTGTAAACACATTTACATCGTTTTAGCTCAATTAATTAGAGTACCATTGTACAATACCTCCCAAATAAATTAAAAGTGGATTTAATTTCCCCCTCTCACTTCCAAACATTTTCAAGGTTTTCTACTAGAAAATCAACAACAACAAAAATACATAAACTATCATGTTGTTAAAAAGTTGATGTATATTTTGTAGCTCTTTAAATGCTTTATCTCATATTGCTCCTATATTGCAAAACCTTTGTTTCTGCATTTACTTTATTATAATGTGCATGTTTGCAACAACACTCTTTATCTGTTTCCGTTACTGAAACAGGGCTAACCTGTTAACCAGGGCTGGACTAACGTTTTTCCACAATCTAAACAAACGACTTAAAAAAGCAGCTGACAGGAGTGTTTTCTCCTTTGGATAGATTCGTTTGTCTCATGCCCTGTTCTAGTTAATGCTGAGCGATAAAGAGGAAGAGTGACATACTGTGGTTTTATATGTCTGCCGCCTTGGTTTATGCTTGAACATTTCCATCTTGCAACACCTGACTCATTGTCAGATGTCTGGTCTTGAATGAGAAGTAGGCTATACAGCGTGGTGGAAGTGCAGTTGCGTTTTTTATTACGTTTAGCAATTAGTTCTGTTTTTCTGTATTCACGTGCCTTGTGTCACGCACATGTAAATCCTGTTTTGGGTTTTTTTTAAACAAACGAGCAATTGTAAAAATGTAAAAATAGAACATCATTTGATATTTCAATATTTATTTATGTATTTGTGGGAAAAAAAAGAAAGGAGGTTAAAAGGAATATTTGTCTTGATTTGGTAAATGAAAACATCTTGAGTGTTTAGTAATTCTGTATTATTCAGATTTTACTAAAAGGACAGTATCTTGGAAATACACTGTATTAGTAAGGTATATTTCATATTTGAATTCTAATATATTCAATGAGCTCGAAATGAAATTATAACCTAAAAAAACACTTTCTCTGCAGATGAAGGCTTTTGTGATTCGCTGTGACAGTTCTCTTTCACTGTATACACAAGGTAGGCTAATGCACATAGACATCCATGCCTTTTTAGAAAATTGAAAGAAGTCTTTGATGCTTGTATTTGATTAAAGTGAGCTTTTTATGTGCATTTCAGGGCAGCAACCATTTTGTCAATCTCACCCTTCATGTTCTGAATGTATAAGGAGTCCTGGATGTGACTGGTGCAACCAGACGGTAGGATATCATGTGAATGGATCAATATGTAGTTTGATTGTTAAACCTTCCTCAAGAGTCAGTTTCCCATGATCAGGATGGAGAAGATGTAGTACTTTGTCAGAGCTGAAGGAGACTGAGAGAAGAGATTACTGAGAAACAAAGCATTCACATTTAACATTGTGCTCCCTTTTGGCAGCTCTTTTCCTGCTGTGGTACCATGTAGTTGAGCATGTTTTTCTGTGCAAACTTAACTGCTACTTCATTATAAAACCTGTTCAGAACTACTTTTAACATTTGTAGAAACCGATTACCTATAAACATTTAAGTAAATTAACTTTTTTTACTAACTCAAAGATTCAGTTAGATCTTAAAAACGTGTTAATTACAATTCAATTGAAATTTTGAAAACTCTAACTCATACAGTTTATTTGCATAAACATCCTATTACCTCAAACGTTTATGATTAAGTGCTAGTTAGCAATAGCTAGCTTATGCTAATTTAACCATCAACTATAATGACCTCAAACTTTTATGATTCAAGTGCTAGTTAGCAATAGCTAGCTTATGCTAATTTAACCATCAACTATGATGACCATCAACTATCACTCTATACTTGCAAGTTCTCTACCTAATCAACATTTAGTAAAGCCTTGAACTTTTGCTGCCCATCCTCGACCTTACCACAGACTCTATCCTTCACCCCAATGCTAACCCATACACCTTCAACCTAACAAAAAGGTCTGTGTACCTTTCATCAGTTCTTGTTAATATTCTTATTATTATAGAGTTTATTGCAACAACGTTTAATCTCTTTTAGCAGCCAGACTAATAAATGGCCCGACACAAACCGGGGCAGAGCCTAGACAGAGCTTTCTTATGTGAAACCTACACATAAATTTGCATGCCAGTAAAATCCTTATTTAACGTATTAGGCTAAACAATAATTTACATGTTATCTGTTCTCACAACTACCCCTAGCCTATATTTGGCACACCGCCTGTTTTATTTAGCTAACCAACTCTCCAAATACAGCTATGGAAAAAATTAAGAGACCACTGCCAAATCAGCAGTTGCTCTGGATTTATTATTTTTAATATAAATAATAAAACCAGAGCAACTGCTGATTCAGCAGTGGTCTCTTAATTTTTTCCATAGCTGTATGTGTGAAGCTGCGCAAGCACTTGACAGCGTGCAGTAAGGTCAAGCATCAGTTCTTACTCAGCTCCACACAACAGAATAATAGTAGGCTAGTCACCTGGTTGTTGCCATCTAAACTTCTAAAGCAAAGTCATAGATCATTGATTTCTTTCGCAGTAAATCGACACATACACCCGTCTGCCGGAAGCTATTTAAGTCGATTAAGATTTCGATCGATGCACTTTGAACTGCAAAACAGAAACTGCCATTCACTGCCATTATAAAGCTTGGAAGAGCCAAGAGATTTTTTTATATGCTTTGATTGTATTTGTCTGAAAAAAGAAAGTCATATACACCTAGAATGGCTTGAGGGTGAGTAAATCATGGGCTAATTTTCATTGGGTAAACTATCCCTTAACTTTTGTCTTTTCAGTGTGGCAAAGTAATTTAATTCCTGTTAAACTTTTATCTGACTCCATTGTATCACGACCTTGAATTTAGGTTAGAATGCCAATTGGTTATTGGTCATTAATATAATAGTTCAGCGAAACATTTGATTTATTCTATTCACCTCTTTACTTTATATATTAGCCGTTCATTAGGAATCTATGTCGCTTTGAGGTCCTCACGCTGGCCGTTTGACGCGGGTCTCGTGGTCACAAACTCGGCACACATGTGCGTGTTGTGTTCACATGAGAGCAGACATTTATAAGCGAACCTGTGCTGGAGATTAACATTTTTTGTAAATTATTGCTAATTGGTAATTCCTTCTTTTTTTTCGCTTCATAAAATTGAGGTTAAACCACTGGAGTCACATAGATTACTTACGATGTCTTTACTACCTTTTTGGTGCTTAAAATTAGTTGTTGCAGACTGTCAATAGGACAGAAAACTCAGATTTCATCAGACTTCAAATGTGTTCCAAAGATGAACAAATGTCTTCTAGATTTGAAATGACATGTAGAGTAATTTTTTGGGGTGAACTAACCATGTTATAATTCCTGATATTATATTTAAAGTAGAGTATGCTCAAGGTTCATTCAGCTCATTTCTAAAGCCTTTAGGAAATTCTAGTTTGCATATATTTACCAGAGTCATTTCTGCAATTTAAAAACCAATAAATCATTAAATTAATTAAATAAACATTTATACAAATTAAAATGTGTATAATTTGATAATGAACCATTATTTAAAAAAATGTATTAAACTGTAACAAAACTGTGCCCTATCTCCTAAATTGTAAATGTGAAAATAAATTGGTTCCAAAATCATTATTTTAAACCTGATTTGACTTTTATCACGATTTGGTGTATATCACTTATAATAAAGATGTTTAGATGTTAGCACATAAAGCACATTTTTAAGAACATTTTTTCTTATCTTATTTTGTATATTATTTAGTATATTTTTAAACAATTGCTTATAACTGATTATACTTGTAATGCAAATTTCCTTGTGATGCAGGACTTTTTAAAATCAGGCGAGTCTAATGAACGGCGCTGTGATTCTCCCGAGTCTCTGAATGCCAGGAGTTGTAGAGAGGATAATGTGATCAATCCTGGAAAAGATCCATTGGATTATGTAAAGAACAATGAACTCAGCAACAATGTTGAAAATGTGGTCCAACTCAAACCTCAGAATATCAAAATTTCACTCCGAGTTGGTGAGCTTACTCATACATACAGCAGCATGCTGCAACTTATTGGAACATAAGCTTGAAGCTATTTGCTGAGTATTTTAACTTTAGTACAATTGTTAACTTTAACAGTTAACAACTTTTTTGTACAGTAGATGTAATATTATACAGCAAATATATATAACAATGTTAGTCAATAGTATATTGGGAGTGCAGTACCTGAATATTTTTTTATTTCACGTGTGCAGGAGTTCCATATGAATTCTCAGTTGAGTTCAAGAGGGCTCAGGGTTACCCTATAGATTTGTACTACCTGATGGACCTGAGCTATTCCATGAAAGATGATCTGGAGCAAATTAAAACTCTGGGGCAGAAAATCCTCAAGAAGCTGAAGGACATCACAGACACCGTCCGGATCGGTGAGAATCGCTAACTGAAATACGAACAGCAATGTGGCTAACCAACCAGTGATGAATTTAACATATTAGAGACAATTATTTCTAAATAGAACATAATCAGTATTTCCAGGTCTGGAAAATACATTTCTATATTAAATGTATTTCTTATACTCTGCTAATATTTCATAACTTATCAAACTTTTAGTAAATTTCAAATAATATAAGACATTTTTCTTGAGAACAAAATCATCATTTTTAGAATGATTTCTGAAGGATCATGTGACACTGAAAACTGGAGTAATGATGCTGAAAATCTATCTTTGCCATTGTAGGAATAGATTACATCTTAAAATATATTAAAATACAAAACATTTATTTTAACATATAACCTTTTTTAATTTATTTGTATTAAATAAATACATAAATATAGCCTTGGTAAGTAGTATAAGAGACTTCTTTCAAAATCATTTAAAAAAAATATTACTAACAAGTTATCTTATAAAGGTCCCGTTCTTCGTGATCCCATATTTCAAACTTTAGTTAGTGTGTGATGTTGTTGTTATAGTATAAATAATATCTGTAAAATTATAAAGCTCAAAGTTCAATGCCAAGCGAGATATTTTATTTAACAGAAGTAGCCTACATTGAACGGCCCGTTTGGACTACATCCCTCTACTTCCTTCTTTAATGACGTCAGTAGAACAGCTTTTTGACTAACGTCCACCCACAGGAATGCCAACTCCCTCAACTTGCGCACTTCTTATAACTTACTGTGTTTACTCAGCTCTTACAGTGATTTTCTGAAGAAAACTGACACTTCATCTTTTGTGTACAATAACTTTATTAAACTCATCAGTATATGTTTGATCATCATCCGACCTGGTCCGAAACAGCAGACTTGTAGGCTATTAATAAATAATGGATACATACAAGCTGATGACAAATACGTTATAATAACCGTAATTAAACTACTAAACTATACCTGTTCCATCTCTATACAGCACTCTGACTCTGTAGGCATTATTGTCCGACTCTGAAATGAACACCGTTACTGAGAGTTTCTGATATATATCATCATTCCGTGAGATGAAATTGCCCTGAGAGATTGAGCGTCAAGCTCATGAAGCTCCGCCCCCGGCAGCAGCAGCTTATTTGCATTTAAAGGGACACACTCAAACAGCGCGTTTTTCTGAGCCCCAAAAAATAACAATTTAAACATGCTGTAAAAAAAATCTGTTGGGTATTTTGAGCTGAAACTTCACATACACATTCTGGGGACATCAGAGACTTATTTTACATCTTGTGAAAAGGGGCGTAATACGGGACCTTTAATTAAAATAAAATAAAAACGTAATCGTCAAGTAAAATAGACTGTAACAAGGTTTGTTGTTGTGGGGAGGCGGGAACCGGCAAACAATCAACAAGTTTAATTACATAAAATAAAACAAATACAAAACAAGAGTAAAGACAGCAGCCCCTCACGGCTGTCACATATAATAAAACAAAACACAACATAAGTGCAGGCCTGTTCCTCTCTCCATCTTCACTGTCTTCGCTCCTACTTTATGTTTTCTCTCCTCTGTGAGAGATACGAGAGCCGATGCGTATCACAGAACCGCGATGATCGTTTCATCATTAATCATGCCACCGGCCTCGCGTTCTCTCACATCCCTCGACCACGTCCTGCTTGCCACATAGACCTATTTCAACTGCAATTTTAAAGAATAGGCTGTGGTTGAATTAGAGCAATGTTTTTGTCATTTTATCCTAAGCCCTTTCTCCATCTTTCAGGTTTCAGGGTCTTTTGTTGATAAGGAGATGTTGCCATACGTCAGTCAGGTGAAGATAAGACGTGAGAACCCCTGCCCCAATCGTATAGATTCCTGCCAACCAGCTTTCAGTTTTCAAAATGTCTTGCCATTGACTTCCGAATGCCAAGGAGTTTGAACGAGAGGTTAGCAAACAGAAAATCTCTGGCAACCTGGACTCTCCTGAGGCTGGTCTGGATGCAATTATGCAGGCTGTTGTCTGTAAGGTGAGAGCTGATTTGCCATGAAAGAATGGAATTACATGTAAAGATTTCATCCACAAGTTGTCTGTGAAAGCAACTGTACATAGAAAAGTTATTTTTTCTCATGACAGGAGAAGATTAGATGGCATGATGTGAATCGGATTCTGGTTTACACATCTGATGATACTTTCCACATGGCAGGAGATGGACGACTAGGTGGGGTCTTTAAGCCACATAATGGACAGTGTCATCTTAATGAGAGGGGTTCCTATAATGGAAGAGCCTATGTGAGTGTTGCTCATTTAAACATTCTTAATGTGTTTTCTGTTGTAGATAAAAGAACAAAAGAATAAAAATTCATCTTTAAGAGGAATAGAAGTGGGATAGTTTGCATATGAATATAAAATAAAAATCATATTCAATTGTCCTACAGGATTACCCATCAGTGGGCCATGTATCTAGCATTCTGCAGAAAAACAATATTCAGCTCATATTTGCTGTGACTGAGGGCATTTATCCAGCATATAAGGTTTGAGAGAAACATATATACTGTACAATACTGTTCAAAGGTTTGGTGTGAGTAAGTTTTGTGTTTTTTTTAATAAGAAATTAATACTTTTCTTCAGGAAGTATGCATTAAATTGATGCAGTAAAGAATACCGAATACCAATATTCAGTATCCTGAATAAATAATACCAATCAGCATTGTTGAACAGTATTGTGTATACATTTAAATATTTAAATATATCTATTATAATAATAATTTATTTGTATTATTAACATATAATTCTCTCTTTTTCCATCTTTCGCACACACACATATATTCACAGGCTTTGAGCGCACTGATTCCTCAGTCTGTGGTTGGTGTATTAAAGAATGACTCTAGTAATGTTGTTGATCTCATCTCTGAAGCCTATGGGGTGAGTGTTTTCATCATTTGCTATCCTGTGTTTTGACCTTATTTAGTAGCTTCCCACTTGAACTAATTACAATTGGCTGTTGGAACAAAATAGTCATCGTTTCCCTGCTGTTTTTCACTTCTGTTTAATGGTTTAACTGGTTTAATCTGTTTAACTGCAGAGTCATATTAGAGACTTTAAACTAGCACTGTGTAAGAAACTGCTTGCCAATGATAATTAACAGTCATTACAGTTTACTGGTCATTATGTAACATATTTTACCATCGCATGAAACAACTGACCGTTCAGCATAAAGTATTGCCGAAAGCCATATTTATTTTTGATTTTACACTTTAACTTTTTAACTAATAATTAAACTTTAATTTAATTTAATTTTTCAATTAACTTATTGAAAATACATACCTACATATAATCTACATATAACTGGCAAATTTGCTATAGATATTTATGTTTTTTGCTTTAATTATTTCTTACATGACTGTATTTTTTTTATTTACATACTGAATCTAATTTTTTTTTGTGGGCCAGAATTTGTCGTCCACACTGGTGTTGGAGCATGAGGGAGCTCCAAAAGAACTGGATGTGTCCTACAGTTCTTCATGTAAAGGGAATCAGGAATCTGAATGGAAGGAGAAGGGAGAGTGTCAAGGCATCAAGCATGAGAATGTGAGCGCCACCATCAGTGGTTTCCTCATTATCATAAACCAGGAAACATTTGTTGTTGTGTCAGATAATACGTTTTTTTTTGTGATTTATTATTTGTATAGGTTAAGTTTCAAGTACGTTTGAATGCATCTGCGTGTCTGAAGGGGTCTCAGATATTTCGGATCAGAATGCAAGGTATCAGTGAGGAAGTGAAGATCTCTGTGAAAACAGAGTGTGACTGTGTCTGTGGTGCGGCAGAGGAGGATTCTCAAACACTGTAACGGTTCAGGAACGCTCTCATGCGGCGTGTGCAGGTAGAGCCCCCTAGCATCTCAGCAGAGAACTACACATAAGCTGACAGAATCTGTAAAGATGTCATGATTAAAGGCACAGTATGCAAGTTTCACCGCTAAAGGTAGCTTATTCAAAACAATTACAAAGGCGTAGTTTGGAATTATGGGAGTTGTTGTCTTCTCCTCCACAGCCGATGGAAAGCAATCAGACGGGACTGGGCAGAAATCATGAGCTTATTTCAGTGTTTCCCAACCCTGTTCCTGGAGGCTCACCAACACTACACATTTACAACTGTTCCTAATCAAACACACCTGATTCAACATCAGCTCGTTAGAGACTCAAAGACAGTAGTGTTCTGCTCCTGGAGGGCCATTGTCCAGTATATTTTAGCTCCAACCTCAAATAAACACTAATCAAGCTCTTGCATAGAAACTTCCGGGCAGGTGTGTAAATTGGTGATAAACTTTGTAGGACAGTGGTCCTCCAGGACCAAGACTGGGCACCGATGCTCCAAGACCAGAAATTAAGGGGCCAGATAAGGGACATCCAAAAATGTGTAGGGGAGAGCGGGGCACAACCTAACGCATTTTGGTTTTGGCTCAATTAATTAAAAAATAATTAGGTTAGATTAATACTTTTTTTACTCAAGCAACATATACATCTCTGCTACAAATGACCACTTAAAGTTTTTTTCTAGGACCTACCATTTTCGTACAGTTGCACTGAAAGTGACAGAAGTGTAAATGTTATGACTTACCCCAGATGGGGGGTTAATTGTAACAGACAGAGGGGTTAGTTGTAACACTTGTGTGTAACACACATAATTCAGTACTATTTTATTTTTATATTTTGATATTGTTTGTGCATCTGTATAGACAGATATCCATACATCTATCCCTCATCCAATCATCCTTTTGTTATGGATCAATATCATGGATAGAGACATAGAAATAGGCTGCATAGTTTTGCAATAAATAATAATTATACATTTATAAATATTGTAATTGCAATTAAATTAGATTTGTGTGTGGCAGCTGCATGTACAATTATTATTATTAATAATAATAACAGTAATAATAATACAAATGAGTTTAAAATAAAAAATTAAAGGGTTTATTGCATTAATAACAGGCCATATTTTTAATAAATAAACAAGTTATCATTCGTTGTACACTAAATTTTAAACATTTTAAATTCCAACATTGTTTGTGAAAGTCTAACAAAGTTAAATGTATACTCAAACCTGAAAAGTTGCGTGGCTCCGTTTTCATTTGGTTATCATTGTACACTTGGCGGCTTAGTTGTAACACTCTGTTACAACTAACCCCGCTGTGTATTACATATTTCAACCCTAGCTAACAGTCGCTAGGAATTGCTGACATGTTTCAAAACGGTGCTATGTTTGAGCCAACAAGACAGTGATTAAGGCAATATAAAGTTAGTTTTGGAAACATATACACCCAACTCAGAAACCGGAAAAAAAAACCTATGATGAAAAAAAATACTTTTATGGTTTCAAAACACTCTTCGTCCAGTTTCTTCACAAAATATAATCAAAACTTTCCACAAATTCAGGGAGAACGTCTTCTGGCAGCGAGAGAAAAATAGTGGAAAGACAACCTGCAACCTTGATCCTGACGAACTATGTAAACGGTCCGTGTTACATTTAACCCCGCGTTAGGTTGTGCCCGCGCTCCCCTACTGTTGGTGTGCCTCCTGGAACAAGGTTGGGAAACATTGAGCTAATGTATTAAAGTTGATTTAACTTTGGTGTGAAGCCCGGGTGGGGGTGAGAGCCTGGGGCATTTTACGTTGCTGTTTTATTATGCTACTTTCATTTTATGCATATTTTACGATTAAGATTACATTTAACATCCACCTCCATCTTCCCTGAACCTGAACTTTGTTACAGTTACATTTGATCATTAAAATTATAATGAAATAGCTCCAAGTGCTAAATTACTTCTCAAACAGATCTCTTTATTTGACGAATTAAAGCTATAGGGAGACGCAGTGCTATTCTAAAAACACAATCATACTCTGTGCATTAGCTCGGTGGCTGGTGTGAGATACTTGTTGCACATTAAGGTAGACCTAAGTCAGATCAATAATAAAATATCATTTATAAAAGCTGGATGACTTATGTTGTATAGTGGACAAAATGCTGTTTTACTGTTACTATAAATAAAGCTCTTTCTGATTTTGCGATGTTAGCCACCTATAGACCTTATGCACCAGAGAAACGAGGGCGTCGTCATCTTTAGAAAATTGTCTTTGAACTTCCGGTTTTGCGGTTGCTCTGTACATTTCTATGGCATCGCTGCTGAGGAGTAATTAACTGGTGAAGTGAATTTACTTATTGTAGAGTTAACAAAAATTATCATGAGCATTGTAATGTTTATCATAAGCATTGTAAAGCAGATGTCTTAACAAATGTCGACGGGGAATTTTTTATGAGCAGTTCATTCATACCTATGCAAGATCGCTATGAAAATACAGACCGGAAGTCAAAAGACAACGAGCGCAACGCTGAAAAAGGGCGGGGCTACATAAGGTCTATATTAGATATAATAGTGTTGTCTCTGAGGCATGGAACAATAATGTTACTTGCAGTAAATCAAGAAAACAGTAGATTCAAATAATAAGACTAACTGTGTTGAGCTAACTAACAATGATTAGTTTGGGATAATGGAAGTCAACAAAATATATAACATTGATATTTTATCCAAAAATCGTACATACATTGATATTTTATCCAAAAATCTTACATATTGTGCCTTTAAAGACTGTATTATTTTTTTCTTCTATGAAACACAAAAGGAGACAGATTGTCCAAGGTATTTTCCATGGGGAAAGCCAAAACTGTCAGATCACAAATCTAATTCGCTAGTCTCAATTTGTAAACAGTCAGTAAAATTGCCACACATTGTGATTGGTCAGGTGACATACGTGAAATATATATGTGATATAATATATATGTGATATAATATATATGTGATATAATATATATATATATATATATATATATATATATATATATATATATATATATATATATATATGAAATTTAATATAAACATGAAGAATATTTTCAGTTTTAGAAGACAAACAGCTTTAGAACAGCTTTAGAAGACATAAACATAGTAATTTTTTATTTTTTTTTATTTTTTGGGTACTTTTTTTACTTGGCTGTATAAATCACCATCTCCTTCTGTGTTTCACAGAAGAAAGAAAATAAAACAGCACCAAAACAATATTTGATGTCATGCCAACATATTGATATTCTTAAATAATCTGTGAATAAGTGAATATGTGATTTTGTTTGTACAAGTGTAAATGTTTGTATGTCTCTACTCACGATCATTTTTACTTAAATTGTGTGTGTATTAGCTGTAAGAAGGGGCATTTGGGTCAGCACTGCGAGTGTGTGCAACAAAGCGATGCGGACTCTACGATCAACATGCTGGCGTCCTGTCGACCTGACAACAGCTCTCTGGTGTGCAGTGGACACGGCACCTGTGAGTGTGGCAAGTGTGTGTGTCAAGGCCACTACAGTGGGAAGAACTGCGAGTGTGATGACAATAGTTGTGAAAACCATAATGGCAAGTCCTGTAATGGTAAGTAAAATATTTGGCCTTAATGTTCGTTTCTTTTAAGTTTCATCTTCAAAACTCACTATCTACTCCTATGTGTGGTTGTCATAGGACAGGGAACATGTAAGTGTGGAATATGTGAATGTAAAGGAAACTACACGGGGTCTGCGTGCGAGTGCTCGCCTAGCCAAGACAAGTGTATTAATAAAAAGGGGATTTGCAGCGGTCAAGGCAAATGCACTTGCAACCGTTGTCAGTGTAACACAGGCTTCATGGGAGATCACTGCTCTACATTCATCAACGCTTGCATGCTGTTTAAGTGAGTATCTCTTCCTGTGATCTGATATCTGTTTCAAGATTATTTTTTATCAAATTGTGCAGTTGTGTGTGGGTTTGTTTCTTCTTTTAACCACAATTTCGTTTCCTCTGTCTGTTTGTTCAATAAGTCATAAACTTCAAAATGATTATTATGTTGCATAGCAAGACATTTGAAATGTGACACAAGTTGCATTCCAAATGACGCACTATACACTATGCACTTATACACTATATATTTGTACTCATCTGTGTTGTGTATAAAGTTTATAAGGTTATTTTGTCATGCAACAAAGGAGTCTGATGCCCCTCGCCTCCGCTACGCAATTAAAGTAATAGATATGTATACGTTGAAAGGTGACAATGTGAGAACAAAATTAAAGAACAAAGAAAATATATCAGAAAAATGTGTAGCTTACTCTGTGTGATAAGAATTTCTATTAATAAATGATGATGATTTTGTAGACATAACTCATAAAACAACAAAAAAGCTAAATATACAGTTCTACTTTTGAATTTGTACTTGCTACACTCTTAGAAAAGGTTCTATATATGTAGCATAGGGTTCTTTACTCAACTGCAAAGGACCTTTTATGCAAAAAAATGATGATAATGACAAGAAAGAACCCTTTTGACACAAAGGGTCATTATAGGCTATTATTCATTCATATATTACATTATTCTGCAACATTTTGCAGTTGTAATTCAATTCTTGTTTATTAAACTGTTATAGTTAATATCCCATTTTAATCATGCTGATTTTTGAAAGATAAAAACTGAAATGGCACTCTTTGTGTGATATTGATTAATTACATTTTTAAACCCCCATATCTTGAATTTTGTGATCATTCATGCATTGCATTTTAGGCGTTCCAAATATGTAGCGCTTTAGAACCTTTTAAGGTTCTATATAGAACCTTTTCTTCTAAAAGTGTACTAAGTGCCTCAAACAAAACATGGGATAAACTTTGGCAGATTCAGTCATTAGCTCTTTCTCAAGTGCTCATTGTAACTGATAACATAATAAAAGTTTTTCCAGGTGGAATGAAAAAAAAACCCTATTTGCTTTATGCTTTGATGCTGCATGAATATCACCAGTCATGAACAGTAGTAAAGCATATAGCGCTAGCAACACCAAGGTCATGGGTTCGATTAAAGCATGAACTGATACCTTGAATCTGATGTACTACAAATGAAAAGTCACTTTGGATAAAAGTTTCTTACTAAATCCTTTCTCTGTTTTAATGTGTCTGTAGGGAATGTGTGGCATGTGTTGTGGAAGCTAATTCTCCTGATGCCAGAGTCTGCGCTGAGGAATGCTCGAATGCTAAAATATCTCGTCTTGATGGCACTCATGAGCTGCATTGCACATATCAAGATGCCATTTCCTACGAAGTAGAACTTGATGCTAACGGCAAAATTATACTTCGATATGCAGACCTGCCCCGTATGTATTAAAATATAATTTTGTTTTGTATGTATTAAAAGTCATTCATTTGATTAGACTACACATTTATCTATATGACACAGAATTGATGTAACGAATGTTAAAAGTTAAATTTTTTTTTCCTTCTGTAGGTTCGATTGATAAGACTACAGTTATAATTGGCAGCTCTGTGTCAGGCATCATTTTTATTGGCATTATAATAATCATTATATACCGTGCCTTGCTGGAACTGTACGACTACAGAGAATATCAGAACTTCGTCAGAGCACAGAAACAGACCGAATGGAACGAGGTGATGTGCACACAGAGGCTATAAACGTGGAGCAAATTATAACCTTTGTATACGAAATGATGTTTAAGTGCATAATTGTGAAATGAAAGAATTTACAGATTGAATTTTTAACAATCTAATGTTTCTATGTTCAATGCAGGCCCAGAATCCTCTTTTCAAAGGTGCCACAACAACAGTGATTAACCCTTTGCATATGGAAATCGAGAGAGAACGCATAGCAACATTCTGAAATTATTTAACATTCTGAAAGAGGATTCAACTGAAATATGAATCTCTTGAAGTTTGTTATTGTAATATCTTGTTGTATTTTTTTTTTGTCTATTGTACATCTTACACTGTGCAAATTTAAACTTCTTTAAAATGTATATTGTAAGCTAGCAATAGAAATATTGCCGTACAGGAGAACAGGACTGTTATAAATATGGTGATGTATTTTATGCATATTAATATGTATGCAACTGAAAAAAATGCCTTGAGTTTCTCGTATGATTAAATAGAGCTTCCAGGTTGTTGTAAAACTAAACACCTCTGTCTATACTAAGAGAACCTGCATTTTTAAGACTGTTATTTATGTTGTTGTAAAAAACATGAAAGTTAACCACAGTTTTTTTCTTTTTTTTTTCTTATTGGTCCAAAATTACTTTTCTGTATATAGAATATTTTTTAGATAAAAATCCCACAGACAGTAAAAGGGAAATCCAGAGGGGACCTATGAATAATGTTGGCCTAACATTGATTCTGATTAGCTTTACTGCAAAACGTTTAATAGTGTTATTTTTGTATTTTACTTGGTCTGGGTAAAAATAATAAAGGTTCGATTAAAACAAATTGTATATTTTCTGTCATAATTTAATTTCAGTGTATTTAAAACAATGCAATTACTAGATAGCCTTCTATTGTTCGTTTCCGAAAGATTAATACTTACATTTTATTGCTACTTAATAAGGAAATCAGTAGAGACTTTATGTAAGAATTCTGAAAACTACAGTACCCATAGTTCCTTAGCTCTTCTTCGTGCCCGCAGTTTCCCGATAAGCTTTGCGGTATTTTAAACAAGTGCGCGAGCACTTCATTTCGCTGCTGTCATCCTGATAACGACGACGCGCGACTCGAAATAACAAAACATTATACATTCATAATTATTGAAGATACATATGAACGCCACATTTCCTAACACTCAAATAGACTCGCTATTCTTCAACATTTGACCGTTTAACCGAGCATGGTAAGTGACAGGCTAACAAGTTTATTTGATTTGTTTACACTGGTTAGCGATTAACATCGGGCTAGCTAACATGCTAGTTTGCAGTTGTATGGCAAAGTGTGAAAGGAATCATAGCAGATCATAAAACATTGTTATGTAGTAACGTTTGCTCATTGTACATTCATGTGACGTTACTTGTCATTCATTATATATTATATTCATTATATACATAGTATACTAGTAATACACACGTATATACAAACATTATATTAGTATCTGAAATACTTAAAAAGCTGTTTGTTTCGCATTGCAGACACAACAGTGATGACAATGAAGTGTCTGAGAACAGAGGAGTATGTCCAACAGTTATCTTGTGTTAAGGAAACTGTAGTTCTTCATGACAAGCTTAAGGTAAAAAAAAAAAGATTGTTTTGTGTATACATGTGTGAGTGGGAACCCCTTTCCAGTGAGTTAGAACCTGAGTTTACTTGGGTTACTTTACTGAGTTTATGCACACTGCTGGAGGAGTTTTTGTTTTCTTTGCTGCAGAAACATGTTGATGATGGACTTGGTCCTAATGGTCGCACCCATGTGCGATCGTGTCATCCGGGCGTGTAACCAGCGCCTGGGCAGTGGAAGTCTGGACCCTGCCCATCAGGAGCAGATAGTGGAGTTGGTGGAACTGGCCGTCCGGGGGTTTGAATTGCTCGAAGTGTCCGGAATGCAGAGCAACCCATTTTATCTCGAAAAAATAGTATTCCACATCCTACAGAAAGTCTGTAACCTTGGAGCGTACGGCCCTGCTTGTCGACTGGGCCAACTTATGTATAGCAGACTGAAGCGTTTGTCTGCAGAGGTACAGTCGGTTTGAGTCTTAAAAATAAATCAGTATGCTTTCATTTAAAAAACAAAAAACACTAATCTGGAAAAAATCATGAGCATTCATTTGATCAAAAAGTGTGGAAACCCTGAAAACTGTTACATTTCTTTCAATTGTAATAAAGTATTCATATTTCAAGGTGCTCTCTATAGACCTCTTTTTTTATCAACAGATGGAGGACTTCCATGTTCTGGTGCGAAATTGCTTTGCAGTGCTGTGGAACAGTCTCCTGTCTAACAGAACGAGTGGTTCCACCCTCTCTCCGAGGGACAGACTTCACTGTCAGCTACAAGCTTTATCCTTCAAACTCCTGAGAACAGGGGTCCAGCTCGGCCTGTTTCCCGTCCAAAGTTCCTCTGTTTGTAGAAGAAGCGGTGGTGGAGTATGAACGGTCGTGTGGGTGTTTAACTCTCGACGATGTGAGTTTTCTGACCTCTGAATTACGAGAACTGCTCTTCTGCCCTCAAGACTCTGCGCTGACCTGTCCCTCGCTGGCTGTGCGGTGTGAGGTGGTGTTTAAAGTATGTAAACTGCTATGTAAGAGCCAGTTTTCAGCTGAGGCTGTTGGACTGTTGCGTGGCACTCTGGAGGGGGTTGATGGTCATTTGGGTTTGCGTTCGGCCCTGAGCCTTGCAGATTGCGCATTGCAGCTGCAGTGTGCGTTAAGCTCGGGAGGTGAATGTAGTAAGGCTTTCACTGAATGTGCACGTGCACTCAGGATGCTGCCCCGTGCCATGTTGGGCCCAGAGTCTCATGCCCTATTAGAGGCTTGTCAGCTAGTGGTTTGGGCGTTGGAAGCTGGACAGTGTAAAGGGATGGATAGAACCACATTGCTGGCTTGCTTTTCCTTTTTAGAAGAATATCAGGAACTTCTGCTTGCACAGCAAAAGGTAAGATTGTATAATTCACTGGTACTCATTGATGCGTATATAGAATGTAAATTTCTTAAAGATTTTTTTCGTTTCAGGACTCATTTTCACAGCAGGTGCAGTACTCCCTTTGTTTCAGCTTTTACCAGGGTTTCATTAGCACATATAATAGTCTTCATGCATCTCAGGTAAAACACTAAACCTACTTTAGGCCATGATAAAGTGATTGATTAGATGTATCACTTTTATATCCTTCATTCATTAACATTTACGTCCAAAGGTGTCAGTGGGCGATTCTCTGGACAGGGTGCTGTTGTACTGCCAGGCAACTGCAGGACGCATGCTTGCTGAACTATCGGACACTCAACAATGACAACTTCCTACTTAAAGCAGGTACATCTTCCTGAAAGCTGCAAGCTGAAATCTGATTGGATGTTTGAATACATTGTAGAGTTGATATACTCTACCAGTTAAAAGTTTAATGTTTTTGAAAGACACATTATGCTCACCAAGGCTACATTTCCAAAACTAAAAATGGTAATATTGTGAAATATTTTACTATTTAAAATATCTGTTTCTTTCTTTCTTTAATTTATTTCTGTGATGGCAAAGCTAATTCAAGCACTTCACTTCAGCATGTTCTTATGCTGATTTAGCTCTCAAGAAACTTTTTTTTTTCATCAATGTTGAAAATTGCTGTTAAAATGCTGCTTGACTTATTTTCAGGGTTATTTGATGAACAGACAGTTCAAGTGAACAACATTTATTGAAATAGAAACTTATAACAACTATGTAAAAGTCTTTACTGAATAAAATAATTTTCTTGGAGAAAAAATAAATCTTACTGACCCCAAACTTTTGTACTGTTATGCAAGTGCACATAAATTGAATGATATATTCATTTGTTTTTGTTTTTCTTTCTAGTGTGTGCGGTGAATAATGTGGTGTATGAGCTGTTTAACAGGAAGCTGTATGAGGGAGCCTTTGGTTTGGCTGTGATTGTGTGTCAGGAGCTGTGTAAGGACTGCCCGCCCTCTCTTCCTCTGGATAGGGTAAGAACTACAGCTTCCTCTGGTCATTTAAAAAAAAATGTTTTTGTTAAGATAAAAAGACAATAAAAAGGAGCAACATAAAAAATTGTGGCCCTTGAAGTACCTTGTATTTCTACGGTGGTGTATTGCATTCACTTGAAGAAAAAAAAATCTACTCTGTTTTTCTGAATTAACAAGTTAATTTTTCATGAGAATTTTTTTTGCTCTGTTTTTCTGAATTAATCGAGTTAATTTTTCATGAGAAAAAAATTTTTTTGCTCTGTTTTTCTGAATTAATGAGTTAATTTTTCATGAGAAAAAATTTTTTGCTCTGTTTTTTGAATTAATGAGTTAATTTTTCATTGAGAAAAAAGTTTTTGCTACTGTTTTTCTGAATTAACGAGTTAATTGTTCATGAGAAATTTTAATTCAGAAAAACAGAGCAAAAACTTTTTTCTAATGAAAAATTAAGTTGTTAATTCAGAAAAACAGAGCAAAAACTTTTTTCTCATGAAAAATTAACTCATTAATTCAGAAAAACAGAGCAAAAAAAAATTTCTCATGAAAAATTAACTCGTTAATTCAGAAAAACAGAGCAAAAAAAATTTCTCATGAAAAATTAACTTGTTAATTCAGAAAAACAGAGTAGATTTTTTTTCTCCAACTGAATGCAATCACGCCACCGTATATTTCTGTTGTCTGATCTGTGTTATAATATATAACTCTTTCAAGCTGTACATTCAGTTTAAAGCATGCAAATGTATAACTGACAATATAAGATCTTGGCTGTAGATTTAATGTGTGGATGTTTCAGGTAAATCGCTGTTTCATGCTGACGGTGCAGTGTAGCCGGCGTGGAGGTCAGCTGGAGCAAGCTCTAGACTGGATTGTGCGATGGATTCGGGTTTTGGGCATGAAGATTTTTGATCATCTGGCAGAACCTGTGTCACTGTGGGTCAAAACCAAGTGTGATGCTGCCCGAGCAGGAGAGGACGACACACGCCTGAGGTAACCTGCATTTAGCCAATCGAAAATGGTTCCGGTGTACTGTTGTTTGACACTACAGAGTGAATGTGCTGAAATTCTTTCTAATTTCTTTCATCATTTTTGTCAGGACTCTGCGGGATGGGTTAGGAGAAGCATTCGTGGATGAGGAAGTTCTGATGTGTTTGTTAGAGGAGGAGTTGCGTGTGTATAAAGAGCAGACTGGAGACACAGCGCAGGAGCGCTACAACACACTCTGTGACCTCTTAGATATCTGCCATGAAGATACACCACACACACTGAGACGGGCTACTTATCTGTGTGAGATGGCACAGGTTGTGTGCTACCAGGACTTCAGCCTACAGACTGACTGGTGGGTGACCATAAACACAGGACAATGTTCATTTATATATATATATGCTTTTCCCTCATTTGAGTCAGAGATAGAAGATTGAAAATATGGAGGACTTAAACATTTTTTTTGCTTTTGGTAATCAGCTCAGCAGTTGACTTTGCACATGAGGCTTTGCGATTGCTGGAGGCAGAGCCAGAAACAGCAGAGAATGCTGATAGGTTAAAGGATGAGAAGGCACATGCCTCCCTGTGGCTTTACATCTGCACTCTTGAGTCCAACCTGCAGGAGGTCAGTGCCTTATACACTACCAGACAAATGTTGACATTTGACTGATCTGTTTTTTTCATGATCTTAACATTCTGATCTGTCTGAAATATTTATTGTGGACAAATATATAAACAATCTGTTTATTTATTTAGTTTGTAAGTTACTTCATATAGTAAAGGAAATGTAACCTACTGGTGCCCAACATACTTTACTTTTGTTCTAAAACTTGAAAATGATGCTAATATAAAGAATGACTAGATATGTTAACTTTGCACTGCTGGTTTTTTTTGTTTGTTTTTTGAAAGTAATGGATAGTTTTATTCAGCAAGGAGGCATGGAATTGACCAGAAAGGACAGTGAAGACATTTTGTAATGTTACAAAATATTTCTATTTCAAATAAATGCTGTTCTTTTAAACTTTTATATTCATCAAATAATAAAAAAAGATCTCACTTTCCACAAAATTATTAAGAAGCGCAACTGTTTTCAACGTTTAATACTATAAAATGTTTCTTGGCCACCAAATCCGCATATAAGAATGATTTCTGAGGGATTATGTGACACTGAAGACTGGAGTAATTGTTGCTGAAAATTCAGATTAACATCACAGGAATAAATGTAATTTTCTTTAAGTTTTCAAAATCATGCAAACTTTTGAATGTCAGTGTTCGTTCCTAAAATATTATACACCCCTGCTTCACTTTATTTTCCTTTGTGTGTGTAACAGGCTGTGGACACAGAGAAGCGATTGCGTGCAGTGCAGGAGGAGAATAAAAGAGAGCTGAATATGGATCCTGTTCCCACTAATGATTTAGAGTATGAGGAAAAACAGAAATCGCAAGAGAGCCAGTTAGTCTATGATGGACTGACGCTTTAATCTACTGGCTCAAAGCAGTAAGCCACAGCAAATACATACTTGCATATTGAAACATTTGCAAGAACATTTTCCAGAACAGGTTTGAGACACACTGGTTTTTAGGATAATCTACTAATACTGTTCATTCATGTGTGTTTCAGAGTTAAGTGAGCCTTTGGATAGATGTTTGTCTCTATGGCGGAGTCTACTCAAGGGGTCTGTGCCTGCAGTTAGAGACCCTAAACTGACTGCTTATTCCATGACACTGATGGCTGCCCTCTACACACTTATTGGCAAAGTAAGACTATACACCCACATCACTCATGGTGTTCTGTGTAGCATAAGTTCCGCCTCAAAGTCATTGCCAAGAAAGGAGAAGTATTTTGATATTTGTATTTATGTTGAATAATAAATATGTCTCTGTTAGCACCTGCAAGCTCTGGAAGCGTATCAGCTCGCTGCAGCCCTTTTCCATAGCCTTGGCGATGCCCAGAATAGTGCAAATGCCTTGTGTCACTCTACCAGGATCCTGCTGTATCTGGGCTCCCCTCAGCTTGCACAGGTGAATTAATTTTAACCAGGACAAGCTTTCCAGTTGACAATGAATAGCCTTATATTATATTATATTATATTAACTCCAAGTAGTTGTTTACTCCAGAACATTGTCTGCATGTTTCAGGTGGAATTGCAAAAAGCAGAACAGAGTTTGACTTCTGTCTCGAGCTCCGAAGGCACATCTGTTATATCCATGCTGGCTATGCTGCAAAAAGCACATATACACTACACTTTAGGACAGGTAATACTCGTTCATATAATTGTTTGTGGACCAGTGAGTCCAATTTTATCCAGTTCTAAACTCCTGGGAACCGTCCATTAAATTGTTATTGTATACATACTGACAAAACCACTGATTTGTCCCTGCTCTCTTTCACAGGTGGAGCATGGTGTGTGCTGCCTGATGGAGGTGATAAAAGAGTCCGCTAAGCATCATTCTAAGAGCTGGTACCTGCTCAGGGCACGAGCACTGCAGACAGCCAGTGAATACTTGAGTCTGGACACACAGGCTTTGGACTTACAACTACGTCAGAGAATCATACAGCATGGTCAGCTCTCATCCAATACACACATTACACATTTAGGTACCACAAACAGAACAGTTATATCCCATGTATGAGCTCACATAAATGTACAGTTGAAGACATTCGTCTTGTGTGAACTTTCAATACAGCTAGAAGAAAAAAGTTGCTTCGGTTAATATAGAATTAATGTTGAGCATTACAAATCAGAAGTAAAAAATATGTTTGGGGTCAATATTTTTTGCTCATTTGTTTAAAAAATACAGTAAAAACAATAATATTACAAAGTACTATGACAATTTCAAATAACTAAAATGTTATTTATTGCTGTGATGGAAAAGTTGAATTTTCAGCAGCCATTACTAGAAGTGTCTTTGAATAAAGGGTGAAGGATTTGAATGAAGGATTCTTTGAATAAAAAATTCATAAAAATTCATGATTTATTTTAAATGGGAATCTTTTATAATGCAGACTAAAAATATTAAGTGAAACAAAATCTTATACTGACCCCAAACTTTTGAATGGTAGTTAATTTATTTTTTAATAACTTAATAGATCTGGACAGAAAATTAGTGACATCACTCACCTATATACTACTGTATGTGTGATAAATGTTGTGACTTGTGTTGTAGGACTGAAGACTCCAGACACGGCTCAATATGAAGGGTTGAAGCTATTGTGCAGCCTGGTGATGATGTTACTGGGCAATGGATTTTATGGAGCCCCTGGACCAAACACAGACTCTCGCTTTGTAGACCAAGGTACAACAAGCGGTAGCAGTTTTGGCTACTTAAAGGAATTTTCTTTATTTGTCATTTTCAACTTGGTGTGTTTTCTCACTGTAGGAGACAGTGTTGTTTTTAAATGGCTGTTGCTGAGTGAGGTGCTGGTGTGCTCCGAGAGAATGGTGATTGTGAGGAGCAGCAGTGGAGCCATTCATGAAGCTAAAGCTCAGTGTCTAGAGGCTCTCAAACTGGCCACTAAACTACAGACACTCAGCCAGTGAGTGGATACTCCATTTCTTTGAGTGTGAGAGTTCAGGTCCAAACACGTTTCTGACATTGAGGAGTGACATGACAAACTAATGCCTTTTTCTCTGAAGCTTGAAGTAGGCTTGGATATGCTCCTTGGATGCCAGACAAATTTCTTGTGGATTTGTAATTGATATTTTGTTTTGTAGCTGTGCTGAGCTGTTGGTGTTGAAAGCAGAACTGGAGTTGATGAAGGGTGCAACTGAAGCTAGTAGTTTGGACCTGGAGCAAGTTAGAAACTTACTTGATCTATGTACAGGTAAATATGTAATATTGATTACCAAATCAAGACTCCTTGATCCCTCTGTAGTCATTATTTGTGACTATACTGTTTTTTAAAATGTATTTATTTCACTGCGGCTAAACAGAAACTAGGTTTACAGAAATTAAGTATTTATAAAAACAAAGTTTATATTTTGGTCTCATCTCACTTGCTTGTAGATTTTGGCCACGGACGACAGCAGAAGTCTGAGGTGAAAATAAAACCTCGCAAAGGTCGACCAGCTGCCCCTTCTTCCTCTGGTCACACCCTTGAGGAAGATGATGATTTGAGTGGAATCCTTAGCTCTCGTGCCCTTCTCAAGGAGCCTTTGGAAGCCATGTCTAGATTAGGAAGCCAAGGAGCATCTCCCCCTCTGAAGCCCAAGCGTCAGCATGGGCTTTCCTGCCTGACCCATGCAGTGACCTGCTCCTGTCCCTGCTGCAGTGAGCTTAGTGTGGCTCGAGTCAGTGTCCACTGGGCACTATTACAGGCAGAGCTCCAGACAGACCCTGAAAACTCGCGCCGACTACGCCTATCTGCCAGTAAACGCTGCTGTAGTGTATCAGCTAAGCTCCAAAGCAGTTTGGCAGCTCTTGTGTGCTCTAAAAAGTCACCTGGATTGTGTCTTTTCCAGGTGGAACAGGGCAAAGTGCATTTGGGTGCTGTGCTTCAGCTTCTCAGAACAGGAGACAAAGGGAAAGCTACAGTCCTGTGGGAGGAAATAGAGGCAGGATTGAAGGCAGTGACGCACAAAGGGGCTCTAAAACCAGAGCTTGGGCCCATCAGAGCTGCTCTACTAGGGGCTAAAGCTGTGGCCTGCTGCTTGGCATTGGCCATGAAGAAAGGGTGTACACCTGAAGAACTCTTTTCTTCTGCATGGTGCTGGAATCCCCCAAAAACTAAACCACAATTAAAAGTTAAAACTGAATCAAAGCCTCGATCCAAGAGCCCTGTTTCTGAAATAGCTCCTCCAGAGGAAGGTGTTAAACGCCATCCTGACATTAAGAGTGGATCTGCTGACCATGAAAGCAGGAAAACCAAAGAGATCACTGTAGTTTCAAAGAAAGCTAAAGACTTGGTGCCCAAAATTACCATCACAAAATCCTCCATGATTTTTAAAACGCCCAAAGCAACAAGGACATCCCGGACAAAATCTCTCTCCACAAGCACTGGTGTTGGTGACTTAAAAGCATTTGACTTCACTAATGAGGTGCCTGAAATTTCTGTCAACTTCCCCTCACTACACGCATCTGCAAGCCATTGTGGGATTACAAAGTCTAAAGTTGCTCCAAAAGGATGTTTCGAGGTTTACAAAGATTCTTCTCCTGCAGAAGAGAAACCTGTGTTCGTGCCAGCTGCACCTAAACGATCCAACCGTTCTCGCTTTAAGGTTTGTCCCATTGATTGGTTTCAGATGACAGTAAGACATTTGCAAATCATAAATAGTAATTTAATTAAATTCATATGTTCTGTTTTAGGTCGAGTTTAGTGATGAAAGTGACGCTGAAGCCGCTCCTCCTGCTGCAGTGGAAAAGTCTAAAAAGCGAAACACCTGCAACTCCAAAACATCTCGCACCCTGAAACCAGCACTGAACACCATCACTAGTGACGCCAAAGTTGTGAAACCCACCGTAGAACCAGAACCTCCCAGACGGTCACGGACCACTAAGAAAAGCACAGCTCTCGCCTCTACCAGCTGCCTCTCTTCTGAGGAGGAAACTGGCTTATCTTCCCAGACACGGCACGCGCAGAGGGCGATCAAAAAAGAGTCAAAGTTCAGAGGTCACAGAAGAGCCGGAGAAGATGAGGGTGATTAAAGAGGATGAAGATGATGTTCTTTTGGATGTCAGCCTGGAGGAGCTCAGAGGGTCGGACACAGAGATAAATGACACAGGTGTGTGTGGATGCAGTTCAAAACTGATGTAATTTTATTGCTTATTTGACTAATTCTTGTTGGACTAAATTCATGTAATGTGTGTGGTTCCAGGCAGCCCAGATGCTGATTGTGAGGTTTTAAGGAGAGATCTGGCTGCAGATGGTGGGCGAGAGTGTTTCAGTGGGCTCAGAAGAACTGGACAAAATGGCTCTGGATCTCACACAACCCTACCACATGGATCTACACGCACTAGGTAATACCGTGTGGGATGTGCACTACCATTCAAAAGTTTTGCCAGTAATTTGTTTTGTTTTAGAGAAATATTTTTATGTGATATACACCACCGGTCAAAAGTTTAAGATCGGTAAGATTTTTTATGTTTTTAAAAGAAGTCTCTTCTGCTCACTCAAGGCTGTTCTTTTGAACTTTCTATTCATCAAAGAATCCTGAAATAAAAATGTAAAAAACTGTTTTCTACATGGATAATAATCATACATGTTTTTGGAGCATAAAATCATCATTTTAGAGTGATTTGTGAAGGATCATGTGACACTGAAGACTGGAGTAATGATGCTGAAAATTCAGCTTTTTTTCAGAGGAATAAATTACATTTTAATATATATTAACATAAAAAAGTCATTTTAAATTGTCATAATATTTCACAATATTACTGTGTTTTTGTGTATTTTTTATCAAAAAATTGCAGCCTTGGTGAGCAGAAGAGACTTCTTTTAAAAACATAGAAAAATCTTACCGATCTTAAACTTTTGACTGGTAGTATATTTTAAAAGATTTGAAAACAGAAATGCAATTTTAAATAATAAATCAATATTTAATTTATTTCATTTATAAAAAATACTTGTTTTTATATTGTATTTTGTCATTGATAAAATTGTTGAATGTCTTGTAACCATCAGTGTATTTATTTCATATTTAGCTGACCTGTCCATAGAGGCGGTCCAGTCGTACCTGCGTTCCTCTTGGCTTCTTCTCCACCACTTCCCACCTTCCTCTCTTTATCCCCACGCCTGCTCACTTCTCGCTCAGTCACTCGGCCAGACCGATCCCATCACCACAGCAATGCTGCATGCACAGTCGCTGGGTGTGTCCACTCGCCACCATATGACCCGTCATGTCGTTAGTCAGTTCAGGTATGCCAGTTAGTATGAAATGCAAACTTGAAAAAAAGTGATAGCCTGTATTCTAAACTATTTGGACTAGGAACAGAACCTCTTCTATCCTGTCTCTGTAGGAAGCTGAAGAAATCTTGTAATGATGTAGCAGATGGTCTTGGCGCTTTGAGTCTGGAGGAAAGCGTCCGAGGTGACACAGTCTCAAAAACTCTCCGCGCTGGAGCAGATATTTTCCTTCGCATCATCACACCCAACACAGTTCCCACAGACACACTGTCAGCAGTTCACACAGCAGATGAAAGATCTGCCAGCAGGTAATTTCTTCATCTGAAAATTAAAGTGATGGTCCTCCTAAAAAACACAATGGAAGATATTTAGAGGAATAGTGATAACCAAAAATCATCCCATTGACACCCACTGTTGCCTTTTATCAATAGAATGGAAATCAATGGGAACCAAAACTGTTTGATTATCAACATTCTTCAAAATATCATCCTTTGTGTCCTGCAAAAGAAAGTCAGTCATGCAGGTTTGGAATGACATGATGGGGAGTACATCATGACAGTTTTCAATTTTGGGTGGGCTATTCCTTTAAGCAAGATGGCCACATAAAGCTCTCTGTAATACCTTAACCCAAATTATTAGAATTAGGAGTTGTCTATGCTTCTTAAAGTGACCTAATGACCTAACTTTGTCATTGGGACAACAAAACATTTGAATGAAATATGCAAAATATTTTCATGGTAATTTAATTGAGCCCTGCTGGTATGTGTTCTGAGAATAATACAGAATAATAAATGTGATGTATATTTGCTTTAGGAATAACAGTGTGCATGCTGTCACTCACGGGGGTGTATCCTGATGAAATTGGCAACACTATACTTCTGACTCGACTGGAGCGTGGCTCTACCCCAATCACTGTTCGAATCCCTACTGCAAACAGAGAGGTACTTAGAGATTGTGTGCTGATGTTCTTAGTTTTTCTATATAATGCAGTACAGCTAAGAGTTTTAAAACTTTAAAATAATCTTTTCACAATGAGAAGTAAATGGGGAGATGTTTGCACAAATCTGGTTTATATTTGACCTTTATTTAGCGCTCTGTTGCCATGCTTCTGCAAGAAATGGATGGAGTCTTGAAGGGGCAAAGAGAGTGAGCACGGTGGCTGAGAAATCACTTTGGTGGGAAGGAAGGAAGTCATTGGATGCCCGTGTAGAGGTGAGACAAGATCTTTGACAGTTAGAAAATTATTAATGTAAAGGGATGTTGGATATACTGAATGTAAGTTATTTTTCTGTCCCTCAGAAAATGCTTGAAGAGATGGAAGAGGCTTTAGGGGTGTGGCGAACTCTACTCCTGCCTTTAGCCTCTGACCCTGAGCTTGAAGTTCAGGTGAAGGCTTTCCAAAAGGCACTGAAAGGAACAAAGATCACACAGGACATTCTCAGGGTATGTTTGATCATTAGTTTGATCATCACGTTCCCACCTGTAGAACTTTTTCATTTCTTCTTTCTCCCTGAAGGTGGTTCTCTCAGCATCTCCACTCCTGTCCTTGCCAGACCTGCAGTGTCTTGTAGAGGGAATGGGTCAGCAGGACAAAGACTTCCTGAAGCTTCTGCAGTGCGGTGTGACTAAACTGAAAGGAATGGAGGAACCAAAGGGACATACAGTTCTGATCTTAGACAAGGTACGCTGAATAATATCCACTTGTGTGAAGTAACATAGACATGACTATTTTCTAGACAATTTTGAGCTGATTCCATATGCATGTTTTGATCTTACTGGAAGTATTGTGTTTCTACAGTACTTACAAAGGTTGCCATGGGAGAACATTGCTTGCCTGAAGTCTTGTTCTGTCACTCGTATGCCCTCATTACATGCAGTACTTGGACACAGTCATCTGAAAGAGGTATATGCTACTTATTGCAAGCAAAACATGCACAGTATTTAATACACATAATAACGTTTTAGCTTATTAAAATTAGTTCATCCATCATTCACATTTTTAAATTTATATTACTTCCATGGAACACAAAGTTACTTGGCAGAATGTCCTGGTTGTTCTTTTCTATTGGTATGAACCAATGATGGAATGAAAGTCAATATTAATATAGATCAAGTAACAATTCAAATGTTGGTCTATTTCTAAACTAAAATCTGGAAACTAGTTAGAATTTTTTGAACTTCCAGTTCATTATCCTGAAAAAGCTCAACAGCCTGTCTCCATTCAGTTCCATTGAAATGAAAAGTTGTATTTTGTAATCATTGATTCACTCATGTCATTCTGAACCTTTATGATTGACTTTCTTCATTTTTAGGGTGAACTGTTTTTCTAATAACTGTTTTTCTAATTTCTTTTCTCAGATGGATTCAAGTTGTGTTCTGTCACGTGGTGTGAACCCTGAGAAAGTTTACTATGTGCTAAACCCAGATGGAAACCTACCTGACACTGAGAATCGCTTTAAAGAATGGTTTACTGGGTAAGTGTACAAAATATGCACCCTGACAGCCACAGTTGTGTAACTGGTCCCATTTCCAAACTGGTATTTCTGTCTGTTATTGGCCAGTGAGCGGATGTGGCAGGGGGTTTGTGGAACTGCTCCTGATCCAGATAAACTACATGAGGCTGTGACCACCAAAGACCTCTACGTGTAAATGATACTGCTAAGAATTATTTACTACAGAATAAATGATGAAATATAAAGAGACTACATGTGCTTGATAGTAAATATGTGTATTTCTCTATAGTTACATTGGACATGGTGCAGGTGCCCGTTTTCTGGATGCTCAGAGGGTTATGAAAGGGTCTGTTCGGGCAGTAGCTCTTCTGTTTGGCTGCAGTAGTGCTGCTCTTAGTGTTCATGGCCATCAGGAGGGAACGGGGATCATCCTCAGCTACCTGACCGGCAGGATGGTAATGTACACATCTATGTATACTAATATTTTGTGTAGTTACTTATTATTTGCTTTGTTATTAAATGTTTATTTTGTCTCTTCACCAGCCCGTTAGTGCTCGGTAACCTTTGGGATGTGACAGATCGTGATTTAGATTCGTTTTACGTCGGCTCTGCTCCAGTCCTGGCTCTCTTCTGGGTCTGGCTCCTCCCTTCTTCAGCATTTAGCCCAATCACGTAATGCCACACATTTAAAACATATAATTGGTGCTGCACCCATTGCATATGGTTTGCCTGTGCATATTCACTAGCTCAAAATGTAAATTTTAACTTTTATTATTCACACCTAATATAGTGATTTATTTTTTATTTTTTAAATGTATAAATGACACCATCTTTTATTTAAGGTCAAATATAATCTCAGGGCTAGTTAATGCAAAGAATGAGATCTGCCTAATGAGAATGCATCTAGGAATAAATCTAACCTATGCTTAGGTGCTTGAAGCCATTTTAAAGTCCTCTCAAATGTTTTCTTTCATGTTTTTTTGTGGTTGCAATTTAGATTTAGTTTACTCATACCTCAAGAGGTTTAACTTAAGTCTTTTAAGTCAAACATTTTACTGATATACAAGTTTTTTCTTTTCATTTTTGTATAACATTTTTATTTTATATTTAAGTTGAAGTCAAGCTTCTTTAAAATAAAATGATTTTAAAATGTATTCTTTGTCAATGGTGGTTATTTCAACTTCATACTGTGTAGCGGGAATCAGGCAATTGCATGTAAAAATGAAAGAGTACAAATGGTGGAAATACAACATGAATAGGACAAGTGTAAAATTGGATGGATAAACTGACAGGCTGTTCCAGTGGCAAGGACCATAAACACTAAAGGTCGTGTCCCCATTACTCTTGAGAATGTCAAGGGCAGTGACGGAGGACATGGGAGAGCTCATCACTATGTTCATCAGATATCTATCTGATATGTGTGCAGGGGCAGGCTCAATGATCGATCTGACAAAAGTGAAATGATTAATTAAACTCAACAATAAGAATTTTTAAACTGGTTTTCATCTTTCTCCATGATGGATTTAGGCATCTTTGATTTATCACTCATTCCATTTTGGGCTTCTATTAATCAAATATTCAAGACCCACCATCAGTTTTTTTTTTATGTTGGAAAACTTATTTTGAATTTTGGCAAAATACTTTATGCATAACATGGTGTTACAGAGTGAGACAAAACATCCAATAAGGAATATTTGTAAGCCTTACAAACTATTTAAATTATGTACTTTTTTTCATTATGCTTGTCTTGATTTGTATTAAGTTTTAAAAAAAATTATCGAAATGCAACATCATTGCTAAAAGCCCTCCCAGTTGTGTCCGGTTGACCCGGAAGCTTTCCTCCTCTATTCAATTGTCAACATGGCGGTGAATCTGACTGAATTGTCTCTTCCACAATTAGAAGGCTTGAAAACTCAGCTCGATCAGGTAATGTGTGCTATAAATTTAACAATTCTTTGATTTCAGATCCCTAAATTGATACTTACGATGGTATTTTTCTGCCAGTGGTTCAACTTCCTGACATGCACGCAGCGGTTGTCATGCTGTGTGTGCGCGTGCTGCTGGTAGTGCTGTCTTTAATTCGCCATTAAACGAATACTTAGACAAAATTGAGTATTCTGTAATTATTTACCAACCTTCTTATTCTTAAAAGTCATTTTAAAACATAACAGGAGATGCCGAATGACCGCCTCGCTTACCATTCATTGAATAGAATGAAAGTGAAGGGTGTCAGAACATTATGACTTTGTTATTTTTGTCTGCACTAATTTATTTTTTAGAATTATTTTAACAAGTATATAATGAGCTAAATGAATAACCTCTATTTTTAGGATAAAGAGAAAGTGAGAAATTTATATTACTTTTTGTTTTCCTTGAACAGGTCAGATCTGGATACATTAATTTAGTATAAATTGCCTTTCACCCCTATTTTTTTTTAAAGCAGCAGTTTATCAGAGCCATGTTAACAAATGAAACGACAAACATTTGTTTTCTAGGAAACAGAGTTCCTGTCATCATCTATAGGCCAGTTAAAAGTCGTCCAAACAAAATATGTGGAAGCCAAAGACAGTTTGAATGTCCTTAACAAAAACAATGAAGGTGAGTATTAAAGCTAAACTGTATATGACGCTTCTTTACTATAAATAGTTCACCTGTTCACTGGCTTCTTTTTGCTATTACTTTTTTTCTCTTCAGGAAAAGAATTACTTGTCCCTCTCACCAGTTCTGTATCCTTCCAACAAGCTGAGTGATAAATTAGTGCTGATTGATTTTTTTGACCCTCAACAAAGTCACATGGGCAGTTTGGTGTTTATTAATTAATTTGTATCCACCTCAGATAAGTTGTTTCCCTTAACTACTGCATTGCAGATGTACGTGCCTGGGAAGCTTAATGACGTGAATCATGTCTTAGTGGATGTCGGAACAGGTTATTTCGTGGAGAAGGTGAGCCAGGGTTTTGCTGTTCTGTTTAATAATTTGTACTTTTAAGGAAATAAAAGTCTAAGTCAATCTCACTGCTTTTTTTATCTTTTCAGAATGTAGAAGATGGCAAAGAGTTCTTTAAACGCAAAATTGACTTCCTTACAAAACAAATTGAGAAAATTCAGCCTGCCCTTCAAGAAAAACATGCTATGAAACAAGGTGATTTTTTTACACACACACATGTTGGTGCAACAGCATTATGAGGACTCTCCATAGGTGTAATAGTTTTTATACTGTGCAAACTATATATTCTATCCCCCTACACTAACTCAATCACTAAACCTACCCATCACAGGAGACATGCTGCATTTTTTATTTTTTAATAAAACATTGTTTTTTTATGTTTTTTAAGCCATGTGATTTATGAGGACTTTTGAAATGTCCCCATAAACCACCAACAAGTTGTAATACCAGTGTAATATACATGTCATAATACAAACTTGTGTCATAAACAAACCCACACACACATATATATATATATATATATATATATATATATGTGTATATATATATATATATATATGAAGAGTTCAGATGCAAAAGCCTCTAAAATGCCATTTGAAATTTTCTTCTAAAATGATCATTTTTATCAAGCTTGTATATTTAAGTTCAGTAATTTCACTTAAATGACAATTAATAGGTAATCTTCATTGCCATTTAAGTGAAATTACTGAACTTAAATATACAAGCTTGATAAAAATGATCATTTTAGAAGAAAATTTCAAATGGCACTTAGAGGCTTATATATATATACTAGTCAACATTTGAAATGGATTAAAACATTTCATCAAAGTTTTACATGAATTTTGAACAATACCCGTTCTTGTCTTAGGACAACTTGGATGAACTTTTTGATCCACTTGAACTTCAAATGTTGAGTACAGTATATATATAAGGGCTGTCAGTTAATGCAAACCCATTTTAACACATCAATTTTTTTATTGCACGATAAACAGCCTTTTTGGCCTAGCAAACTTTGTCCTTTTTTTTCAAACATGCTTTTGCAACAGGACGTGGCGCTGCGCTATGAAACCTATTAATTTCCAATGGCTTGTGTTCGCGTGAGGACGTTTTGTTTCTTCTTCGACCAAAGCGGGAGCGGATCTAGCTGAGACCGGAAACAAAACCACAGGCACGACGCTGCACACACTCGTTTGGGCTTGCGAGACGGCCAAATAGTTGGTTAATAGGGCTGGGTAATATATATCGATTTCTTGATATTAAACTATTCTCATTTTTACGAACCGATATCGATTCTTAAATTTTAAGAATCGATTAATTTTCCCTGTTTCATTTGAATGAATGGAACATTGTATTGACGGCTGCGCGCATCCAAAAAATCGCAATAATCTTTGTCCTTTCTTACTATTGATATGAAACAAAGTCTCAAATTACTTCCATTTTCTTTAGAAATTCAAAAACATAAATAATGTTTTGGCTCGCTCTGAGCATCTGAAAGTGTGTTAAAAGATAGAGTACAACTTATCGAAATCCGTATCATGTCACATTGATTCGCTCAATCAGCGTTTCAGCTGTGGAAAGACGTCAGTTAAACAGCTTGTAATCAATTTCATGTATCGTCATATTTACCTCAGAAAACCCTCATAAACTCATTAGTCAGCTAGAAAAAATAACTCTAGAGAGGAACATTTTGCTAAATATATACACCATATTACATATGCATTATAATCTTAATGTTCTTCAATATTTAATGCATATTTGAATAAATCTGGCAAGTTTTTATGACAGCCACCATTTAAATGTTTATATTTCATATAATCTTCTTATTATAAAAATTAATAAAAGTGTAATTTAATCTAATGTAGCTATTTGTATAGCTACAAAACAGTTAATTATTACCTTCATATTAGGCTAATGAAGCCTAGTAGGCTACAACTAGACTGCCACAGTTTACAGCATTAGTTAAGAGATTTGATTTCTTATTTTTGACTTTTGTTTTTTAAAACATTTGCTCAAAGCAAGCCAATCCACTTTTCCATGTTGATAAGTGCATTAAAATGAGAATAAATAATGGGACAAAAAGAAATCAAGAGACATTTAGAATAGATTAAAATTTGTGATTAATCGTGAGTTAACTACGACATTAATGCGATTAATCGCGATTACATATATTATTGCGATTACAAAATATTACTGTTTCCAATTCAAGTTACTGCAAATTGACTTGTTATGCTGCAAATTAGTTCAAATCTCCTGGAATCTAGAGCAAACGCACATGTGAGACAGAGATTGTGCTCCAAACCGCGTGAGAGAAAGCGAGCGAGGGACCTTGCGTGTTCAGGGAGCATCCTTTTATCCCCCCGTGTTGGAGAAGTCTCACTCCAAGATAAACTCCAAATTTGGCAGCTATGTAGTTTCGTTCAGCTCATATCAGTATTTCACGTCTATTTATTTGGTAAGTACTCATGTAATAAGTAGGATAATGTACAGTCTTACAGTTTACCATTATCCCAAAAGAAACCCCTTCAGAAACATCCAAGACCCCTGATCAACCTGTTGCATACGTCACAATTTCTGATAATGATGGGAAAACCTGCACTAAATCGTAAATGCATTAAATACGTTTCATCTGCCTCTTAACAGCTGTGGTGGAAGTCATGAATATGAAAGCTTCAGCAACTGCACAGCCAACAGGCATCACAATCTGGCACCACTAAAGCCTAAAAACAATTACAAGAAGCATGGCAGAAAATCCAGGGGAGATCCTGAGCTTTGACCTGTCAGACGGATCCATTCTGAACCCTTGAAACAGAGAACCACTGCTCTGATGTCAACATGTTCACATCTCCTCGGAGGAGAATGAAGTCCAGCACTTTGCCTGCATTAAACAACTAAAACAAACAAACAATTATTTTCTGTTTTCATTCTCATGTTTAGTGAACAAATGAAGCGGTTGGGCACGGCCTGTGGCTGTATTTGCCAGACTGGGATGTCTTTGGAGGAGATTTATTTTGCTTCTTTTTTTAATAAAGCAAATTCTTACTTTTTAAATAAATCGGCTAACGAAAATATTCGTGCTCGGCTAAAAGTGAATTTACAGAAATGGTACAAGCAAAACAATGGTTTGATTTGTTGTCCCATGCAGGCAGATGAGTTACTGGGCCATGATACAGAGAGCAGCAACTTTATGACTACTGTAACATAACTTACATGTACAATTTTCCACCCATGCTGAAACAAATAATAAAAATTGACCCTTAAAACCTTACACTACATGTATCTGTATTTTTATGTCAGTCTGTCTCACTATCTATCGGTCTAATTACACGAAGGATTGACTCTAATTGTCATTAGTTTGAGTGCGTAGTTTTCGGTAATTATCTGTGTATTATTCGCTGTGTCATGGTTCAGTTGCCCGGCTGCAGAGTTTCGCTGCGCGTCTGTCGTTATGCGGCGAGAGCGCTTGCTGGTTGCTATGCGGCGCGCCGCGCGTTGAGCTCTGTTGCCAGGGAAGAGCGAGCGCGATGGAGGGGGTGGTCGCATTGTCTGTCGGGACGGTGGCGGTGTGTGAATTTTTGCCGTCTGCCAGGAAAGCTCGCTGATCCCTATTAAGTCTCAGTATTAGGATATGAAGGACACCCACACTGTGGATAGATTCGCAGGCGTTAGTGTAACTAAGCGCAGCTCCCTTTCCCATATTTGTTTAGTTTCTGTAACGGTAAGACAAACCAACCCTAACTAGCTCGAGCAAGTGCTTGTTGCATTCAGCCGGTAAGAGGAGGCGCTTGATCGCGGATCGGGGTCGAGAGTGGCCGCCCGGTGCAGAGCCGAAGGCGGCCGATGACTTCGGAGAGTAGCAGCCAAGCACAACAGAAGGAGGAGGTCGAGCCAGGATCAGTAGCCCGAGATCAAGAGGAGAAAACCGGCGAGGAGCTCGGCGGCATGGTGAGCTCAGGCCTGTGGTGCTGAATCTGCACAACCCACTTAACCTTCCGTGAAACACGACGTTACTGTGTTAACTTTTCGTGTAGAGTGTAACTTAGCACTTCCATATTTAGAACAAACGTATTTAGATCACATGTATTTAATTGTTAAGCATCAGCACTTTCAATTTACTCACAAACTACCTCTTGTTTTTGCGCGCTACCCAGATTGTCACGTTTTATCGATCCACTGAAATTGTTGAGCTTAATAACTGCTTCAGTTGAGTATTAGCTACGCCTGGCTAGCCGGCTTTTAAGCCGGACACCGGTAAACGATATTACTAGGCAACATAAACTAAATATATTGACACCGATGCTTCGTCTGCGCATAAATGACACAGCACGTGCTCAGCGGAGCGCTCTAACGTTACTGTAAATGAGCAATGTTTGCATGACTCGAGGACGCGTGACTCAAGCCAAGGTTTACGTTTTCTATTACAAGCGGGTTAACTCTTTTGGAAATAAGAAACACTTAATACCACCTGACAGCTTGCTTCAAGTTCGAGATTTTTTTCTAGTATTAGAATAATTCAAATCTAGTGTAATAATGCTGGTTACAATTGTCAAAAACAATTAATTTTAATAATTCATAACGTATTAAAATGATTCAAATAATTGAAACTGAATTATTCAAATTAAATGGTTCTCGTTCAACCCAGGTTGTTGATATTTTAGTCTAAATAAATCAAGATGCATGACTGTTCTTCCACTAAGTAAAAAAATCAAACAAATACTACTAATGTACTTTAAACAGGGTTTAATTTCTAACTGTGACACCACTGGGATAGGATTACAGGTACATTATACATTTATCAGGTACATATTAATGTTAGTGATTTACCCAGATTCTTGTATCATGCCTGAGTGTTAGTTTTTTGGTTAGTGCTTAGTCACTGTGAGGTTGTAACATGGTGAGGAAGGTCAACTTTAAAGGGGTCAATGTCATATGATTCTTTTTAATGTTTTCCTTTGGTGTGTGTAATGTATCTGTTTGTACGTGCATATGATCTGCAAAGTTACTAAGCTAATAGTCTCCCACAAAGGCATTTTTTCTAACTATCCAGATCTGCCTAAAGCGCATCGACCAAAGTCCAGACTTATTCATTCCTCAAAAGTCTACATCACATTGTGAAAAATTAGCATAATTCTCATTAAAGGCATATGCAAAGAGAGAAGGCTCTGTGAATTGTAGTGTTGTTGTCATGTCGCTGAGACATGTTTGGAGGCGAAAGCAAAAAAAATGTTGTTTTCTATTTTTATAAGTGGTTTTATACAAAGACTAATTAGCACTGTGAAACATTCTGCTCAAGTCATGCTTGCAAAGTTGGTTCAGATTGATGCGCATTTTCCGAATCTGACCTGGGCTCAGACTGATATGGTAAAACCAGCTACATTATTGTGTTTTACAACTGCTTAAAGGGTTAGTTCAACCAAAAATTAAAGTTATGTCATTAATGACTCATCCTCATGTCGTTCCAAGCCCGTAAGACATCCGTTCATCTTCAGAACATAGTTTAAGATATTTTAGATTTAGTCCGAGAGCTTCCTGTCCCTCCATTGAAAATGTGTACGGTATACTGTCCTTGTCCAGAAAGGAAATAGAGATCATCAAAGTAGTCCATGTGACATCAGTGGGTTAGTAAGAATGCTTTGAAGCATCAAAAATACAATTTGGTCCACAAATAACAAAAACTACGACTTTATTAAACATTGTACTCTGTTAACCAGTAAACAGAGAACCCATCAGCAGCATCTTACGTAAATGCGGACTAGTGACTTGTTGACCACAATCGATGGGTTTGTGATTCCTGTAACATAATATTTTATGGTCAATGATGAGGACTGATCAGCTGTCTCACAAGCGTAACCAGGACACTTATCCCCACATAGCAAAGCACAGCGAGGCAGAAGAACTAAGTTACATGAAACAATCCAACTACATATTTTACACCACTGACAAGGCAATAGTGTGTCCTCAGTGTTTATGGCTAGGTTTCTGCTGCTTCTCTTTCAAGGTAGTGACGTAACACGCTCTGTAGCACTGTTTGTTCACGTTCAGCTATGGTAGAAACTTGACGTCATGATATGTCGACCTTCATAGAAGGGGTGCCCGCGTTATGTAGATATAAATGTCTCATTCTAAGGTAATAAAAACATTACGGCATTAAGTTCTTTAGACACCACTGAAAACTTAGTTATGGATGTCATATTGCATTTCTGTTAATAGATATTTAAAAATGTTAGACATTGCACCTTTAATGGGTAAAGGATTAAGAAATAAGGATTTAAATTTTTTTTGTACACAACATTTCTACCTTTTAAAATATTTCAACTCGGCATAACAATAATTTACTCATAATAAGAATGGCCATGGAGTTTTATTAATTTAAACTTATTAATTGACATAACCTATAGACCTTATGTAGCCCCGCCCCTTTTCAGCGTTGCACTCGTTGTCTTTTGACTTCCGGTCTGCATTTTCACAGCGATCTTGCATAGGTATGAATGAACTGCTCGTAAAAAATTCCGGCGAGATTTGTTAAGAAATCTGCTTTACAATGCTTATGATAAACATTATAATGCTCATGATAATTTTTGTTAACTCTACAATAAGTAAATTCACTTCACCAGTTAATTACTCCTCAGCAGCAATGCCATAGAAATATACAGAGCGACCACAAAACCGGAAGTTCAAAGACAATATTCTAAAGATGACGGCACCCACGTTTCTCTGGTGCATAAGGTCTATTGTGTTGAGGTTTTTAAAGACAGTTATTGTGGGGGTGAATTAAGGAAGGATTAATTGGCAACAGGATGTTGAATTATTGACTAATATTTAGAGAGAGCGAGACAAAGAGAGAGAAAAGCGTGTGTGAATTACCAGAGTCTGTGCGTCTTTCAAAAGTGTTTGGCAGCAGTGTCTCAGCAGCGCTGTTACCTTGCTTGTGAGAAATTCATGTAGCTTTTTACTGATTTTACTGATAAAAACATCATTTAATCATTAAATAGTCTGCCAGCTGTTTAGCAAATCCCATTCCCTTCCTTTAAGTTTTATTATGTACAGAAAGCACATGCTCTCTTTCTCCCGCTCTCTCTCCCACTCAAACACGCACACAGAAAGAGAGCATGTGCTTTCTGTACATAATAAAACTTAAAGGAAGGGAATGGAATCTGCTATACAGCTGGCAGAGTATTTAATGATTGATGCACTTACTGTCCAATGATTCTAGGTGGTCTTGGAAATGATTGGCTGGAGTTTTTCGAAGTCCTGCCCTTTCAAGATATAATTAAATTGCTTAATTTTCTTTTCAGTGCTTCTAACTCAGTGGCTGTAAGTGGGTTAGGAATAGGATTTTGAAAAAATGGTCAAAAAAGTTAATCACATACCCACCTTTACCTTTGTGGGAAGAAAACATGGAAATAATTTGTCGTTTTATCCTATTGTTTACTTATTTTTTTTTTTGGATAGTGTCGTTGTGGGTTTTGGTACTTTTGCTGTTGTAGGCTGTAAGGACCTTTGAAATAGCTGAAATCATTTGGTGAAGTAATAATGTGGTCAAGACCTGGAGCTGGCCGTTTCCTGAAAATACACTATATATTGCACTACACACCTTAGAATGTTTGTCAACCAATAAGATTCAAACATTTAACAGTCTACTAGTGATTTTTAGTTGTTTTAGCTCATTTTAATGCCAGTGTTGTCTCATTTTAAATAATTGTTATAATTTGGAGCCCCTAGTGGGTCCCAGCCCACTGGTAAAGAACCACATTATTTTTCTGTATGGATACAGGATAAAATTCCATGCATTTGGCTTCTGACAAGCTAGTATAGATAAATGTCCGGAATTAAGAGTTTCAGCAGTAGAAATATAATATATAATAAATGAATAAACTAAGTATTGTACACGTTTAATATTTGTTTTGAGCAAAATGGCATACTTGATTAATTTTTGTGTCTGACTTGCCATCAAAACACATTTTAATTCGACAGTTATAGGGCTCTCACATTTTTTCCAAGTCTCGGTTTTCTGCAGTTTCTTTGAACAGTGAATAAATGCACTGAAATCCACCCACCAAATTATCCATTGTCTGAATTCGGCGCTCCAATTACTATTCGATGCCTCGTGACATTACGATATTATACACTGTTATACTTATTTAATCATTAAAAAACATTTTTCTGCTTCCAAATGTAAGTTAGTGTTATTTGTAACTAAACTGTTCGTATTTGACAACATTCATTCAATATTTTTTAGTCAACCCTGTGCAGCATTTGTCTCAGCTGTCGCCACGTGCTCAGCAGCGATCTTGATGGCAGAGGTTACACTTCCGGTAACTTGAGCATACGTTTGACAGACGAAATCCCACTCCAATCACAGGGAGATTCCATATGACGTATTTCACCATGCACCAATCCCGTAACGGTGGGCGGGAGATTTTCAAAATGTGCTTCTGCATGTGATCACAAAGGAGGCGAAGGAAAGACGAGTGCACGGCCAATCAGACTCGGCTTAGCGCGCGTGCCAATGCTTACGCAGAGCAAAGGGGATTGATGCAGATATTGGCCGCGAAACTCTTTGGCAGTGAACTTGCACTTTTGCTTTAAACGGAAATAAGTGGAATATTACGTTGCTGCGTTATTGCGAGCTAGATTAATTCGCCTACAAGGTATCTAGCGAGGGATAACGTTGTCGGGGAGAAGACCATGCTGTTGTTTGTGGAGGTGAGTTGAAAGAGGTCATTTTGGCGACCGCGAAGGTTCTTCACAGCTGCGGCATGGTTTCAGCTCGATGGCGCCTGCCATGAGTTCAACAAGAGGACATTTTTGTGGTTTTGTACTGCTGCTGCGGCTATTATTATCTTTTCCTGGTTTTAAATTGATTAGTTCGTGATAAACAATGTCAGTTGAGCTACTATTTAATCCCTTGTTTATGTGGATGCGAGTTGACCGTCGGTTGCGAAAGATCCACGTGCGCGCAACAAATGCTAGCTGTTTAGCCAGCCCCTCTTATTAGCGTACGGTGCGTAACTCTTATTGGTTAAGTTCACAATTAGTAATGACCTCGTCAAAAACTGAGGGTATCCACGAATCGCATCGGCTTTTAATATAACCTCTCGTTCAAAAATAACTTTAGCCCGTTCAAATCCAATAAAGCTAACGTTAGTCAGGTTAACCAGGCTGCGTTACAGATGCAGGTTTGTAGCTCTTTGCCCTGAACTCTCGCTCTGGTTTATCGGAGAGGCTAATCATCAGATTAAACGGGTGAAAGGCCAACTATTTAAAACCTATCTGTGTGAATGGAGTGTCGCGTCGGTTAATTTATGGAACCAGTGGATGATCATGTTCAACCCTGATCGGGCGCTGTAGTATGAACTGTAGAGAAGTTGAGAGAGAAATTGTGCACAGTTGTGGTTTTCAAACTCGTGGAGTGTGTTAACGTTAACTTAATTGTTGGTGCCCTTGCCTGTCCTGTTGTTTTGTTTTCCTTCGGCGTGTTCTTCAGACGTCCTTCATCAGATGTTACACAATTGCATTTGAGGGAGCAGTTATATTCTAGGCTGATATAGTTCACGAAACTTAAAGCAAAGTTTGAAGCAGCTTTGTAATTTGTTCCTCGGCTTGTCATGTGAAACTTTAAAAGCGTCGTATCTGTTAACCCTTTAAAGACCCAAGCACTGACTTTGCATTTTCATTTCTCCCTATTGAAAGTGATATTAAAAATCTTTTTTTAATCATGTTTTGTATGTTTGGGGGAACTTAGCAAAATTGCTATGCTGTGATTTGCTATGCTGTTTATAGTTTCAAGATCTGGTAACGGTTATATCTCATCTCCCTGACCACCTGTAAAGTACATGTGGCCTACAGTGAAGTTGCTTTGGCCTTTGAATTAAAGCTTTTCCATATAGCAAAAATGCTAAAAAATCACTGTTAAGGTAGTTGCATTAAGCTGTCAAAAAGCATTTAGTATGTGTTATCTGGAGTAGACCACTGAATGGTCTCCATTATCCATTGACCTTTGTAGCCCACTTTTTTTGTGAAAATGTTCTTTTTGCAAGTTGATATTGTATTTAGCCTTCTTTATCACTTAAGAAGCTGGAAATTGAGATATGCAGTCAGCTACTAGTACATTACCAGTTCTAATGCTTATTTTTTGGTCCTAGATGCCTTAAATGTTGCTTTGAAATGAATTGAATTACTTTTCCAGGATTGTTTTCCTGCTCTTTTGTTTGTTTGGTCTGATTACATGTGCTTCCAGTTTATTCAACAGTTACTCCTCATTAACTTTGATTAAGTTGTGCCATAATAGATGGCTGTCAGTTTCAGACTTGATCAATGGATAAATGACCAGTAATGTTGGTAGTTCAGTCTCAATTCTGTTTACTGAATCTACAGTTGGGGAATTGTTAACAGATTTTTTTTCTGGTTTTATTTTACTGTGACCTGAAAATTCATTATTTTTTTTTTAAACCTTGTTCTCAAGGTGACCACCAGGAGGCCGGTCTAAATCCCAATGCTAAAGTGTGGCAGGAAGTGTCTGCACCAACCACCCAGGCTCTGGAGGCGGCCACAGAGACGTGCCATTGGCCAGAAGGAGAAACTGTCTCTACTGAGGAGTCAGAGGGTATGCACATTGATTGGCAGTTGTTTAGGTTGTTGAACTAAAGCCCAACGATAAAGGATTTTGAAGGCCGATACCGATACAAATATTTTTTGGTGTTATAATCCGATATTCCGATATATCGGCCAATATATATTTTAACAATTATTTTCAGAAACGCGCAACAAAACATTAACAGATTTCCCTAACATTAGTTATTTGTAATTATTTGAGTTTTAACTAAAAATATGATAATGCATTTAAAAAAACTTGTTTCTTTTATTGTCACAACAGAACAGACTGATGATAGTGGCATTAACTAGCTTTGTGTTTAGCTAGTCTATGATGAGCCATAATTTAGCAATTGGATTACGTCATACTGCAAATTGTAAAACATACATTTTCAATATAACAGGCCAAGGAGAGATGATACTTCTCATTGCTATAACTGTCACGCGCTATTAAAGAAATACTTCAGTCACATTGTCAAAAGTTAAAAGGACAGTCAGTCAACTACACTGTAACAACGTAACGTAACTATTACTAGCTAATTTTGCTTCACTCTCGGCTTATTTGACAGCAGTAAAACTGGACATGATAGTCACAAATTTTGTCATGCTTATTTGAGTTAAGAGAACTGATGGGGATGTTCTTTTAATTGTTTTTTAAGCAATGTATGTCTTGTGACTGTTGCCAAAAGGGACTGTGTAGAGTGCCCTCTGGTGGACAAACTATACATCTCCAACACTCATGACATGGCTGAAGCGTGATTCGTCCGTTTTTTTATTTTAGTTTTGAAATATTCATTTATCGGTCATTATAACTGCCGATACCGAATATTTTAGAAAATGCCTAATATCGGCCTGCCGAAAAATTGGTCTGGCTCTAGTTTGAACTTCATGCTATCTCCTCAAATTTTTCATCTGGAAATGAAAATTGTCAACCCCTATTCTAGGATTTTTATTTATACAAGTTAATATAATTATAACATGTTTACTTGGTTTCTTTGCGTAATGAAATGTAGGTAAATAAAATATCTTTTGTAAGTTTTATTTTGATTTGTGTTTATTAGATAATTATTCATCTTACATTTTTATCATTTAATTGACTTTTCATAAACTTAAGAACACCTGAAGTTCCCCCTTAAACCTCGAGGGGTTTGGGAAGCCCTGCTTTATGGGTGTGTTGTGTTTTTTTTAGTTATACAGGGCTAGATTCTTGGCAGATGTTGTTTTGAGATGAATGGATTCATATGTGATGGCAAACAAGATCATTTCAGACATGTTGAATTTTCCTTAAACCCAGTGATGATCAGTATTCGCTTGGAAGGACCCAGAACTATTCTCACTGTTGAGATCTTTCAACTTAATTTCTCCTCTTACTCCCTCCATTCTGTTCTTTCTCATTTCTTTCTCTAATTCTCAAACTAAATTTCTTGCTCTTTCTCGCAGTGGATTGGGTCTGCCCTGATGACTGTGAGATTATGAGATCTGAGGGTTGCATGATCTATTGCTGTTCTTGCATGGTAACTGAATGGAAAGGTTTCAAATTCATTTACTACTATTGTCATTCCTCTTCTGAAGGTTTCAAGGAGTATGTTGTTGGCTATTGTGACTCTGAGTCAGCCCCTCCTATGGAGAACAGCATGTTGAATGGCACTGAGTCAGCAGAACTGGCTTACCCACTCTACGAACCAGGTCGGCCACCCACACACACTCACACGCATCCATGATGCTTAATGGCTGATTGTCATTGTGGACTGTATGTTTTGTTGCTCAGTGGAGGGTGAGACCGTTGAGGAGCAGCCGCCACTGTCTGAAGAGAGCCTGAAGGAGTCGTTGAAGAAGCAGTTAGAATTTTGCTTCTCAAGGTAACACCCACTCTATGCCCAGACATGCTAACACCTGCTCTCCCATATTACATCATTTTTTATATTTTTATACATAAGACCTTTAGGGATGAATGGAAATTCATAATCCCCTGAACAATGAAGCAATGCTTATTCTACTCTTCCTTGAATAAAGTAATTAAATGCGATGTCATAATGGACCTATGCCATTGGAACAATCTGATTAAAGCCCTTTTATTCAGCAGTATTGTAATTGTTGGTTGTGAAGTATGCACAGTTGTGATCTGTTTACAGTTCCATATGTAAAGAATAGATCACCCAAATATTGAATGATTGTCTTTTCATTACCCTGATGCCTTTACAATGCAGTATGCTTATTGGATATCAGAAATCATTCAGTTTTTGCATGTCAAAAACTAACTTTGTATGACTGATTGAGAAGTGTTTATTAGATGTGTCACTATTTCCAAAAAGTTTGTCTTGTGTATCTTTAGGCTGGGTGAAAATAATTATCACAATATTTTTATTTTATTTCTTATGATTAATGTCAAGTCTGTATTTCTTTTAAGTTTACAGGCAGATTTTTGCTCCTAAGTGAAAGTATTAGAAACTAGAGCGTTAATTACTCTTTATAGAACATATCATGACAAACACCTGTCAATCATGAGAACATTTGCCAAATCTGATTTAGATCATTCAAACATGTTATTTTTCCTTAATGAATATTTTTATTGAAAAAAATATTTCATAGTTTCTGCATGTACTATTTTTTTTATTTGGTGAAATGTAATATTCTGACTTTTATTAAAATTAACCATGGTCATCCAGCATCATGCATTTAGATCATAACCACAGATAAACCTGGTCATATAACCCCTCACTGATAATGGCAATATGTTACTTTATGGTTTGAATGTATGAAAAACTGCCTAATTGCCTAAATACATTATTAAATAAAGTTGTTATATTCCATTAGTCCTTAAATTGTCTACATTAATAATATTATACTACTCAAAATGTGTATATTTGGATTTTCGAGCCAAGCGGACAAACAGTCCGTAAGGCGTGTGCGCCTTCAAATAAGTTTCGTTCATCTTTTGGCACATAAATATTATCGAACATTTATCGACCTCTTGATATCGTTTTATCGTGATAACTATCGTTATCGTTTTATCGCTAAGCCCTAGTGTATCTAGATTTTTTGTTTTTGTCAGTAGTCCACCACCATGATCCAGAATTTCGCCTCATTTAGGGAACCAATCACAGAACGGGGAGGGAGCGGCTGGGTGGAGTCTATGCAACACTAAAGCAGGTTGTTTATACCTATGGATCCAACATGGCAGCAGACGCAAAGTTACCTTTCAATGCAGGCTTACGTTCGCTTCAGCTTTAACAGCGTAAATACATCGTCGTCGCAGCTGTGCGAGAGTATTCACTCTGGAAGCGTTTGTAGAGTGTCACAGCAGTGGTTATAGCTACGTATATAATCTAGCAATTCTTTACAAAGACAACTATACATTTGTTTTTAGAAGTTGGTCATTGGAGCGTTGGAATTTAGTTCACATGTCCAGTGGTGTGATAACAGTAATGTTTGGAGTAACGGGTTTCTATCAATGGAATATGCAAATAATGCAATGGAAGCTTGTAGTTAGCAAAGCAGACATTAAAAATCTGTTTTCCCAATATGCATAATCTGTATTCAAAGGCTTTACCAACACTTATGTTTTGAGTGTTATGAATATCACTGCAAGTGCTCAACATCTGTTCATTACATTTATTTTCTACAGGGAGAATCTCTCCAAAGACCTTTACCTGATATCTCAAATGGACAGTGATCAGTTTGTCCCCATTTGGACCATAGCGAACATGGAGGGGGTCAAACTGCTGACTACTGATATGGACCTTATTCTTGAGGTGTTACGAGGTAAAAAAAAAAACAAAAACAACTCTGGGCAAAGTTACAGTTTGTTGTCATTCCTTGCATTTAACTGTGTTTTCCTTCTTAGCCTCTCCCATGGTGCAGGTGGATGAGAAGGGTGAGAAAGTGCGAGCCAAACCACAAGAGATGCATTATCATCCTCAGAGAAGTTCCTGAGACCACACCTGTTGAGGTGAGAGACCACTCTGTATGTTCACCTCTTGTAGATGTATATGGCAGTAGAGATTGGTTTTTACTGTGGTTACCCCAATGATGATCAGTATCGCGCTTGGAAGGATCCAGAACCATTACTGCTGAGATTTCATTGTCCTCTTGTTTAAATCCTCCTTTATCTGTCCTTATTCTTATTTCTCTCTCACTTACTCACTCTCTCTCTCTCTCTCTCTCTCTCTCTCTCTCTCTCTCTCTCTCTCTCTCTCTCTCTCTCTCTCTCTCTCTCTCTCTCTCTCAGTACAGTGGATTTTGCCCTAATGACCGTTGAGATTATGAGATCTGAGGGATATCTGACCTTCTGTTTCTCTGTAGTTTCACTTGTTGTTTTTACAATTTGCTGACTAATACTTTTGTCTCTCTCTCGGTCAGGAGGTGGAGGCACTTTTTAAAAGTGAGAAGTGTCCGCAGGTCATTCAGCGTGGAGTTTGCGCACAATAACAACTGGTACATCACATTCCAGTCCTGACACTGATGCTCAACAGGTATGATTGTCAGAACGCGTTCACAAACAGCCTTGTTCGTAGAATAAATGTCTGTATTGACATTGCTTAAACCTGAAAAGTTATTTTAACAGCCATAATTTGCTGATATGAAAACCAATATGCACTTTTGCTCCACTGTTGCCTAGATGAGGCCTATGTGTTGTTGCATTTTCATCTGCTGATTTAATTAATGCAAATGGTCTATATCTGGCCACATTGTTTCACAGGCTTACAGATACTTGCGTGAGGAAGTCAAAACCTTTCAGGGCAAACCAATTATGGTGAGTGCACATTGTGTTGCTGTCTTATAGTTTTACCAGACTGATGATTCATGCCAGCTTGTGTGTTAGTGAATAGATGTGTGAATGTGTACTCAATTCCTGTTCTAGAAGAATGGCTGCATTGTTCTCAAGGATACTGTTAATAACAGGACTCTTTGAAATACTCAACTTTAACCTTTGTTGTGTAAACCAATCAGTAATCAGTTTTACTATTATTATGTAACCAATAGGAAAGACTCCTGTAAACAGTGAACTGGCCAAAAATAGGATGGCTGTTGGCTACTAAGTACTTATACTATATTGACTGGGTTAAATAGAATTGCATTACTAAAAAGATATTAAAATAACATTTTCATTGACTAAAACTAGACTAGACTTTAAAGCATGAACGTGACTAAAACTAAAGCCAAGTTCAAACTACAGGATTTTCGGCCTGATTTGCAAATCGTTGAGCTCGCCGACAGGTCAGGGCGCCAAGCCCAGCAAAAAATTTAGCATGCTAGATATCCAGAGCTATCGATCACACTCGACCTCCGTAATGTCATGAGCTACAGCCAATCAGAGCAAGGCATGGGTTGAGGTCACCCGGTAAATCTTTTTACTTTTTTTGCATTTTTGTTTCTCAGAGCAAATCATCGCCCAAACAGTTTGCAGCACTAGTTTATGTCTGACGTCCATATTCATGTGTTGTGTTCTTCACTGAGTATTGGCGCTGCATGCTGTTTCGCTGTCATTTCCGGTTAATTTTATCATGTGATTTTTATTTTTATTTTTTTTTCATGACAAAACGTGGTTTGTAGACAAGATAGAATCATTGGGTGACAGTTGTTGTCAACTCATGTAGTGTGTTACCTCCTGTTGCGGATCAGTCACGCTGTGTCGTGTGAACAGCTCAACAACTTGAACACACTCCTGATTTCACAGAGAGCAAGTCATGTAGTGTGAACCGCACAGTTCACCCCGGCATTTTAAAATCATGTAGTGTGAACAAGGCTTAAAATGACTGCTTGACAAAGACTAAAATTAAAACAGGCTGCCAAAAACAACACTAAAATCCTCTAATATTATAGTAATGTATAGGGTGAGAGGGTTCCCTTTATAGCAGCATTATTTGGGAGAGATTAGTTTGTTCTTTATTTATAAAATCAAACTATCAGCATTTGTATCTGACTGCTCTCCTTCTATATTTGAACAACGAGACCTGGTTTTAATGCAGTTCTGTCCTTTGTGTGTTTTTGTCATGGTAGGCTCGCATCAAGGCCATTAACACATTCTTTGCTAAGAACAGTTATGGGGCAGTTGACTCTGGAGTGTACTCCACTCCATCAGCAGTACTCTTCTCCAGTTTACCTGCAGCAGGTGTACCAGCCTCTGCGCAGCAGTACCCCTCTCTACAGCCTTCTGCCACAGACGTGGACCCCTTCACCCACCCCATATTTTGAAAACGCCACTGGTGAGAACATGAAATATATTTTCTTGAAATATCGTGAATTGATTTACTGCTCAATTAAGACATTTAAGTGACGAAGATTACTAGTGGTGGTTTGGTTTGGATCATTTATGGTTTTTGAGCTACGGACCGTATCATTTTTCGGTCCAGATTTTTAAAATGTATGAATATGAACTAACTTTGATTTTCATTCATTACTTAAAGCTCACTTGAAGTTCTTTGATGCTACATCATAAACTACTAGCCTAACTGATAGTTCACACATTATTTAAAACAATTGAACAGTCAGTAATAACAAGAACAAATACGCAAATTACAAGCCGAGATGAATACTAAATAACAAAGTCTAACAGTAGTATTTGGGTACAAAAATGTATAATTAAGCCTAAATGTAACATTTAGGCTTTGTTCATTTGTAGAAATTGAAGTTTTATCTTTGTCAAAGGTGTATTTTGTGGTTTATTAATATTAATGACGGAGACAACAGTGTGAATATTAGGCTTCTGCTGACACTTTAGGACCGAATTATTAGATAAATTATTATTAGAATTTAAAAGAGAAAATGTGTAAAAAAAATTGTCTTGTCCCTTCAATTTAATGGATCCTTGCTGAATAAAGTTAATTTACTATTTTCACTGAACCCAAACAATTGTATGGTAGTGAAAATCCTAATTCAAAATATATTTTTTTTTATTAATTTGTTTGTTTATTTTATTAAAATATTTTAGATGGTTAAACATTTTTCAGTAAAGATTGCAGGTTCATAAATAATTGATGTTGCCATAGTGCTATATGTGCAGAAACATAAATGTAGCTATATATGATGCAGATTTGGTTGCTTTGACCCAGTGATGATAAACTATGCGCATAGAGGGAAGCAGGGAGTGATTTTGAATTTGTGGGGAGTTTCTCTCTCTCTCTCTTTCTCTCTGTCTCTCTCTCTCTCCCCTCTCAAAGTTCACTCCTGTCCCAGTGAGCGTAAAGATTATGAGATCTGAGGGTCACTTGTGGAATGACGACTAAATGGCTTTTCAATATCCAAGCTAGTGGCTGACCGATATGGTTTTTTGATGGCCGATATCTTAGGGTGGCTGTTTGAATCAATATTTAATCAGTTTAGAGAAGGAAAATATTTATAATAAACATGGTTGGCAACTTCTTTGAATCTGCAATCCTATAAGTAATTGTTTAAAAATATGTATATAAAAAGGAAGTAAACACTCAGTAATCTGGTAATTTTGTGCACACTGTTAATGGCACACAGTGAAAACGATATGAATGACACAGTGGGCAACAGGATATATTACAGGATATTTAATTTAAAGGGGTCTTGAACTGGCTTTATACGTTTTATTATATTGTTGTCTGAGGTCAACTTATGATGTTCACTTGGTTTTTGCATTCAAAAACATCAAAATGAATAAGTAATAGGCTATTTTTTACCCAAGTTTTGAGCCTACCTGAAAAACGCTCTGTTTTTATGGGCGTCTCGCACTGAAGACTTGGAAGTAACGCCCACTACTGTGGGTTTTTTATTTATTTCTTTTCTTTCTTTATATATATATATATATATATATATATATATATATATATATATATATATATAAAACAGTTTTGCATATTATGAGTTTCAACTCACCTGTAGATGCACTTGGGGGAAATTGTTTTGAAAACGTCCAATGTTGTAAAATGGCAACCGGAATGATTCGCCCGTACATGTTCGACCCAGAGTCCATGTGTTGCACCATTCCTGTCTGATTCAATTTAGACGGCACAGCACCGTTCTTTAATCTTAATCGGTCTGCAAATCCAGTTTTGTTTACAAAACAATCCTCAGTGAAATGAAGCAGACAATGTTTTACCTCATTAGCTGGAACGTCATTAAAGTTTATCCATGCAGTCCTATTGGAATCCAGAGGAAGCTTATGCAGCGATTTGTCTTCCACAACCAGGCACTGCACAATATTTTGTATTGCTCGGTAGCTCGAATCCGGTTTGTCATTACGAGGTAGGCATCTGTTATTTAGCTATGCGTGTAATGTGCGAATCGATGGGCGGGGCTAAACCAGCTGTGTTGAAGTAGGTGTTGATCTTCTGCGGGGTGGTGTTTTATCATCTTTGTCATAGTTCCCCACTTTGAAAAACGAGTCGTTTGCTGAGGCTGGTGTCAATAAAAGGTTTTATTGGACTAATAAGGACTTTTTCAGCTCTGAAACTTACAGGATGTTCTTATAATATATGACCTCTTAGATGTCAAAAGCTCAAGGAAAATTTGATTTCTACAGTTCATCACCTCTTTAAAGTTTTTCGATCGTGTGACAAATGCACACTTCACAAGGTATCACAGCTGGTTTCGATTAGATCGGCAAGGTTTGTGAAATTAAATCTTTATTAGATATACAGAGATTTGCCGAAAACTTCAGCATTGACGATACGTCAGTCGACCTCTGGTCCAAGCACTGTAGCAACAGTCATTTTTCAACAGATTTGAATCCACTGAGTTACTCTTTGATAGCCTTTTTAGTTAAATTTGTATTGGAGTCATGAAGGCTGAAGATATGAGCTGATGGAGTCTCAGTATGTCTCTGGGTTTATAATCAGGTTTGTGATTGCAGGCTGAGCTGCAGGGGAGGGGCTGGAGTGAAGCGCAGTGTGAAGTCAGTCAGGGCAGTTGACTGCTTTCTAAATGGTTACCATGCCAACAGTTGTTTGGTTCATTTAGCGTTTCACATTAATGTTAAGAGGTGTTTTGGGCATGTGTCACGAAAATGTGAATTGATAATAATTTGCAGGTGTTTGAGGATGTGTGGGTTAATTTCAGCTGTTGTTTCATCTTGCAGGCTCCATTTCCCAACAGTACATTTGTTAATGGCTTTGGCACAGCAGGAAACTACAAAACTGGCTCGTCTCCAATCAGCCTTACACGCAACTACTCCCGCAACCGGTAAGATCCTGAAATCTACCTGTTTTAAGTTATACTTTCTTAGCCTATCCCTTTCCCTCTCTGGCAGAAACGTATCCAGTTGTTTCTTCTACCATGGGAAATTTATATCCTGGGGTTGGTTTTTAATAAAAACTGACTTGTTTGGGCTTCCTCCTTGTTTTAATTCACCCTTCCACAATTTAAGGCTTTGAAAATGCCTTGAATCAAAGCAGAAAGTCTTAAATTCATGAAGTCATGGCATTGAATGTTGTATTTATTGCAAAAACTTAAGATTCAGCCTCTGAAGTTTGTTATTCAATCAATACTTTGAAAAAACGGACAGCAGGTTTTTTGATGAGATGTTTTAGCTTGTCTGTTTGCAATCTGATCTTTTAAAGCCTTTAAACTGGAGGTTTTTAGTCCTAGAATCCAGTAAGCAAATGCAAACAGACAGTCAGTCCAAAACGGTGCTAATGCAGAGAAAAGTGACTATTAAATCAGAGATGGAATATTAATCATTCCAGTGTATTTAGCTTTTAACAAAAACTCTCATATTCAGAGATTGTTTCTGAGACATGCATGTCCTCCATCACAGCGCTGAAGTACAAATGAATTAATCAGTGAAATACAGACTGAATGGCAGGTCAAAACATCCAACTGATGCCCTGAGCATTATGATAGCAAACTACAACTCTTAGCTGGATAAACGAGACTTCATATTTTACATATGGACAAATGGACGTCACAAGTGTTTCTAAGAATTGCACAAATCAACACGATATTTTATCATGGACAATCAAAGTTTTTTTTTACAACAGACTCAAGGGTGTTTTCGAAGCCTTTTTGTTCAAAGATTTTGACATTTTCTTAAAGGGTGTAAAAAGGGACTTTTTATTAGAGGAGAACATTATAAAATTAGAAACTACAGTGAATGTTTCTTCACTGAAAGTAAAAATGCGTATGTGCGCAGGAGTGTAGTTTTTCTGTACGAAGTGACATGGCAAAATTACATGTTTATTGAGAGCTGGTCAGATGCAAATGTCCGGTATAAAGCCCTTGGCAGTGCAGGGACGCTGCGTCAAGAACCAGGAGTGCTGAACACGGATCAATAACACACAGAAAACGGATACAGACAGGGAACAAACATATAAGAAAGATCAAAAGCGATCTGACAAAGACTAGGCAACAACGACAAAGGGTACGCTGATCAGTTGCAGCTTGCAACATGCCTCTTTCACGAAGCACACTCACAGCATTATACATTTTAACCAGTTGATGGAACAGTATTCTTAAAATGCATTCTACAAATCTGAATATTTCCTAAATAACTATTCTTGGTATTTGATAATACCGTGCATGTTCATTATTGTGATATATCGTTATTGCTGTATAACAGCACTTGTCTATCCCTCCGTTTCCAATTAAATTGGCTGATGTTTTTGTTCAAGCGTGAAATATTGTTGAAGTTTAACTACATTGATTTCCTTGTCATGTGCAGAAGGCAGAGATCTGTTTGAGCCACTGGAGTCAGACTGTCTTTGTTACTTTTACTTTCTAGACTTCCACTTTATTCCAGAAAGAATGTAATCAATGCCTTCAGGTAAATTCATTTTAAATCATCGTATGCACGTTCATCTTAGTGCTATGTAACCATGAGTAAGACCTCCATTGTGAAAGAGCATCAAGCTGTATGTTGCATGTTGGCTTTCACAGTGAATGACAGTGCATTTGTTATCAGATCTGCCATGTCACCCTTTCCTTGCATGTATCATCTGTTGATCTGCGTGTATGAGAATTTCCTAATTGTGTCTTGAAGTACATGCATTATATAAAATCTGCATAGGTGTTGAAATGAGGACAGGTGAGCCAGTGACCTATAAAGCCAATATATGCTTTATCCAATTTAATGGCAAATGAGGTAGCCCAAATGTAATTCTGGCTAAAAGGAAGTAGCAAAAATATTTGTTCACTTTATATTCGTTTGTGTGCTTGAGTTGAAAAAAAGTAGTTGTTGGGTGCTATGCACTTATTGTGTTGATGTTGTATTGCAAATAACGTTTGGTGCTATTGAGGTGGGATGAGTGTAAGGTTAAGGACAGGTTTAGTGGTATGGTTGGGGTTAAGGTGTAGGGTTGAAATGGATCGTAGTTTATCTGTGGTTCGTACAGACCTGGGGCCTACACCATGATGGTAGTTGAACAAACTCAGGGTTGCAGGGTTAGTTTCGAGTTGACAAAACCAAACCAATCCAACCAGGCTTTGTTGGTACCATGATGCTGATCATCAACTTTCTCTGTCAACTCTGACTTTGATCCTGAGTTTAGGTGTGACATCGGTAGTGAACAGCCAATCACATGCTAAGAAAGAGTGAAACTCAATGAAATTGATTTTTTGAGAGAAGCAGCACAATTCACTTATTAAAAAGTTACATTTACCCCCACCCCTCTGCTACTAGTACTGTATGGAGTAGTGTCTGTTGCCCAACTGAACAAAATGGGGTTTTATTTTTTTTTTAAATGACGGTGTGTCTGCCATGTAATGTAATCAGTTTAGATCCAAACACTGTGTAGCACCTAGGGCTGCAAATAACGACTATTTTAGTAGTCGACTAGTCACCGACTATTGAAGCGATTAGTCGACTAATCGTATAATTATTAAATTTTCTAAAATTTAGCATGAGATTGCTTTAATTCTGTGGAAAATGATAGTAAACACAAGAAGAAGGGGGTACTTCAATGAAAAATGATTATTTTATTGAACTTTGCTGCTGATAGGCCGATTCATACTAAAAGTAAATAAAAATGCCCTGTCTAAAACCAATTAGGCACAGTGCTTGGTCAGTATAGATATAAATATATAGAGAATCATTTTTTAAAGGACAGGCACATTTGTTTTGAAAAAAATTAATGAAAATCAAGTAAACATTTTCTTCCTGTAAACCAGGGGTTGGCACATTAGCAGTAACAAAAAATATTAAGTGCATTTTGTGAGATACATTCAGTGGTCATTCTGTTGCAAAACAACTTTACAACTCGTAATCCAAAACAAAACGTATTGGCTTCCATGTTATTTACCGTATTTTCCGCACTTTAAGGCACACCTTCAATGAATGACCTATTTTAGAACATATTTCATATATAGGGCGCACCGGATTTTGAGGCGCGTAAGATACTGCAGTCAAATGTTTGACTGGGTTTGCGTTATGCATCCACTAGATGTGCTGGGAATGTAGCGGTGTGCGGCGCCAGAGGTGATGTGTTTATTAGTGTGAGCATGCTGGGGCGGGCATGTAACTTGCATTCGCAGCCTGACTATGAGTATTCAATGTGTGGCGGCTCGCTGACCGCAACAGCTGGCTGTTTTGAACGAGACAACCCGGTTACTGTGAACGGGGAGCGCTTTATGAACATTTTATGAACAGGCAGTGTGTCCGTTAAGAGTGAGCGGGAGACACACAACCTGATGTATATGAGGTTGAACTGGCCGTGTGGTGTGACAAAGCGGGCATAGATGGACACGAGCGCGAGTTCGCAGGCGAATGTAATTCTGCCTTATAGTGCGGAAAATACGGGTAAATCTTACCAAGGCGAGTCAAACTCCGTTTCATTCAACTGTCCGATGTGCTTTCTCTTTAAATGTTCGTGCATCACGTGATACACAAGGACTGCTTTGCAAACCATGCAGGTAATCTTTTTATTCACCGTATCCAGGCTAAAATGCTCTCAAACTTTAGATGTTTTGGTATTTGCAGCTGCAGCGTTAGACACCGCCATTTCTGTGTGTTATTGCTCAGCAGAGAAGTTAATGCGCATGTGCGACTTCGGCAGAGGTTGTAATGAAGAGAGATGCCTTGAGTCGGAAAAAAACATGTCTGGCGACAATGAAATTCATTGTCGACTATTTCTATTATCGATTTTTGTCGACAACGCCGACGAATCGTTGCAGCCCTTGTAGCACCTGTAACCCTGACGCAGAAAGCTTGCTACAAAAGAAATGAAAATGGTGTCATTTCAGGAACGTCAAAACATTTCTTTGTCACTACATCTCTCATGCATATCTCCATTTGTGATGCTTGTTCTACACAGTGTGAGTGACCACCCTTAAAGCCCAGCTGGACAAACTATCTGTTCTACAGATATTTATTCAGCTTTGCTCTGGCTTTTGAGCCTTGGTTATAGTTACATGCCATCACTTCTGAGAAACGGCTGATTTTTTTTCTGGGCTCTGTGCAGGAATCATGTAAAGCCACTGCCTCGTGCTGATGCGAGTCAGCTGACGGAGACTTCGTCCGGTGCCGGTCAGTCCGCAGCCCCCATGCACCCCCACTTCAGACACCACTGCCTCCACCCTCACCCCGCTCTCTGAACCGCCAGTTTCCCCCAGAGAGAACCACCTCTCCGAACTCTGCATCAGCAGCCGGGCCAGGTCAGTACAGACAGATGAGACATGTACCAGCATTTTTCTTTTACCTGTATAACAATCAGATTTGGATGGTTTGCCCAGTGATGATCAACTAAGCGCATAGAGGGAAGCAGGGAATGATGTGAAGACTTTCAGGAGTTCTTTATTTTCTCTCTGATCATCTTCTCTTGTCCTTTCATTTCTTCCTTTATCTCTCTTGCTCTCTCTCCTTAAAGTCTCAGTCACTCCTGTCCCAATGAGCGTTAAGATTATGAGATCTGAGGGTCATCTAAGTATATTCTCTGAATGGTGATGGGTTTTATGAAACAAGTGTATTTAACGACTTATGTGATGTGTCCAGGAGAGGAAGCTATCGGTGGCATGAGGAGGAGAAGAGAAGACGAAAGGATGGTAAGTCCCAAATTTATTGCATTTTTCTCCAAAATTGTTAAATTTTTTGTTGTCTCTCATTTCATTTTTCATTTTACACAGAGGCAGAATCCTGAAACAGAGGCGAAAACTCCGCCTCCAAAGTTTGACCTCGCAACCACTAACTTCCGCCTTTACCAGGAGGTGTGCCGAGTTGTCTGCCAGGTGTGACCATGCAAACAGAGTCCGTGTTGGAGAATCGCATGGCAGATGTAGTTAAGGGCATCAGCAGGGACAAGGTAGTAAGAACTACTTCCTACACCTGTGTATTCTCAATTGTTTTGCTTGTTCACAGAGAATCTTTGATATCACTCAAGCAAATTTGCAATTTTTCCTTGTGCTTTAGCCTGAAACAAATAAGCAAGATGTCAGTCAAGATTCCAGAACATGTCAAGTGGAAGCCCAGTCAACCGGACCTTCCCCTCCAGCGCCAAAGCTTCCCGCCACAAAACAGGACACACCTAATACTAGGTACACGCATGCATGTAGACTACTAATGAACATTACTTAAACAGCATTTTATTAATCAAGGTTTTAAATTCTGAATATACAATTATCATATTATAACAAATTATTTGTAAATAAATATTACTATTATTAAAGGAGTTTCACTTTAAAAAAAAACTTTTGCTGATATTTTACTCACCCCCATGTCATCCAAGATGTCCACATCTTTCTTCCTTCAGTCGAAAAGAAATTAAGGTTTTTGATGAACATTCCAGGATTTTCTACATATAATGGATTTCATTGGGAACCAAATGGTTCAAGGTCCAAATGAAAGTTTCAGTGCAGCTTCAAAGGGCTTTAAATGACACCAGACGATGAATAAGGGTTTTATCTAGCGAAACGATCAGTCATTTAATAATAAATAAATACAAAAGTTTAAGTTTTATAAGCACAAATGCTCGCCTTGCTCTGTTCTGTGATGCGCGTTCGTGTCTTCTGTTCAAACCCGTTCATCACAATGAACATATCTTTTTCGAGTCATGACTCGAAGGGTCTTAGTTAAGACCCTTATTCATCGTCTGGTGTCGTTTAAAGCCTTTTGAAGCTGCACTGAAACTCTCATTTGGACCTTGAACCGTTTGGTTCCCAATGAAATCAATTATGTTTAGAAAATCCTGGAATGTTTTCATCAAAAACTTTAATTTCTTTTCGACTGAAGAAAGAAAGACATGGACATCTTGGATGACATGGGGGTGAGTAAATTATCAGCAAAAGTTTTTTTAAAAGTGAACTGCTCCTTTAAGGTTGTTCAAATAGAAGCAGATTAAAAATCTTGAAACTCCACATTTCTCTGTGCAGTGCGTCACATCAAGTGAAGAAACCAGAGAAAGAGGTTCAGACCTCTGACACGCCTCAAGAGCCTGCACCAGTGACCGCATCAGTGACCACACACCACCATATCCAGCCCATTTCCGCCCCAAAACCTTCGCGCAGCCAATCAACCTCAAGCACTGAAACGTCTACTCCACCTCTGCCATCAATCACATCTTCACAGGTAAACACCTTCATTTGCTAAATTATAAATGCTCCTGGAGCTTATTCGCACACGAAAGTAAAAAAAAGATGAGATTTCTGTTAACCTTTTAAGGTTTTATTGACTCCTCAGGAGCCTCGCAAGCTGAGCTATGCAGAGGTGTGTCAGAGGCCACCCAAAGACCCTCCCCCTGCACCAGTAACCCCACCCAGCCCCAGTCCCACCACAAACCAACCTCTACGTGAACTTAGAGTCAACAAACCGGATGGCCCAGCTTCATCTCGCTGCAGCCCCGGTGAGGAAAATAGAGAAGGGAAGCGAGAGTCGGACGCCCAGAGAGCAGACTGGCTACCAACGTGGTAATGGTCCTAGAGGTTCAGCCTTTAAGCTTCAGAGAGCAACAGAGACGACCTCCACAGGGTCGGCGCACCTCGCCACAGTCGGGGTACAACAGACGCAGTGGAAAAGAACAGAACATCCCACCCAGATCGCCAAATTAATGCCTCTTATGCCCATGACGCATGCACAATCGTGTGTATACTTGGATACACATCTTATACATAAAGCAAGAGTATATAAATCTATATATATATATATATCTATATAAAATCTACATATGAAAACTGGACTGTCGCACTGTGGTGTCGAAGAATCCTCTGCCTCCTGAAAGACTTGAAATCTGGGAAGTTGACTCTTAAAAATGCAGAAGAAAACTAGGAATTTAAGGAAGAAGAAGAAACCCTCTTACACTTGAACTGAGAAATGGAGGCCATGCTTCCTGTGTTGTCTGATTTACAGCGGTTAATTAGCTTGTGAATGAGTTTTTACTTGGAGTGTTTAAGGTCCTGGCACTAGTGTACAATGTTGTACTTTTTATTTTATTATCTATAATGATAGTTCTGTTGGTGAGATCAAGCACATGTTTTTTGTAAGCAACAGATCACACAAAGACAGCATAACACCGCCCCAACGGTCCATATTTCACCTTTCTGTGTGTGTGTGCGCACTGGCTGGGGGAAAATCTGATTCAGATGTGATGCTCTCCCAAATAATTATGTAATCGACAGAATACATAGTGGTTTATTTAATTTATTGCTAACATGAGCAAGATTAAACATTTACAGATATTGATAAAGTTCCCACTGCTCACTGTCCTTAAAATGGGGAATTTCAAAAGTGGGAAAAAAAAAATCATAGAAATGAATAAAATATCAAATGTAATAAATATCGTTAATTTATACAGCTAGAAAGTACTCCAATATGATGAGTTGAGCTCTCTTTAAGATAATTTCTAAACAATCCTTATGTTGTCATTAAAAACGTCTGGAAAAGTACAAGGGAATGTTGTGGTCGACTGCGGAATCCTGTTGATATGTGCCATGCAGTTTCAAACAGAACTCTCAAGCAGGCTTAAAGGGTTTGGCCTGATTCAGAAAGCTAAAGCACTTTGTGAATTGAATATTGAAACATGAGGTGTTTATTGATTCCCAACCCGGTCTAAAACTGGAGGACACGTGTGTGCTGTTCTGACAAAGAAAGAGGGCAAGTTGTAGGTTTGAAGGACGCATTTAGACTGCTCAAGACTGACGAATGGATGAAATAGTACTAAACATCCATAGAAAAAAGATCCAGACAAATTAATGATTTTGAGTTGGTGTGTACGTGCTGTATAATGTCGTACGGTGTCATCTGTGATGTACAGTGTTTTTGAATGCTGGGTCTGTCAGTAATGGGAAGATCAGAGCTGATTTTATGCTGAAAGAATGAATAGATATTATTGTGTAACTGAGCAAAGCCACTGTTTGTCTTCCTCTTCCTTTGGAGTGAAAGTCTTGATGGTGTTTCTATACCGTCAGCCTTTGTTTTCCGTCTGCTGTAGATGCTGGTGACCATAATCAGGTTGGATTTTATATGCTCTGAGTTAGTGTGCTGCTTTGGAGTTGCTGTTCATGTCCTAGTCTGTGATATACGTCAGTCTATGTTGTGTGTTTCCTTCTGTTCGTTTGTTTAATAATAATCTGTATTTGACGCTTGTTTATGCCTGTACATTTCAGGTGTGATTACATGAAATATACCTGCTACAGAGCTCATCATTTACCCGTGTTATCCAGTCTCATGTCAGCCTTGGTAAAAGAGAGGGAACTCAGGGTTAGAGGAAATTAGTGATATGAATGACTGCAAATTTTTGTCCAGTACTTATTGCAGGTTTTTTTGTAGCCTTTTGAATTTAGTAATCACATTATACTGTTTAGGGGTCTTAAGTTTCAGTTAATAATGTGTATTTGAATGTTTTAAAAAAAAGTTTGATCAAATGACACTGTTATGCATGGTTCTCTCCTCAATTGGATGTCGTCCCCTCTTTATCTCATTCTCATGTGTGGATGGGTTGTGCACAGATCCAGACCAAAGTCAAATCGGCAGAGAGACAATCTCAGAAGTGCTGTTTAAATGCAGTAGCTACTCCCTCACTCCCCTCTTACCGTATTCTGCCTTGGGCAGGGCCACTGTGTGAGCGAGTGTTTATAATCATGATTGTTGATTAGTGAGTTGAACTATGTATGTGTTAGTTTTTGAAAAATGTGTGCGTGTGGAACGTTAATAATTTCTCAATCCCCTACTTTTAATTTGACTTTAGAAGAACCATCGGAGAGAAATTTTATGCATCAGTTTTAATTTATTTTGTTTTAAATTCTGTTTCTCTTTTCAACTTTCATTGTGGCTTTCTTGCCCAAACATATGCGTGTTGTTAGTTTGAGATTTTTTTTTTCTTTTTTTCCGATTTTTATTTTCTGTTTTGCAATATTATACTTGGGCGCAAATTACATAGAGACTGTGCAACTAAAATTAGAAAAATCAGTGGAACTGGTTTTATTTTTGTATTATTTTAACATAATTAATGGATTTGATTAATAAGTGGTTGGTGAAATGAAATGATTTCGTTTTGTTCCTAATCTTATATCCTGTGTAGGCTGTAAGCAATTACATTTAGACACCATGAAATGGCACGGTTGCAAGTAGCAAGTATTTAGCCGAAAAAAAAAAGTATTCATCCTTTCTTTTTAATCTTTATAGGGGGATAGGCTCTGTCACGGGAGATAGGTATAGCAGCTGCTGAGTGAACTGTTTTGGATGATATTGTAGATGTTCAGTGAAAATGCTTAAGGAAATGGAAGAAAATAAATAAATGAAAAAATCATTTCAATCTGTGTTTGACTGTTTTTGAGAACCCTAGTTGAAAGTACAACCTAGTAACTCTAGGGTTATTTATATATATATATATATATATATATATATATATATATATATATATATATATATATATTATAAATTTAACTTCCTAAATTTAAAGTATTACCACCATATAACATGAAGTTTTGAGCAATGTAAGATCTTTTGTTTTGTAAAACCCTGTGACTTTCTATATCTGTCCTCTTGCTGTGTTTTAAATTTAAAAATTAAAGGCAAGTATTGTTCTTCTAAAGATGTAAGTAGCTAATTTCCAACAGAAATTTGAAGGGAAGATATTCTTGTAGCATTCTCCAGTATGATTTTATTTCATTTGTCCCAAATTGTGATAACTGAATGGAAATCATGTACACATTCCCTTTGTTGTTTTTCCTCTGGGCTATTTTGTAGTAATAAATCACAGTGCAAAAATTGACGGCATTGTACATGTGAGAGAACATTTGATTGCAATTTTGGGGATGTTTAATGATTTAAAGATAAATCAAGCAATGGTTATCTTTCCATAATGTTTAAAGCTTTACGAGATATATTAAGAGCTTTATTCCATCTCTAATAACTACTTTTATTGCGTCATTCGACGTGTTCGGTGTGCAGCACAGACATGCGTAAAATACAGCATTGGATTTTTCATCACACGTTACGTAACGACTTTTAATCTGATGACCTCAACATATCGCGAGATTTACATATTGTGAGCTAGCTGGATGAAGGAGTTCCAAAGGTGGGAACGCGGAGAGAGAGGGAACGAGGGAGGAGCAGGGTAAGTTTGTAAACACTGAAATCCTGGGCCGAGGAACAGGTGACACGCAACACATTCGGATTACCTGATGGATTAAAATGAGTGATTTCAAGTGTAGCGGCGCTGGTCTCGCGAATGGTGGAGGTGTCATGAGTAGCTAACGTGTGTACACACTGCACGAGACGCGACACAATTAGAACACTCCCATTATACTCAACGAAATCTGCGCGCGCTCGGGTTGTATATTCGTGTAATATTTGGGAGTGTTCTTGTTTTGTCCCTTCGCGTCGATTGCTTGCAGTGTAAACAGGGTGTTATAGCCTGTTGGCTCATGTGTGGTTAGCATTAGCCAGTTAGCTTTAGTGATGGGAAGTCCGACTCGTTTTCGAGAATCGGTTTCTTTGAACAGTCCGTTTCAAAGAACCGATTTAACACGGGATTCGGCTATTCTGTATTCAATCACGTAAGTTAGTTGCGTCATCTCATAGTTACTGATTTTTGGCAATCTTATTAATAATAATTAATCATAACAGTTATATTGTAATGTAATATGTCTTGTTTCGATAACGGTTACTTTTTAAAAACCCATTATAACCTTACAATTTACCACTGTAGTAACGTTATACGCACACACTTTTTACACACACATGTGTATATATATATATATATATAGAGAGAGAGAGAGAGAGAGAGAGAGAGAGAAATTAAGATGTCATGCAGTGAAGTCATGAACATATTTTATTGTAACATTTCTGCTATTAAGCTATTAAAGTAATTTACATTTCAGTTCACTCCAACTTTTTTTTTATTATTGCTTAAAAAAACATTACATGACACACTTTAAAGCCAGTTCACTCCAACTGCTCTTACTGCCAGCTCACTCATCGGCTCACTGATTCAGTCCGCTTTGTGGACGAATCGTTCGGTATGGATTTGTGTATTGAAAAGATCCGACTCAAAAGAACGATTCGTTCACAAATTGGACATCGCTAAGAACCATTTAAACGTAACACACGGCACGCTAGGAGTTGCGACAAACCCTCCGACAACTTATCGTGTGGTTAACATGGTTGTTATGGCTTTGTTGTATATTATTGTGGATTAATTTGACGGTGGATATGTTTCTGGAAATGCTTAGAGAGGAAACGCATGCTAGCTAGCGGTATGTGATAGTGTTATAAAGCTATTGGGTTGAAGCTGGTGTAATGTAGCGGAAATGTTCTTTAAACAGGGATGATCTCAGACAATAGTCAAATGAAAGTGTCTTATCATGTAATCATCATGCACATTATGCAATCAGTTGAACCCAGCAGGCCTCTGTGCAGCAATGAAGTATGGATTCATGTCATCTGTCAAGAGACTACAACATTTCAAATGGAAAGTTTAGGATGAATTCATCTTTTAAATAGGGGGTTTATGTTCATATGATTGTTCAAATTGAGCTAAAATGAATAGAAATGAGTCTTTTAATAAGTCTGGATCTCATAAGATAAATCATAACTGTTCTTTTTGGATGGTCTTTAGAAGTAACACAGGAAGTAGTTGATCTAAAATGGGAGACGATCGACCTTTTGTCTGCACTGCCCCAGGCTGTGGACAGGTAAGAGTTGCTTTCTTTTTATTATTAATTAAAATTTCTTTTTAAATCTTTGTTCATGGTGTTTCTGTCCCACTGTGTAATGTATATGTGCAGTCCTGATCCCAAATATGAAGGTTGAAGAATCTGCCCTAATTTCTTATACGCCCCTTAATCTTGGGGACAGAAGCTGATTGCGGGCCCAAAACTTTAATTCTGAAAACACACCAGCTGTTTTAAACCCTGGGCAACTGTAAGAGGCTCCAATAGCACTGCATTAACTGGATAACATAAGCTGTCATCTAAACAACAGATGGCCTGATATCATCCATTACTTCTCTGTCTCTAGCTTCCATATGATTTGAATTAGGACCCTGAATGAGATGCAAATTGATTGAAAACTTAACTGTGGGTTAACGCATATGTCTGTGTCTTTGTTTCTCTCACATCAGAGGTTCACCAATGAAGACCATTTGGCAGTTCACAAACATAAGCATGAGATGACGCTTAAGTTTGGACAAGCCAGAACAGATACAGTTATTATAGCAGGTTTGTGTCCCCACATATATGAATTTCTGTCATTCTGTTGGCTCAGTCTGCATTGTGTTCATAGTAGGGGTTGCACTGGCTAGTCTTCGTGATGACATAAATGCTCTGCCATGATGTCAACTAGTTGCTGATTTTGACACTAACAGCCTTGCAGAAGACCTTCAGACTGTTCTGACTTGGTGTCCTATATTTTTTCTAACTGATCAGAGTTAAGATTTAAAGATAAATTACAATCAAAACTCAAAAAAATCCCATAGATTTACACTGACTGTAATACTAGTCCTATAGAGTATAAGCAATTTTTGAAGACCACTAAAACTCCCTTTTTTATCAGTTAAAATGACAAATCTGGATACTCGACATGGATCAGGTGAATGCACCTTTTAAACTGTTCATTGGGTACTTTCCTGTTATCCGGACCCCACGATGGCCTACCCCTAACCCCGCCCATAAACCTACCTTTCACTGGGGTTAAGACCAATCAGGGATGACTATAGTTATGAAATGATATATGGTGGGGTCCGGATAACAGGAAAGTACCGTTAATGGTATAGGCAAGTTAATCGCTGATTTAAACCAATGTGCTGCTAGTACATTGTAACACGCACGCATAAATATACTGACAGAAGCTTGCAATGGTAAGTCCTGATTGGTTCTGACCAATCAGGACTTACCATTTGAGAACGAGCAGAACTCTGTAAGAAATATAACGACCCAAAAACAAAGTAACTGAACATTTTTCACAAATTGTGGCATGTTGCAAAGCATCTCTATGAATTATTTTATTAATTACGTCATCAACGATTAGTTGACGTCGATTTGTTTAACCCATAGTTCAGAGTAAGATGCATTGAGGCCAGTTCACACTTAGAATAATAACTATAAAGATGACTATTTTAGTGTCCACACCAACACACAATTTTAACTGCGTTGCAGTTATGTCTTCTGCGGCCGCAAACGTTTAAGCTCTTTAAAGTCGGGTGGATTCTGATTGGCTGTCAATGTTTTTAATCATTAATCAGCTGGAAAAAACCTGAAAATGATTCCAGTGAAATCCTTCGTTTGTGTTGTTATCGTTAAGGCCCGTTCTCACCAAAATCAATAGATATACTGTAGCTAGAAAAGTTTTAATAATAGTTCTAATTCTATGCAAATAGGGATGAATACATTACAATTATAACAATAATGACACAGAAGAACAATTTATTCATTTATCACAAGATCATTTATTTTCTGCTGATGAATGATAAAACCTGTCTCCATCCAAAGTTGCGAATTTAACTGGGTTCCTGGAAAACTCACGCGGAATATCTTTAATAAGATGGAAGTTGTTGTGATCGGGAAAGCCACTGTGGCTTTTTTCATACATGACTTGCACCACAGAGTGTGCAGACGAAATGCAGTAAGTACTGTAATGTCCTCTTGCGTTTAGAATACCAAATACGTTTGATTACGGACATTGGCTCAGGAAGTTCAGAATGACTCCAGCAACATTTTAGATGCTCTGCAATGCATTTGGTCTGCTGTTTAGTCCAGTTATCCAATCACATTTTCTTTTAAGGCAAAATCACAATTTTTTTTGTTGCGCATTGAGAAATTTATTCTGTAAATGTGTTTCCATTATAGTTTATGTGCATGTCTTCTTATCTGATAAAAAGTGATCCGCCTCAATTAAGTGCATGCATTTTTTAAGAATTTATCGTCATCTCTGAATTTCAGTCCACATTTTTTTATGCAATATCCAAAAATTCATCTAAAGATAGGTGGATGGAAACATAGCTAGTGAAAGCCAATCAGAATCCATCCTGCTTTAAAGTGCTTGAGCATTTAAAGTGGCATATGACAAATTAGGGCATATGTTTGATATACGGAATGTTGTCTTCCACTAATAATAATAATAATTGATTACATAGCACTTTTCTCTGAACTTAAAGTGCTTTGCATGGAAGGGGATAATCTCTTCAACCACCACTAATGTGCAACATCCACCTAATGTATATATCATTACGCATCAGTATATATGGGGATGATTCAGGAGGCCATAATGATGGACAGAGGCCAATGGGCAAATTTGGCCAGGATTCGGCCAAATTTTAATATCCACAGAGAGCCAGGACCTCAGTTTAACGTCTCATCCGAATGATCCACTAGTGTGGATACTAATGTGGTTATTGTAATAGTTATCATTCTTGGTTTGAATGGGCCTTTATAGTTATGGACCTCCCTGTTCCCTGTAACATAATTACTATAATTTTTAAAAACTGAATCACTCTTAATGTTGGGTGGTCTTAATTCTAGACTTGATTTTGATGTCAAAATAATAGTAATTAAGCAGTATCACACAATCAGTTGTGCCGTCTTGTTGCGATTTAGATGTTAATATATATATAAAGAGGTTAATTTTAAAGAAACTTGCTTAAACTGTGTGTGTGCAGATCAGACACCCACTCCCACCCGGTTTCTTAAGAATTGTGAGGAGGTGGGTCTGTTTAGTGAGCTGGCTGGTTCCTTCAGAGCAAGATCTTCGCAAAACACATGAGGAGGAGGAGAGGAGAATTAAGGGCACGGTAAGATTTCATATAAGGAAAGAGTACAATATTAAATGTTATCAACATGTATACTTGCTTTGACAGTTGTTAGCATGAACTTGATATCTTGAATCTTGCTCTGAAAGCTTCAAGCTCTACAGACGCCAACAGAGGTTAAAGAGAGGGAAGGTCCTCTTGAAATTGACTCCTCCCCTCCTGACAGCCCTGACTCCACCTCCAGCATGACAAACAGCAAAGATGCAGTTGCCATGGCAAAGGAGCCTATTGTCTTGAGGAAAGCCATGGTGAATTTGAATTTGCAGACAAAGCAAGATTACAGTATTTACAGTGCAGGTTTTTTTAGTGCAGCATAAAATTTTGTCATGTAACTCACTTTTACAGGATGTTCCTCCACGAACTGCAGCAAGTTCCACCCCTACACCAACCATAATGCGCCCAGGCTCGCTCCCACTTCACCAGGGATTCGACTCCATGATCCCAACTCAACCCTCTCCCACCTCTGTTATCACCAGGACCCCTCCGTCAGAACAGACTCAGGTACACACTAGTTGACCTCATGCCAAAAAGGTTTTGTTTAGGTTTGTCACGATTCCTCTAGCAAATTAGAGTACTCGATTTAAAAAAGATTCTTGATTGCAATTTGCCCGTGTCGATTAACTGGCAAAATACCGGAAGTGTACCATGGATGAGAATCCATGAATCTCAGTATTTAGACAGTTTTCAAAGGCTGCACAATACACTGTATTAAAACCATTTAAGAATCACAATATTGCATAGGACTATTCGGAGGGCTTGGAGCCAGAAGGGCGTAAGTGGCTTTTAACAAACTTTACAGGAGAAACAAAACAAAATTTTAACCACATTTCAATCACCTGTATTAATAACCTTAAACCACAAACATTGCAACCACAGGCATACCTACATGAATGAGTATTTAGGTAAAAAATGTATGGCATATGTTAACACAATGACAATGTTAAAAAAAATTTCAAATAAAAAAAAGTCAAATATGTCAGATGCGCCTTTTTGTTGCTTTATTCAATGCAGTTTATCTCAGATAGGTATTTTTGACACCATTGGATAGAGCTCACCGAGACCTTTATTTTGATATAAAGAACTCATATTCGCCCAAAATGCCACTTACGCCCCTCTGGCTCCAAGCCCTCGTATTGTGAAATCACAAAGGTTGCGATTTCAGTTTAATATAAATATGCACTGCGTGCTTCAGGTTGTTATAAGTTTCTTCCACTTTCGCAAGTTTCTTAAAGCTCCAAAAAGTGTTTTTTTTCTGTACGTTTTTCTTTTAATGTTTGGGTTTTTTCGAAGGGTGCGATTAATCGTGATTAACAGCCCTTTAAGTCATTTTAATGGTTATTGTTCACTTAGGTCTATTTTTATGACCACAAAAAACTATGCGATTAATCGTCAAAATAATCAACAGATTATTGAATACCAAAATAATCGTTCATAATCATGCATTTTGGTTGTTCATCCACTCAAATAAATAGCTAGCCTGAGGTTTTGATAGGATGTGTTGATCCTCAGCAGTGGAGCAGATTCATTTTAGAGCTGAATTTTTTTTTTAATCTGCATGAGTCATTTCAGTGTTGTTCACACCTCTGATTCCTCACCCTGTGTGAGAAAATATGTCCTAAAATTATAACTTTTTTTTTTTTTTTTTTTAGCTCACCGTCTGGTTCTTTTCCTATGCTGATGCAGCTTCCAAATGGTCAGACTGTTCCTCTGCTTCCCAGTCCAGGGCAGACTTCAGTCATATCGGTATGAAGGTCTCACATACTTATGATTATTAATACATTTTTTTGGTTTTAGCTTTTTTTAGTTTAATATTAGCTTTAAATAATTTGTAGCTTATCCTTCAGTACATTTCAAGACAATTACCTTCCAATACTTCAAATTCAAATTTTAGTTATTTAGCCTAAATATTTGTGGAATAGATGTTACCCTTTTCGGGGGAATGTGTGTTCTTGCACTCTGTGCTATTTTTTTTAGCAGGTTTTCTTGCACCATCAGCATATCAAGTTAAAAATAGTTGATACATTCTTGCACCCTGTCCAGCTGTTTTTGAATTCAAGAATACAAATGATGTGAACAGACCCAGTGAACATTACCCTAAATAATTTTAATAATAGTCTTTTTTTACCACTGACTTGTCAATTATGAAAATATATAGTACATCTCTACTTGCGAAAACTTTCCACAGACATTCAGTATATTGCTCCTAAATAAAAATAATAGTAATTAATTTTACAGAATCTGTGATTACATTTTCAGCAGTTTGAGCCTCGAAACAAGTACACATATTTTTTGTTTGTTTATGCTTTTGTGTATATAGTATGTTAAACTTGTGTTGCTATGTGTGTGTGTGTATATATAGCTTGCCAGATCATCAAACACAGTGCCCAATATCCCAGGGATTCCAGGCCCTCCTATTGGTGGAAGCAGCAGTGGCTCCTCCTCTCCGTCTGGATACAGTACACACTCTGATGCCAAGACAGTAAGAATGAGCACGCATACACCCACGCTAGCACATGTAGAGTTTACATAGGGATAAATGCTTAACAACGGGCTTATTATATAACAATGAACTTACTACACAAATGTAACACACAGGTTTTGAGCGTTAATTTACACGCTGTGGTGTTTCCTTGTGTTTGTGTATGGGATTTGTCTCCATCTAGAGGCTAAAAGCAGCACTATCTCAGCCGAGTCCTAGTGGACCAGCACCAATACAAAAAACAGATCACACTGAGACACCATCACCTGCTCAACCACAGGTGCTCACAGACACCTCATGCCTGTGTTACATATATGCTAGTATTTGCCTGTTCATTTTGAATAGTTTGACATTGAAAATAGTTCAATGAATGGGATTACATGGGATGTATCAGTAAATAAACTCAACTGAAGCATTATGTCAGTATACACTGTTTAAATGCTGACACATGCTTAAGTTCTCACTGTATCTGACAGCCCAAGCAATATCTTGTAGGTATCCCCTGCTCCCCCAAAAGGTGGCCGTCAGACGGCGGGGTGCAGATATTGAACCGGATGAGCGCAGGCGCCGTTTTCTGAACGGAACAGAGCAGCCGCTTCCCGTTGCCGGCAAAACGGAAAGTGTGGGTTAGTGCCCTGGAGAAGCGCGCGAGGAGTTAGCTACTTCTAACGTCACACTCACTGTGAGTCATACAGACAGAGTGAAAAGATACAGGAAATAAGATGATTTTATGTTGTTGAAATGTGCACTATGGTTGACAAATCTAAAAGGACACATTACATTGACAGTAAAGACTTTTGTACTGTTAAAAATGCTATTTTAAAGGGGACATATCATGCAAAATTCACTTTTTAGCCCTTAAATGCATTTTGTTGTAGATTTGGAGAAAAGATGAAATTATTCTCTTCAGGTGCTTCGTTTATATCTTTATATTCTGTTTTGGTCATATTTTTCAACCTGTTCAGATTTTTCTGTTGTCTATGACGTTTTTTGAGCAAGTACGTCACCGTATTTGCAGCGGAACTGACAAATAAGGACATTGACTACCAGTACAACACTACGAGCAATCCGCCATTATTATTTCTCGCTCCGATTTTGTAGTCCAAGCTCAATCATGCAGAAGTTACGAGGACGAAAGTCAAAATGTTCGGTTCTTGGATGTAGTGACCTGAAGCACTTCAAGGATCCCCACTTCAACAACCTCAGCCAGTATACAGAAGGGTTTGCCGATCGGGTAAATTCCTTCTATCATTTAGCTGCTGTGTTTCCTGATGCTTTCTAAACGTAAGTTACTCATTTTATTATCAATACAGATTTTTAGTGGTAAGATCAGACCGCAGTCATTTATCTTGTCAGTGTGCTTGTTTTAACAAGAGAAATAGTTGACTTTCACTAATAACACAACATAGTTAACTTACATACCTGCCTCCATATGAAGACTCTGCAGGTTCGTCGTCGTCGTCATCTTTTTCAAATCGCTCGCTCTGGCTCGAATATGAAAGGCTTGGTGGACAAGTCTTCCGTTGTTGACATTTTGTTAACGTGTGAATAAAAATGTTCTTTGAAGCTATAGTAATCGTATCTCTTTATCAAACTACAATAATGGCCGACAACGAGAGAGTTGAACCTGAGTTGAGCTCACCGTGAACTCAGCGACCTGGAAAGCGGGCGGGGTAAGACGGTACGCCTTTTTATTTAATGGGGCCGCATTGAAACGACTTGCTCACAGAAGGACATCAGAAATGGGGTAGAAAAGGGGCTTGTGGAGCTATAATATTGAGTAATTCAGACCCAAGCATTGCAGTTATGCTTTATATAGACCACAAATGTATGATTTATAAGTAAAAATGAATGATTTAAAAGCATGATATGTACCCTTTAAAGCTACACTGTGTGATTTTTACCCCATCTAGCGGTGAAAAGGTATATGACCATCCAGTGAATATTAGTTTCTGTTCCTCTCAATTCTGATTTCGTTTTAACTCCTACGGTGGCCAATGCAGTCCAAGATTAACATGGCTTCCAGTTCAACCTCGTCCATGAGAGTTAACTGAACGTAACGCGAAAGGTGAAGCTTGAATTAACGGGTATGTCCCTCTTTGGCTAATGTACATTTCAAGATGGAGGGGCAACATGGCGACCGACATTAGAACCCCTTACCCGTATGTATTTTCAATGGCATTTTATACACTCACGAGAATACTTTATTACTTGAACGAAGTAAATATACATTAATGAGCACATGTATTTTTGAAAGTATTAAGTGTTTTTAGCTAAGAATAAACTGAAAGAGTTACACAGTGTAGCTTTAATATAATGCAGTTCTGTCTCCACAAAGATATTAAGCAGCATTGTGATAATAGTATCCCTTTAAAAAACATAAAACTAACTAACCCTACATTTTTGAATGGTATAATTATATTTTGGATCATGCCATTGGTTGAGTCTATGTTGCTGTTGTGTATGTGCGCTTGAAAGGGTGAAGTGTCCCTGTTGAGGACTGAGGTGATTCGGCTGAAGGAGCTGCTGTTGGCCCATAAGGACTGCCCTGTAACTGCCATGCAGAAAAAAGCATATCTCGGTAAGATACACCCACATAGTTCCTTTATATATCATAAATCCTTCATGCCTAACATTCATCTTTCCTTCATTTCTCTCTCTTTAGCTGCAGGAGTAGATGAGAGTTCAGTGTCAGCGTTGGTGATGCCCGTGTCGGTCCCGGCTCCGGTGTCTGTTAACGGTCTGAGCGTGCGCGCGGCTGAGGCTGTTGCTGTTTTGAGCGGGAATGGGCTCGGGTCAGTGGAGTAGCACGTCTGGAGATGCTTCCTCCCAATCACAGCCCACATCCAGATGATGAGCACGTCGTTCAGCCAATAGGAACTAAATATACTTTGAGTCTTTCAAAGGAGCGAATCCCCGTTTCCCCTCAAAACTCTGTCACGGTGTGTTTGTAAATCCTCTCATGTGACAAATGGGAACCAATGTTTCCACGTTCCGACCACACCCCGTTCACAGACTCTCCGGGCGACATCATAGAACGGCCCTGTCAACTGCACAGACTAGGAAGCACTGCATTGGAAATGAATTATCTTCTGTCATCTTGAAAAAAATACACTTTCACTTAAACTTGTATAGATCTTCTCACTAATGCATTTAATTGATATTTGTCTTGTTTGCAGATATTTCTAATTATTTGGCATTTTATTCAATGGTTTTTCTAATGGATTCGTTGCATGATTCTGGCCACATTAGAAAGATGATTTCTACACTATGCAGATAAGTTTATCGCCTTCTTTCTCAGTCTCTTTGTGACGCTTTCTCACACATACTCACTCTCACCATTTCTCCCTGTTTCCTTTTTCTCTCTCTTCCTCTTGGTTCTAATTTTATTATCGTTTGTACAGTAATTTCTCTCAGGTCTGTGCTTCGTTTTGGTGAAGATCCTGTCTCACATTAGTGTAACCTGGCGCCGCACAGAATGGACTTGCAAAAGCTTAAGAATGGAGAGAAAATATATTTTTATATTTGAATATCGTTATCAGTTTGTCTGCATTTTGCTAAATATATATATATATATATTAGGGCTGTGCAAAAATTAATTGCGATTAATCGCATCCAAAATAAAAGTCTGTGTTTACATAATATATTTGTGTGTGCTGTATATAATTATTTTGTATATATAAATACACACACTGCATGTATATATTTAAGAAAATGTGTTATTCCTATATAAAATATTTATATAATATAGATTATGTATTTATATATATATATATATATATATATATATATATATATATATATATATATATATACAGAATTTAAGCGCAAATAATTCTTAAATATATACATGCATGCATAGGTATTTATATATACAAAATATTTATATACAGCATGCACAAATACATTATGTAAGCACAGACTTTTATTTTGGATGTGATTAATCGTAATTAATTTTTGCACAGCCCTAATATATATCTATGTATATGTATGGATATATAGATATATGGATATGGATGTGACGGGTAACGTAACCATGTGAGATGAACCGTGTTTTAGATCAGTATGATTATGATATGCTCTGCTGAATTATAGGTATCTTTAACCAAAATACATAAATCCTTTTGCATTAGAGGTTAGACCCTAAAGTTTGAGTGCATCTAGTCTCTTATCAGGGAACATGTACACAAAACTCACACGTAATGACTCGTGCTTGCATTTTGTGAATGTACAGTAGTTAACTAACCCAGCTATGAATGTGAGGCCTTGTTTCAAAATGGTTGAAACGCTTTTAGAGCAAAATTGAGTCTTAGAAACTGTTATAGAAATTAAATATTTCTTTTTTGGGGGGCCTGAAAGGCTCGCACTTGGCCATCCTCAATGAATTTCATCAGGAGCGCATAACTAACACGTAACGTAAGTTGTATTCCATTAAACAGTTCACACCTGATCATGTTATCAATAGGAGAATCTGCATAAGCTGGGCTTATCAAAACCATTGCAGTTTTCTTATTAATTAAACTTTGAATATCATGTTTTTTTTTATGGAAGTTCATTTCTGCAACATTAGATTTTAGAATTTTTTTTAAGTCATAATTGTGAGAGAAATTCAATTCATAGTTCTAAATTACATCTTACTAGGTTGTAAATATATTAAAATTGACACAAAAAAATGTCATAACTGAATTTTCGTCTCATAAATATTACTATTAATGTCATAATTATGACTTTTAATTTATAATTATTATTTACTGAAGCATGATCATAATTATGTTTCTGATGTGGAGGACATTTTTGGACAAAGGCATATATATATTTTTTAATATTTTGATTAGATGGTATGTAGACTCTTAGGTTTTATTTTAATGATCCAACCAGCCATATCAGTTTCTGTCATTGACCTTTTTTGCATCTGGATTTATCATATTTGGATGTAGAACGTACTGCTTTCCACTGTGTGTATAACTCACTGATCCCAAATTGTGTGATGTGTCAAGTGAAGCCCTAAACTAGAGCTGTAAATATGAAATGAGTGTCAGCATACAAACATTGCTTACCGTATGATATTGACTAACTGAAACGGTCCTTAAGATATGTTAAAATTAAACATTGATGGAACTTTAGCCTCTCGTACATTTAATGAGATGCTGCTTTTTGTCATCTTGTTTTGAAGGTGTTATATTCCTCTGTGTATATAGAAGTGGTGAGGTGGGACTTGTGTGCGTGACTTCTCTGTATATGGAATAGCTTGGATGGGATGGATATGCATTGTTTATGAGTGTGAGCAATATATTATAAACCTTGTGTAATGCCTTTAATTTGGACCGTCTAAATCATGTTTAAATTGATATTTATACTAGTAGTGCATGTTTCTTAGTATTTTGTCCATCAACTTTATCCTAAGCCCACCTTTATCTCTATAGTCAAAATCTACCTTAAACTATAAAATTAGAGGACACTGGTTGGTTACTTGGATTGTTTTTCCAGAAAACTGTTTAAAAATGTTAACAGTAACTTTAATGTTAAAGTAATGTGAAAATGATATGGTAAAAATAATGTTGAAGGGTTAGTTCACCCAAAAATGAAAATTCTGTCAGTAATTACTCGCCCTCATGTTCTGAGTGAGTTAAAGGGATCGTTCACCCAAAAATTAAACTTAAGTCATTAATTACTCTCCCCCATGCAGTACCTACCCCGTAAGACTTTCGTTCATCTTCGGAACACAAATTAAGATATTTTTGATTAAATTTGATAGGTGGATCACTGCTACATAGACTGCCTAAGGGACTGAAACTTGACGGCCCAGAAAGTCATTGATGAAAATGTTTAAATATTCCATGTGACTGCAGTGGCTCAACTATAAGTTTATCAAGCGGCGTGAATTCTTTTTTGTGTGAAAAAAACAAACAAAAATAACGACTTTATTCGACTACTCCTTTTACGAGAGTTCAAGAGATTTCCACGACGCATGCGCGAGTAGTTGAAGAAGATCGCAATTCTCGCGCGTGCGTCGTGGAAATCTCTTGAACTCTCGTCTCAGGCTTACAAGGAAGAAAGGGAATAGTCGAATAAAGACGTTATTTTCGTTTGTTTTTTCACACAAAAAGTATTTGCGTCGCTTGATTAACTTACAACATTTTCTTCATTGACTTTCTGGGCCGTCAAGTTTCAGTCCCTTAGGCAGTCTATGTAGCAGTGATACACCTCTCAAATTTAATCAAAAATATCTTCATTTGTGTTTCGAAGACGAACGAAGGTTTTACGGGGTTGGTACAGCATGTGGGTGAGTAATTAATGACTTAATTTTCATTTTTGGGTGAACTAACCCTTTAACGTAGTGTATCAGCGCAGCACTTCTGTGTTGTACGTCACACGCATCACACACATGACCAGCATCGGCCAATAATAAGCCTACATGCTGATGTAGCCTACAACACAGAAGCGCTGTGCTGTTACACTACATGAACTCACTCAGAGGCCCACACAGAAGGAAATGACTACAGTAGTTGAATAAAGTCGTTATTTTTGTTTTGCGCACAAAAACTATTGTCGTCGTTTGATAAGCTTATGGTTGAGCCACTGTAGTCACTTTGTAATTTCTGACAGATTTTTTATTTTGTTGGGTGAACTAATCCTTTAAAGTTGAGTAAATAAATCTGTAATAGCTCTAATAGGACTTGTCATGCACTTCTATACAGTAAAATATGGTTACATGTACAGGTTTTGGATCTAAGAACAAGTCATTAGCAGAAGAACATAAGAACAAGTCTTATAATTTACAGGGGGAAAACGGTTTTGGATCTAAGAACAAGTCATTTGCAGAACATTAAACAAGTCTTCTAATTTACAGGAAAAACAAATTGACATTTTCAGATTTCCCTGTGTGACACCCTTTTTTTGTTTAAAGAATTCAGTTTCTTCTTAGTTATTTTGTTTTGTTATCTGTACATTAGAGTTTTATTTCGCATCCTGTTACATTTTTGTTTATTGCATTTTTTTTAGTGTTGTGTGTTCCATAATGTTATTTATTTATTTGTGTGTACAACACCATGCACCTTTTATATATTATTATTTGACTCTGCTTGTGGAAAAGATATTTGTGATGAACTTTTATTCTTTACCAATAGTGTTTATGAAGGTACAAACCAGATTTTAGTGTATTAACATTACACCAGTTCAAGAAATGTTATTTTTGCTGTAAATTTGAAGTGTTTACCATAAAATTCACTGATTTATCCTACAAGGGATATATATTTTAAAGACTTTCTGTAACCAGACAGTTGACGGCACTCATTGACCTCCATATCCATTTAAACAAGTAAGAAAAAATGTTAAAGAAAAAAGGCTAAGTCAGGGTAAAGCAATATTTAACCCAGATATCAAATTATGCTATTATTTATTCACCCTGATGTCGTTTATAATCTATCCTTTTGTGCAAAAGAAGCTATACCTACGGATTCAGAAAGACACAAATGGGCAAATAACGACAGAATTTTAATTTTAGTGTAAAACATTTCTTTAACCATAGTTGTTCAAGTGATTTAATTAGATAAAGATTCTCCCTCACCACAGCAGAGGGAGCAAAATCGCCACGGCTTCTGACCACAGGCTCAGACTCCTCATCGCGAGCCCTGGTCATGTGACTCTTCCCATCGGTTGGGATTTCTCTCTCGGCATGGCGGAGATGATGGAGCTCGGTCTACTGCTGTCTAATACCATTTGTTGTTCTATGTGAGGAGGACACGGGCTTTTTTGTTGTCGGTGAACCTTTCTGCGCCGTTCTTTCCCCCGGGTTGTGGCCATAATGGCGGAGCGCGGTGTGGATGTGTCTGCTCTCCCCAAGAGGTCCGGGAGCAGCTCGCTGAGCTGGACCTGGAGCTGTCGGAAGGTAAGCCTTTAAACAACAAGGGCTTTTCCTCTCTTGTTTGAATGCGTGCGTTTGGATAGATATGTGTTGATTTGACAGGCTCAGTCGTGCATCCTCACTAACAGCATCCACACACAGGTTCCGTGCTGATGATGCTTCAATGTCGCCGCCGCTCGCGGAAACATACTGACCTCTTTTTCTGCATCTCACTGGTTCAACCTCGCGTTTCATTTTAAACGCCTGTTCAGCTTCGTTTTGCTCTTTAAATGTCCTGACATTGGTCTAAAGTGTTTCCTTATTGACTGCTATGTTGTGCAAAACAAAAACACTAAGTCCGTGAAGCGCTGGATGTATTTAGCTGTGATTATTTACAGGCCATGGATATTCTGCTTGTATCCTCCTCATATTTACAGACTTCATTAACTAGTATTAAGTGTCAGACTGTCAGTTGTATAGTTGATATTTACTGTCATTGGAAATAATAGTTCGTATAATAGTTTTAAAACAATAGCTTCAGTATTACAATACAGTCCAACAATATTCTCTTTATGGTTAATCTATAACGTTTATTTTAATGTTTGATGCTTTATTAAAGTGTGTAGGCTACTGCTTTACACACTGACAATGCTTAAATAGACTGAAACTCATTTTTCCTCCATAAAAAAAACACTCATAGACTATAATATTCAATGAGAGGTCAGGTATGGCAAGCTATTTAAACGCTTACAAACAAGGTAATAATTATTATTCCTTGGTATTCAATTATTTAGTTAAAAATATTATTTATAAATAATCTTAATGCAATAAATCCAGGTTAAACAGAAGAGGACTGCCAACATCCCAACCACAGATCACCATAGAAATCACTGACAAAAACTTGCAGTTTATATCCATAAGTACTAGTGTCTAAAAAAATAGTCAGTTGCAAATTTGACAAAAATATACTAATCATTACTGAATTACTTGTGATAAATAGTATCATAAAATAGAAACTTGTTTTAAGGAATAAATGTTTAAACAGCTTGCCATAGGACATGTAAAGCGCTCACTCAAACAATGGAACTTGGCACGAGTGGCCCGGTGTCACCTGTGAAACTTTTTTTGGGCCTTTTTAAATGAATAGCATCAATCTAATGCAGTATATATGCAACTTGATGTAAATAAAATATTACTAGTTTATTAAACACTTGTTTAATTAATAGTTTATTTAACATTTCAAATGGTTTACAGCATGAATGGTGTGTCTAAACTTCTGCTAATCAGAAATACATTGAAGAATTATAACACAGATATGTTCATGTGGTGTTTACATTTTAGTGTCATTGTGATTCACTGCAGAAGGGGCTCGGTTTGTTTGTGTGTGTTTAGTCATCCTTATGAGTTATATAAGCCTTTCAGCAGTGGTGTGTGAAAGATTCAGAAGAGCAAAACAATATCTTAAACAGCATTACCCAAATATAAAAAGAGATTCTCATTAATCTCTGCACCAGAGAATTGTTTGGCATAACAGCTGATCTGCCATCAGTGCAGCCTGGATTCATTCTCAGTATGTCTGTCCCCCACACAAATCAAGAGATCACCTGGAGGCAGATTACAAATGGTGGACTAGTTTGCTTTTGGCTTCACTTACTATTGTTGGTGTGTTTTGGGGATTTCATGGCAGTTGTGACATCATCTTGTGTCTTTGCTGGTGCAATTTTGCAAACACACACCCACTTTATTCCTCCTTTCTGTCCTATTATATATGATGTTTATGTATGTTATGCTAAGACTGCGTATCTATTTCTCAAAGCCCACAATGCGGTTCTGGCACAATTCACGGTCCCCACCTACAGTCTTCACTTTTTGGCTCTTAGACAGGAGATGCCTGCTGCAGCCCTTTGAGTACAGTTAAACTGACTTATTCATTAGGTAGCGAGGTATGCTTTAGAGAAATGTCATGTATGAGTGTGTGTTTAGCATCACGCCCATATCTTATATCCTTTGCACTGAAGACTTTAGGTGACAGCACAAAAGAAAATGTCACAATGAAAGACTCTTTATGTCAATGTCTGAAGGACCAGTGGGAGTAAACCTCTTTAGTGATGACTACCTCCAACTCACTTCTGCTGATGAGTTCAGACATAGTAGAAGTATGGCCATTGACGATAGTTTATAGAGCTGCTGTTATTTCTATCCTCCTGAGATGGCAGGCTTTTTATGTTTTAATAGCAGAATAATGTGTTATGACAATATTAACACATTTGAATGAATAGTAACAGTTTTTACTGGACTGTAATATATGATCTGTTGGAATCAAAATATGATTTTGATCAGGGTTAACTAAAACTAAAGCTAAAACCATGTAGGGAAAAAAAACTTTTCACAAGTTTCAGTAATTTTGTTGTGTATTTTGTCATTTCTATTAGTTTTTTATAAATCCATGTCATTCTTTTGCATTTTTATTTAACTTTAATTTATTTTTAGTTATTTCAGTACTTCAAGTTAAACTAAAAGAAAATGAGCTGAAAGAAAAGTCTAATTTTTTATACTGGCGTATTTTATTTTTCTATACTGGTGTATTTTTTAAAAGTAAAAATAAAATACACCAGTATAAAAATGAGACTTTTCTTTCAGCTCATTTTCTTTTAGTTTAACTTGAAGTACTGAAATAACTAAAAATAAATTAAAGTTAAATAAAAATGGAAAAGAATGACATGGATTTATAAAAAACGAATACAAATGACAAAATACACAACAAAATTATTGAAACTTATGAAAATAAAAATAGCAAATATTATAAAGACTAATCCAAAATATTAATAACAAATAAAATATATAAATATATAGTATATAAATAATTAATCACGTTAATCACATCCAAAATAAAAGTTTGTGTTTACATATATTACATATATATGTGGGTGCATTATTTATATAATTATTTTATATATATAAATAGACACACATGCTTGTATAAAATATTTTCATGTATATACGGTATATATATATATATATATATATATATATATATATATATATATATATATATATATATTATATATAAATAATTTGTTTTCTTCAATATACGTACATGCATGTGTGTGTGTGTGTGTGTGTATATATATATATATATATATACAAAAATAATTATACACAGTGCACCCACATATATTAAGTAAACACAAACTTTTATTTTGGATGCGATTAATCGTGATTAATCGTTTGACAGCCCTAATATAAATGATACTAAAGTAAAACTTTTTTGGACATATACCATACAGGTGACAAAGGATGGTATGAATCATTAATTTATTCAGTATAATTCTCCCTCTCTGGAAAAGTGCATTTACTGCCCATTTTACTTCTGTAAAGTGACATATTTCAAAGTGAGATAAAGGAGAAAATTCAATGACAAATTACAGTAAAATATTATTTAATTAAAAAAATGTTGTAAAGAAATCCTAATAGCCTTAATATTGAATAAAAATATCCTTACATATATTTGCATAATTTAAAATATGTAATAAAAAAAATTATATTCTTCCTGGGCCAGCAGAAAAATTACCTTTTTGTTGAGCTCTGTAAATTATGCAAATTAAGGAATATATGCTACTTATATATTATAAATATTAAAGTAATAAATCACATGCATGTACTTGTTTACAGTAACAAGATTAGTCTACAGAGACATCAGCACATATTCGTTATTTGTAATGAACGTGTGTTGTGATTGAAAGAGTTTGTCTCTATGTGTGTGTGTCTTTGTGACAGAGGAAGAGGGGTGGAGATAGGAGGTTTTGACACACTCACACACACAATGAGCACCATTGAAAGCATCAGGGCTGAGCAGTTGTGATCTCTGAATTCCCAGCACATACTCAGACGCTTTTACACACTTAAGCTGATCAAATGAGCTGTGTGTGTGTGTGTGTGTGTGTGTGTGGAAATCCTCTTCCATAGCTAGTCAGCATATACTTAAACTAAAGAGGCTTGGACTAACAGTATAATGTCTGATTGTGTGCATCTGTTCAGGTAACCTCAGTAGCTTAAGCACCCACTGTGACTGTAGGAGGACAGGCAGATTTTCTGAGGTGTAAAGAGAGAGAGAGAGAGAGAGAGAATGGGAGAGAGAGACCTAGGGACAAAACAGAAAGAGAGAGATTACTTTAATCTAGGTCACAGAGGACCAGGAAGCAAATACACTCATTTACCCATGATTCACAGCAAGCTTTCTAACATGTTGCGCTGTCTCTCCCACTATATTCTCTTTTTTCTTCTTTTCCCTCTATCCTTATCCTATCCTTATAAAAAACTCCTGGTTTGCCTAGCTAGTTCGCTCTTAAGCGCACACCACACAGGGCATGTTAATAGTTCATATCTTTTGCAATGCTTGCGATATATGGGTTCCTCACTGAACTGAATTATTCACCAGTCTGACATGAAAAAGAAGAGATGCACACTTTACACACACTATATTCATTCAGAGAGCAGAGTTTTCAAACTGCCAGTTGGAGCTTAAATATCTCTCTCATAACACTTGCCACTCAGGTAACACTTAACTAGAGCTTACGTGACTGAAAGTGGTGAATATTTCATTTCTGTATTATAACACTGCCATTCTCGGCTATGTTATTGTATGTTTGAAAGTTTCAGAATTGAAGTTGGACTCTTGATGTGGTCTGAAGTCCTATGTAACAAAAAGTACCATATTTTTAGATAATATTTATAAATACCGTAGATGAATATAGTAATCATTATGATGCATACCAAAGATCTGAGATCTGCTAAAGGACTGAACATAAATGTAATGTGATCATGCTTTCTGAGATAACACAGTTGAATGGCACAGGCATTTTTAAAAAGGTCCTATAATGACCTTTTCACAAGATGTAAAATAAGTCTCTGATGTCCCCAGAGTGTGTATGTGAGGTTTTAGCTCACATATATTTTATTATAGCATATTAAAATTGTCACTTTTTGAGGGTGAACAAAAAGTTTTTGTGTGTGTCCCTTTAAATGCAAATGAGCTGCTGTTTCTGGTATTCACCTGTTTCCGGGGGCACTACTGTAAAAAATAAAGTGGGTGCAACTTCTGGTTAGGTCGCAGAAGTAGCATACCAATGGTATTTTGCGTGCTCTTTAGCGAAGAGGCTAAGTGTTTTTGGATAATGTTTTACCATTTAAACTAAGTCACAAACCTTTATGAGAGATGTCGTTACAGAGCTCAGGGACAACATGTGCGGTTCAGCGGTTGTACATAGGACCATAACCGGACTAAACTAATTCAGTGACAAATTTTATTATCCAACAATCTTGGACTAAAGATTTTAAGTGAAGGCTACTGTGAAGCAACATATTCAGAACATGAATGACACACAGTAAACATTTCATAGTATATATAATATATAGCCTATATATATATATATATATATATATATATATATATATATATATATATATATATTTATATATATATTTCTCACATCTGTGAGGCAAGTACACGCTGAATTTCGGTTCATTTATGAGGCGTCTTAATAATCAAGACGCTCAATTGTCTTTATTATTATCTGCTATATTTACTTATTATTTATTAAATCCAGGCAATTTGTAGATGAAACATTGATTAACATTAAGATACAATTAATACAATTAACTTTTTTAATAAAGGCTCAGTGCTTTCTAAAAGGTAAATATTTTTTTTGTGTCATGACCCTCATGTGTATTTCCTCATATTAAATATAAAATACATGTGTTATATTTTTCTTATGTCTGGACTCCTTTATTAATGGAATATTATATACAGTATATATATATATATATATATATATATATATATATATATATATATATATATATATATATATATATATATATATATATATTTATTTATAGAGAGAGAGAGAGGTTTCAATAGCCTAAATGCATTTTCTGAGAATTTATATTTCAGGTTTTGACTGCAAATGTCACGTCCATAATGCTGGAATCGCCCAATTTGAAATAATTTATCCTTAACTAGTTTTGTGGTGTAGGTCTATGAATTTTATTATGGTAACTTCAAATAATACAAACAATACAAATAGTAAGGATATGGTAGCTATATAAATAATATATATAAATATTAATGATTAATCGATAGTAGAATGAATGAATAAGTGTCGCGTCTCGCTTGTTTACTTTGCACCAGAAGACGCGCCCACTTTTGATGCAAGGCCTCATGGGACGTAGGAAACTTGTGGATAGAGGGCGGAGCTTCAAGAGCTCATGTGTTAGCAGTCCCGATTGCCTCACATAGACACACTGAAAATGTAAAAAAGTTTTATGTTCAAACCGGAGTCGTACAAAGATGGAAAGACTCAAGAAGAAGTGACAACGTAGAATGCAACAGGACATTTCTGAATGGTTAGTTGATGAATTTATGTAGCTGATGTGGAGTTACCTATCTTCTAGTCATTGATTAGCATATTCTGTCATGAAAATTTATGATTTGCGTTCGGAGCAGGGTTTATGTAAATGTTAGGGTTAGTGATGTCACTAATCCATGAAGAAGCTCATTGTAGTCACGTTGTAATCCTTAAAAAGCAATTTCTGTAAAAGAAAATATCAGTTTGCATTGAACTTTGAGTTCCTCATGAGTAGGTTTGTTAGCACAAGTGCAACGCAGGAGTGTACATTTGCGTAAACATGATTCTGGTTTTACATTCACACAGCAATTTTGAACGTTCTTGTACTTTTATTGTGGCTAAAATGATTTCTCCAAATATCCACATATAATGTCTTATAATCTGAGTAGGCTTTTGTGTTGTTTTGGTATGTATATTTGTGTGGGTGTTATTTAGAGTCATAGTTGCTATGGGAACAGTTGAGTTTGCCTTAGGCTGTTCTCATTCATAAACGAATTAAAAGCATTAAGAAGCACATATGCCACGAGAACAGCTAAAACCCAACAGCATGACATAAAACCTTTTAACCCTATTACTCACACAGCACAGTATGACTTTTATTAGAGGGCTGCTGAAAGGTGAAATGTGTAATGTTATTTTAATTATAAAAATAGCTGAAGACAGGCTGAATGGTGCCTTCCTGCACAAATCTTGCCGCCACAATGATTGAGGGTTGTGATTGTTTCCTTGATTGTTACTATATGGTTGAAAATGTGTTGAATGTTTTTTGTGTTGTTGTTAGGTGGTTATTCTGTGTGGTGGTTGCTTACTGGCCCAAAGTCTTTAGGTGAAGGTGGTTGCTTGCTGGCCCAAAGTCTTTAGGTGAAGGTGGTTGCTTACTGGCCAAAGTTCTCGAGTCTTTATGATAATATGATCCCTATATGGCTCCTTCAGTCTTAGGCTGTGGGAATATTTTGCCTGTTTTATTATATGCCAGGAAACAGTGACAGTGACCTCTACTCAACAAGCCAACTGATTTGTGGTAATGTTCATGTTCAAAGCATAAACAATGTGGCAAAATTTAATACTTAAAGGGTACATATCATGCTTTTAAATCATTCATTTTTACTTATAAATCATACATTTGTGGTCTATATAAAGCATAACTGCAATGCTTGGGTCTGAATTCCTCATTATTATAGCTCCACAAGCCCCTTTTCTACCCCTTTTCTGATGTGCTTCTGTGAGCAAGTCGTTTCAATGCGGCCCCTTTAAATAAAAAGGCGTACCGTCTTACCCCGCCCGCTTTCCAGGTCGCTGAGTTCACGGTCAGCTCATCTCAGGTTCAACTCTCCGCGTTCGGCCATTATTGTAGTTTGATAAGAGATACGAATTACTATAGCTTCAAAGAACGTTTTTATTCACACGTTAACAAAATGTCAACAACGGAAGACTTGTCCACCAAGCCTTACATATTCGAGCCAGAGCGAGCGATTTGAAAAAGATGACGACAACGAACCGTCTTCATATGGAGGCAGGTATGTAAGTTAACTATGTTGTGTTATTAGTGAAAGTTCGACTATTTCTCTTGTTAAAACAAGCACACTAAGATAAATGACTGCGGTATGATCTTACCACTAAAAATCTGTATTGATGATAATACGATAACTTACGTTTACAAAGCATCAGGAAACACAGCAGCTAAATGATAGAAGTCAATCGGCAAAGTTCTGTATACTGGCTGAGGTTGTTGAAGTGGGGATCCTTGAAGTGCTTCAGGTCACTACATCCAACAACCGAACATTTTGACTAGCCCTCTCGTAACTTCTGCATCATTGAGCTTGGACTACAAAATCGGAGCGAGAAATAATAATGGCGGATTGCTGGAAGTGTTGGACCGGTAGTCCGATGTCCTCCAAAACAGAATATAAAGATATAAACAAAGCACCTGAAGACAATAATTTCATCTTTTCTGTACATATAAACACTCCAAATCTACAACAAAATGCATTTAAGGGCTAAAAAAAGTGGATTTTGCATGATATGTCCTCTTTAAGTTTTGGGGTTGGTTCAAATCTCTAACTTTAAGTTATGAGCATTAGTACAGGGATGATTGTCTTAGATAGGGGATAAATCTCACAAAACCTGTAAAGAATTTCCAGGTCACACTCCAGGAAAAAAAGTCACATTTTACATTAGATTGAGACTGAATTTCACATTACTTTAATGGGAATTGAGGACTAAAGTGAGCTTAATTGTCCCTAAAATAATGTCATTATGCAGAATAATAAGGTCGTAAAAGTAGACCTTATTTATTCTTGCTCATGGTAAACCACACTGTGTAAACACGGGTCAGATCATTGCATATACTGTATTGCAAAGTGAGTTAGGAAGGTTACACCTGACAAGGCATGTTCCCAGGTGTGTGTGAAGTGGTAATCTGAGTCTTGTTTTCACCTGCATGCACACACCCTGGTAACCCTGACTTTACTGTTTCCATTAGTTTCAAAGCCGGTTTGTGGATCTGGTTGTATAATGTAGAAAGAGGCTTGAACAGATAAGAATGAAGTGAACTCCCTGTTGTGTCTTTTTCTCTGTCACTATCTGTCTGTCTGTGTTTCTCTCTGTCTCTCACAGTCTGTTTTTATGTTCTCAGCAGAACAGGAAGCCATGTCATAGGGTAGAAGATTTAGCACTGGAGAACATGACATCATCCAGAGGGAAAGGAAATGTGTGTGTGTGTGTGTGTGTGTGTGTGTGTGTAAGAGAGAGAATATTGGATGTGGACAAAAGAACAGGAAAGAAGGGCAATGGAATTCAACTTCAAGACAGTGTGATACAGTGTTGGCAGTTGCTGAATGGTGAGTCACCATCTGGTGGTGGGTAACCAAGGCTGCATGTGTGTGTGTGTGTGTGTGTTTGTAGACACAATGGAGAGATAGCTGTATTGTGTCTTGAGTGAAAGTCATTATGTGAGCTCTGTTGTGTCATAGTGTTTCAGGGCCAGTGATGCAGCACACAAGAGGGAGGGTGGATATGGGTAGTTAATGCTTTTCAAAGGAACAAGACTCTCAGAGACAAGTTCTCTAAGTCAATAAAAAAACCTTTAATATGTTTGTCGATCTCTTTCTCTTTCCATACATACAGTCTGCTCACTCAGACACAGATCCAAGATCTTTCCCACAGTCTGAGCAGCTGGTGTGCATGTCTGTTGTACAAGTCACTGAGAGACTAGGCGGTTCAGTCTTCTATTGTATTTATCTTTACAGAAAATGCTTAGTGTGAAACCATTAACATCAACATAATCTTTGCAACATTGAAGAATATATATATATATATAATTTAAATAATAATAAGGGCTGGGCAACGATTAATCGCGATTAATCACATCCAAAATAAAAGTTTGTGTTTACATAATATTTGTGTGTATACTGTGTATAATTATTTTGTCTATAAAAATTCACACACATGCATGTAAATATTTCAGGAAAATGTGTTATTAATACATAAAATAGTAATATTTATATTTTAATATAAATTATGTATAAATATATACAGTTGATACATGCAAATATTTATTAAAAATATACATGCATGTGTGTGTGTGTGTGTTTATTTATACAAAATAATTAAGCACACTACACACACATATATTATGTAAACAAACTTTTATTATTTGGAATGCGATTAATCACGATTAATCGTGATTAATCGCATCCAATTAATCGTGATTAATCGCATCCAATTAATCGTGATTAATCGCATCCAAAATTAATCGTAATTAATAGTAATTAATCGTGATTAATCGCATCCAAAATAAAACATTGACAGTAAATATATAATGTTACTAAAGATTTCTATTTTAAGTAAATGCTTTTTTTTCCAATTTCTATTTATCAAAGAATCCCGAAAATAAAAATAACAACACTCTTCACTCTTCCTCATTCCACAAAAATCTTCACAAAAATCTTAAGCAAGTGGTTTCAACATTAATGACAATGGGTGATTTCATTTTCCAAATTACATTTTAAAATATGTATTTTTATATATTTAATATTCAAAAACAACTTTTAAAATCTTGCTGACACCAAACATTTGAAGGTTAGTGTTCATACACACACACACACACATATATATATATATATATATATATATATATATATATATATATATATATATATATATATATATATATATATATATTAAAAGTTCAGATGCAAAAGCCTCTAAGTGCCATTTGAAATGTTCTTCTAAAATGACCATTTTAATCCAGCTTGTATATTTAAGTTCAGTAATTTCACTTAAATGGTAATGAAGATTACCTATTAATTGTCATTTAAGTGAAATTACTGAACTTAAATATACAAGCTTGATAAAAATGGTCATTTTAGAAGAAAATTTCAAATGGCATTTAGAGGCTTTTGCATCTGAACTCTTCATATATAGATATATAGTATTTATTTGATAAAGCCTTTTTTTGCCCTGATTTGCAGTCTGGATGAGTTGAACATTGTTTCTGAAAATCTGCACCAGTGATGGCCAATGTTTTTAAATCTGTTCAGATTGGTAGGATTACAGAGTGGATTAATGACATTGATTCTAGTTAAAATAAGATTTGCATCTCAGGCCAGTACAGTTTGGGTTGTAGTCCTGGAATAATTTACCTTTTTTCTTAATTTCAGGGACAGGTTTGCAAGGGTTAAAACAAGGATTTGCAAATTAAATTGAAAACGAAGGTTACATTTTGACCATGTGGATTATATGTTAATATTATTGTACAGATTACATGCAGGTTATGTGTTTTTTTTCTGGTAATTTTACTATATTACTTTAAAAGGATCAGTAATAAAATTCCAAATTGAGCTAGCATTGTAACACAAATGTTACAGTTTACAGTTGCATGGACTGACAGTGTCCACCTCTAGGCCATGTCGTGTATGAGTGAGTGATCAAGGATAAAAGTAGATTCCTGCCTTAGTCTGTTGCCACTCACTTCACATTATCATCACTCCCCCAACAACCAATCACAATCCACCTGAGCCTCAGTGTGGACTGGACCACCTTAGGCCACCAATAAAACCGTCTAGTTTGCGGTTGAATTAGAAGAGCGCATTTATTTGTGCCATTTATTGCATTCCAAGACATTCTTTCTGAATAACACTCAAAGAATCATATACAAAATGAACACATATACATAACCCCCTTCATAGCTACAGTACATGTGATAGAACAGTCTGTTGAAGCTAAAAATATCCCACAGTACAGCTGGGTTCGGTCCTCATGCATTACTTATGGGAGTTGACTCTTCCTCCTCTATTTTCCATTTTTCTTTTAATGTGGAAAATGCTCTTGAAAGAATGGTTTGTTTATTGGCCTCTCCTTATGAATCCATGCTGTTTGCTGTCAACATTTAAGTGTAATGGCCAATCTGATTTCTGTGGGATCATATATATCTTCATGTTATCTCTTTTGAAATCTTTACCCTTTAGGGGATGTGTTGAAATGAGCTTCAGCACGTATCATAACCAAAGCTCTCTCCATCCTGCATAATCCCACTAGATTACACATTCTGCTCTCTTTCACACTCACAAGCAGAATCCAGCATTAAATCGCTCAAATCAACTTGGCTGTCAGAATGTATAGAATGTGATGATCTTTTAAGATTTGGGTGTTTGGGTTTTTCAAAACAACTGTTCCTCCTTCATCAACTCCAATAATGCGTTCCTATTATACTTTATATTATTTAACATTACCATTAATACATTTGGGAGTTTCTAAGTTTCTTATGCTTGCCAAAACAGTAAAATTGTGAAGTATTATTAAAATTTTCTATTTTATGCAAAATTAAAATATTTCCATTGGTTGGATGTTTTGTGATCTAATGCAGTGTCATTCAAATTTGACTTTTTTGGAAGGCCACTGTATGTTGTGTAAAATTACAATGAAAAAACCCCAAAAAACTGCAATGATAAACCACAATTGACCCGAAAATAAAACGTGTTGAATTCATGCTGTTCAGTGTTTTTATATGGTAATAACATTATCTCTCTTTTTTAGGTGACATCACACAAAAAGGATACGAGAAGAAGAGGGCCAAAGTTTTAGCACCCTACTTAACACAAATACAAAGTAAGAACTAAAAAAAATATAACCCTGCTTTTCACCCTCCCATCTCCTTTTCTGCCATATTATCTCTCTATCCATTTTTACTCGGGTTGTCCACTGACTCATATGATAATGAGGTTATGAAACATCTTCTCAGGCTGTTTCTCTTGAGGTTGAATGGGTTTCCATCCAAAGTCCCTCTGCACTGCCTTCTACTGCTCAAATATAAGACTGCAGCATGAAAACATCATTGTCAGTCTCTGTTGCGAGATAGAAATTTAGTTTTATTCTGGAGATAGTTGAGATAACCACAGTTCTTTGCATTAATATTTCCCAATTTTTCTAGTCATTGACTGGATCTGCCAGTTTTAATGAAGTTCACTCTTATTATCTCTACAGACTTGGCTCCGCCTCCGGCATATGATGCACAGTCCCCTGGTCCAAGCTCCGCCTCCGCCTCGGCACCTGAACCTGAACCTGAACCCGGCCCGTCAAACTCATCCTCTTCACGTCACCGGCGCACACGGCGAACACACCGAAGCAGTGGGAACTCGAGATGAACGCTACAGATCAGGTTAGACCAGCTTGACAACTTTTTTCTGATACATTTTCTTTATCGGTTAATACAGTACTAGCCAGAATTTGACTCTTTTTTTGGGGGGTAATATACAGCCCAAGGCTTAACTAGAAACTTACTTATAGTGGTCTTTGCACTTTAAACTTGCATGGGGGAACGTTTTTCAATGCTGAACAAACCAATAGTATCCAGCTGCAGACCCGCAGCACACCAGTTTCAGAACCCCAGCGCCAGAACCGGAAAGTAAGGGGCGGGCTTACATTCTAACCAATACCAGCGCCAGGGCCGTAAGTGAGGGGCGGAGCTTAGGTTTGAAACCTAATAACGCCACCTGAACGTAATTCGGAGGGTATTTTACACATGAAACAGCTTTTATTGAAGATGTCCTACTCTCTACGTATGTATGTTATGATGCTACATAACAGTACAAAAAGCATTTTAAAACATTGATTTTGTGTAATATAATTGTATATCGTTTCAGTTATCTGTTACTTCCTGATCTTGATGGTGAAAAAATAATACTTGAAACTTATGGGCATTTTAATGTATAACAGTTTAATAATTTTAGCTAAGCAGTTTATACATACGTGCAGATTTATGAAGGTAAGACCTTAGTTTTTTTTATGAAGGAGTTAACTTTGTATAATAAAGCTTTGAAAGATAAAACAAGACAAGCTTTGGAGGTTTTCAAAACTATACACAGTTCGATAACTGATTAGACCTCTGTGATATTTTATGTTCTATTTATTTATTTATTGTGTTTACTAAAATCTTAAATTGTTTTGATATTGAAGATATGTAGCCTATTTGTAAAATGATTTTGATTGTTTAATAAAAAATAAAAGAAAAAAACGCACGGGTATTTTTTATAAAATATACTCTATTTCACAAGAACATGTGCAGCATGCATTTTTTTTTCGTGTAAAATAATAATGTCGAAATTTAAAAAAGAGAGAGAAAATTTGGCATTTTTTTAAACGAAACAATAAAAATGTATACACAATGACCAATTCAAACCATAGGCCTATTTTATCACAAAGATCTTGTATAAATTTAACTTGCAATGTATCAAATGAACTTACTCTCAGGCCAATTTTGTCCTTACATTCTTGCTAAAATAACTATAGTGCAATAATAATAATTCCGCCCTCCCTTACTTTCGGTTCTGGTGCTGGGGTTCTGAAACTGGGGTTCTGAAACTGGGGATCTGAAACTGGGGATCTGAAACTGGTGGTGCTGCGGGTCTGCAGCTGGATATATCTCGAACAAACGACACACTTCACCTATAATTTTTTTTATATAATTCCATACTTGAGATTTATGGGGTGTGAGGTTTACAGAGTGCCTCCAGATGGTAATATTTGCCTGTTCTCTGACCACATCCTTGCAAGAACTGTTTAGTCATCTGCCCTGGCAGTTGCACTTGGACAAAATGGTTGCCTAGATGAAATAGGTCACTGCGGATTTCTGTTTTTTTGTGGCAATAGAAAGATTGTAGTTTGCTTATTTGATCGTGTAGGTTGTTTGTTCAGTTTCTCACCACAGAAGTGTATATATTTTACTGTCCTACTGTTGTCATAGAGCATGTTCATGACCTTAATTAGTACCAACACTCTGAAGGGTGACAGCCTATTGGTTAAGAAGCTTTGCTGATAATACAAAAGTTACTGATTTGAATCGATAAAGGCAGACAGTTAATGAGATTCAAATCAGTCTTGTACTCTGGAACAAAGCATTTAGCCTCAGGATGTTCAAGGTTGACTTTTTCTGTCCCTTTGAATAAAATCATCTCACTAAGTGCAGATGTCCTTGGAACAAAACTGCCTCTTACAAGTTTTTTTTGTCTGTCTCAGATATCCACACCGAGGCAGTTCAGGCGGCATTGGCCAAGCATAAAGAGGAAAAGATGGCGCTGCCCATGCCAACCAAACGTCGGTCCGCATATGTACAGTCACCAATTGACAACTGCACCCCACCAGGTAATGTATACAAGCACCAAATAAAGAAATTAAGATATGTATTATCTTATATTTAATAGATAATAATAGTTAATCGAGATCTTACACTTTTCCTGTTTAAAATGGCTTGTATTTCGACGGCGTCAAATCCTTATGTATTTTATATAATAATCATGCAGGAAAGATTCCACCCATTATTACATTTTTAATTTTCTTTTCTTTTGTATTTTTCAGGGGTTTTTTTACATTTATTTAGCTACATTTAAATGTAATTATGTATATCTCATAAATATGTTTATCTAATTTTTATATCTTATAAATTATTATAATTTTAGTTAATTTTTAATAATATATATACAGTGTTGGGTAATTTACTCTAAAAAAGTAATTCATTACTAGTTACTAATTACCTCTTCAACAGTGCAATTAGATTACTGTACTAATTACTCTCTTTAAAAAGTATTTAATTACTTTTAATTACTAATTACTTTCAAAATCCCATATCAATCTCAACCAGCTGAATAATACAAGGATAGACATGAATCTGTTTTAATTCTTTCAAATAAATACTATAAAATTGCATGAATTATCCTTAAACTGACCAAGGTGGAGAAGGTTACATTATAAAAACATACTTTTTAACATCAGACAATACATTTTGATGTTAAACCCACTATTGTTTTATGTCTGATCTCATGACATTTCACACTTTTTTCATACATATTTTACAATAATTCATACGAATTTGTACGAGTGTGGTCGTACTATTTAGACACCTCATAAAATGCATACGAATCGCTGTGAGATCGGATTGATCTTTATACAGTATTTATCTCAATTACATCAGAAGTAACTGTAATTAAATGACAGATAAATGAAGAGTAATCCCTTACTTTACATTTTCAAAGGAAGAGTAATTAAATTACCGTAACTAATTACTTAGTAATTAGTTACACCCAACACTGTATATATATAATGTATGTTCATCAGTTAAAATTGGTAGCAAAAATTATGAAATGTAGCAAATATTGATCTTTTGGTTTGGTGACAACAGCATTTACTTTGGATCATTTAAAAAAAATGGTTCAATAGTTGGTTCAACCTTGTCTTTTAATTTCTCTTTCTCTCTGTCAGACTCCTCCTCTTCCTCTGACGATGAGGCCGTGTCAAGTGAAAGTGCAGGGCCTCAGCAGTCTCCAGACACCTGGATTAATAGCTCTCTGCACGGCTCCTCCACCTCCTCCTCTGCCTCCTCCACTCTCTCTCATGGGGAGTCTCGGCCCACCCAGGCCCCTCAGCCTCAGTCTCAGCAGGTCCCACCTCCACCCGCACCTATCCCACCCACCCCACTCCCACGCAGCCCTCAGCCCTGGCCGAGGCCCTCGCTCAGACACGCATCGGTGAGTCACCAATGCCCCAAACACTTTGTGTCATTGTAAATACACTTTTGATTTTACCATTTGGTTGTAAGTCATTTTTGTAGCATAACCTTGTTTTCATTGCTTCATTATTTCTATATTTTCTTCTGCCCAATGTTTCATTTCTGTTCATTTATATCTTTTGTGACTGTCAGTGAGAAGAATAGGAAGAGGTAAAGTCAGAGTGTTAGAAATCTTTCACCTTGTCCTGTGTGTTTAAGATTTGTTGTGAGTTACGAATATTATCTACCCCTCCACACGCTCCACCCTTAAGCCTCTGCCCCACCTGTGTGTTTAAAGCCTATGAATGATTGGTCTGTAAATGAAAAATTAATAAAGGTTCTCAGAAATCTGGATGAGCTTGTTATGTGGTTCAGGACTAATCATCTCAGGACTTAATACACACTGTACTTATTTAGAGAGTGTGCTTTTCCTGCTCATTACATACCCTGAGTGTGTGTGTGTGTGAAATTGTTAAGAGATGTAGACAGTAACTGTAGACAGCATGCAGACTGGGGTTAGCCAAAAGGAACTAATGAACTCATGTTTGCATTAGACTTGAAACAGAATATTCTGTAGGCTATGATGTTATATTTTTGGTTAATGATATGTTTCTCTGCCCTCACAGCCTTGGTCTACAGAGGCAGAGAAAGTTAATTCATTTTGATGAAAGATTATGAAAACAATGATGTATGATGATGATGATGAGACACAGTAAAACCCAAGACAGTTATGTAAGATATAACATACAGTCAGTTGATCATTAAGGCAAAATAAACCTTGACGGGGTAATCAATATTGTATCACCCTGAAGAGGTTCATTTGGGGATAATGAGCGAGTGACTGTATCTCTTAAATTACACGTCTACTTAAAATAAATAAATCAAATAACATTAAATATTATTTTGAGTTTATGTTACTTCATAATGGGAGAAGAAAGAGACTGCAGAGTAATATGAGAGTTTTTGAAAGAAATATATTGCTCACCAAGGATGGATGTATTTAATCAGAAATACAGTAAAATATTTATATTGTGCTTACATTAGAACTTAAAAATATGTGTTTGATTTTAAATTATTATAAAATATAATGTATTTCTATTATAGCAAAGGTGTATTTTCAGCATCATTACTCCAGTCTTCAGTGTCACATGATTTTTCATAAATCATTCTAATATGCTGTTTTAAAAAATAAATACATATATTTCTTATTATTGTCAGTGTTGAAAACATCTGTGCTGCTTAATATTTGCTGAATAAAACTATGTAATTATATACAGGTATATACAGTATGCATGTATGTATCCACAACTTTTAACGGAAGTGTAATATTTGAACACAGAATGATTAATAAATCAGAAGTATTTTAGAAATCCATATAATAATAGCAAAGTAAATACTAAACACTAAATAGTTTGATTTCATGTTACATTCAAATATCTTTGGCCTTATCACTATTTTACACAATTGAAGGAAGCATATAATGAAAGCTATGGAAGCTTGTTTCCGCCATATATAATGAAAAATAAAAAAGATATTTGCGACTTTTTATCTCACAATTCTGACTTTTGTTCTCACAATTCCGAGATTTACATCTCGCAATTCTGACTTTATTTCTCAGAATTGCGAGATGTAAAGTCGCAATTGTGTGTTATAAAGTCAGAATTGTGAGATATAAAGTCAGAATTGTGAGATATAAAGTCAGAATTGTGAGATATAAAGTCAGAATTGTGAGATATAAAGTCAGAATTGCGTGATATAAAGTCAGAATTGTGTGTTATAAAGTCAGAATTGTGAGATTTAAAATATTCTGAGGGGGAAAAAGAATTAGCCTGTTGACTCGGAATTGCGACTTTTTATCTCACAATTCTGACTTTTTTTCTCACAATTGTGAGTTTACATCTCACAATTGTAAGAAAAAAGTCAGAATTGTAAGATAAATAGGGCCCTATAATTAGGCCCTAACAGTAAAGGGTAAAAAAAATGAATTCCCAAAAATTAAAACGGAAAAAACGGAATTTGCAAAAATTAAAACGGAAAAAACGGAATTTGGGAAAAAATAAGATGGAATTTGGGAAAAAATAAAACTGATTTTATAGGACCCTAGATAAAAAGTCGCACTTCTGTCTTTTTTCTCAGAATTGCGACTTTATATCATGCAATTCTGACTTTATCTCGCAATTCTGACTTTATATCACGCAATTCTGACTAACGCAATTGTGAGATAAAAAGTTGCAATTATTATTATTATTTTTTTTAATTCAGTGGCAGAAACAAGCTTCCATAGAAAGCAGTCCTGAATAGACATAGTTTTACACAGACTCTTTAAGGAATAAGTTCACTATTGAATTGAAAAATCAAAAAAGAAAGAAAGGTGAGCTTTTCCTTTATGAGCTAGGGAAAATATCTTTAAAACTTTGAGGGTTGATTATCAGTGAGTAATAAGTGTTATTTTGACCAGATCCAGGAGGAGGAGTCGGACCTCCTGATGTGCCGTCCCAAGCTCAGGCCAGAGGCTCTCGTGTGGATCTGTGCCTCCCAATCGCCGGTGCGAGGCATGAGTCGAGGACAGAGCCGGTCCAGCATGATGGAGACAGCAGACGGTACTGAGTGTGCGCGGCGCATGTGTGTGTAGAGGAAAAGAAAGAGTAAAAGAAGAGAGATAAAAACAGGAAACATGTATTTGTTGTGTGCTGCATTAGACATACATACTCTGAAAATGTATGTAACACTTTAAGCGCCTTTTCATAACTTTCTTCTCATGTCTCTCAGAACTTTGTGTTAACATCTTAGGAGAAACATTTCAATAAGTCTTTATGAATGCTGTTTTCGATTGCTTCGTTAATCGCATCCCATTTCTTTTTTCTTTTCCACCTTTATCCACTTGTGTCATGTTGCTTTTCTCTGTCAGTGAGAAGAATAGGCAGAGGTAATGATTGGTCTAGACATGTCCCGTAGGTCAGACTTTAAAGCTGTGTGTTTGTGTTTGTATACTGTATATGTGTTACATACAGATAGTGTGAACCAGAGTGACACCTTGTTAGGAAATAAATAGATAATAGTAGATCACTCATCCCTCCATCTCTGCTTACATGTGTGTTTTACTCAGTCCTGATCCTTCATAACACATTAGGGCTGATTTAACAGGTGAACCAGTGATATTTAAAGGAATAGTGTAAATAATTTACTCAACCTCATGTCATTCCAGTTGGTCACTCTCTTCTATGCTGTACAATAAATACGCACTGAAGATTCAGAAAGATGCAAAAGCATCACATATGTATCATAAAAAGTCAACATGACTTTAGCACTAAATTCATAAGTCTTATCATTTTTTATATTGATAAATACAAATATATCAATATAAAGAAGTAATCATACACTACCATTGAAAAGTCTGGGGTCATTAAGATTTATCTGATTCAGTAAAATCAGTAAAACAGCAATATTGTGATATTTTTCCAATTTAAATAGTGATTATCCTATGTAATTATCCTAATATGCTGATTTGGTGTTCAAGAAACATTTCTTATTATTAAATGTTAAAAATAAGTTTCTAGATTTATTATCTTATTTTATTTTTTGCATCCTTTGCTGATTAAATCTATTGATTTCTTTAAAAAAAATCTCAGTGACACCAAACATTTGAATAGTAGTGTATATGTAATTTCAATAATAAGTTTATAATTTTACATAATTATAATAAGTTCAATTTGATCTATAAGCCATTGTATATTAGGATATCTTTGGACCAGGACTGATAAATACCACTATAGGAGAGTAAAATACATGGATATTCATGTACACATATAGTTGTGATTTACGAATTCCCAGTTCAGTTGAAAGTGTGCAGGAGTGTGTCTTTGTTCGTCTGTCTCATCCCACCCTACCTGACCCCAATCCTGGTTTAGGTGTTCCGAGTGTCCAGTCGTGTGTCCACAAAGATCCAGCAGCTGCTAAACACGCTAAAACGACCAAAAGCGCCCGCCACTCAGTGAGTTCTTCATGGATGACCAAGAGGAGATCGTGGAAGGTACACCAGGATAAATTCCAGTCCTCGCCATTTCTCAGACACACTCTGAAAGAATGGTGGATTAATGTAGATCAATGTGTTTCTTCCTCCTCAGTTCCTCAGGCAGATCCTAACACCCCTAGGCCAGAAGGCCGGCAGATAATCCCAGTGAAGGGGGAACCGTTGGGTGTGGTCAGTAACTGGCCTCCTGCTCTTCAGGCAGCATTAACTCGATGGGGTGCCACTCAGGGCAAAAGCCCTGCCCTCACAGCTCTGGATATCACAGGAAAACCACTCTATACACTTACGTATGGTAAGACTGAGCTAGGTCACCTGCAAAGCACTTATCTTGATTGAAAGCAGATGCTGGGATCGGCAAGAAAGGTCTATGGGCTGATTGGTGTGTGATTGACAGGGAAACTGTGGAGTCGAAGTGTAAAGCTGGCCTACACTCTCCTCAACAAGTTGGGAGCCAAAAATGAGCAGATCCTCAAACCAGGAGAACCGGGTACAAAAACCAACAACTCTTTTTCATTTAAGACCATTTCCTGATAATATAACTCAGTTTATGACAAGTTTGTGCACATAAACCATCTTTAACGTAGTTTATAATATTTATAAAACAATTAAGCTTTTATTTTAGTATTTTGAGTTTTCCTTTTATTTTTAGCCTACGTTTTAATAATTTTTTGTGCTTGTGTTGTGCGTTTTTTTCTATTTAGCTTTTTTTTAATTCAGTTTCATTTTAGTAATTTTAGTTTTTCCACTTTGTTTGTTTCAGTTAGTTGCTAAAGTACATGGTGGCAGGGAAATAAACGAGATGGGAGGACAAATAATAAGATAATGCTTTTGCGTTCCTCTGAGGAACTTTGCGTTCGCTTGCAAAAACTTTGCATTCGCTTTTTGTGAGGGAACTCAAAGTTTTCTGGGGAACGCAAAACATTTGCGAGACAATGCCAAAGCATTGACAATTGTTTTTCCTCCATCTCATTTTTATCATTTTAGGGGCTCTGTATTAAAGCAACATTTCTAGTTAATTTCTATTAATTTCTAGTTGATTTCTATTAAATATGTTGTTTTATTCCTGCCTTATTTCAATTAAGAAAATTACTGAGAACACAATAACAACACTGATGTCAACACTCTATTTTAGAAAAATGCTGCTGTTCCTCTTTAATTATTTGCAAGCAATGTTTTATTATTTGACCCAGGTGGCGCTTGGTGTATCCTAACAGTGACCCTGGCATGTTCTTGGGTCGCATTTTATGGCTGTTTGTTGGCAGAAGTCATTCCTGTGCCCATAGAGGTTCCACTATCCCGAAAGGTAGCCACTACTGCTAAATGGAGAGCTAACAATTCATATTGCAATTGTTGTCAAAATGTTTTCCGTGTGTTTACAGGATGCGGGTAGCAGCCAAGTAGGTTTTTTGTTGGGTAGCTGTGGGGTGGGTCTGGCTTTGACAAGTGAGATATGTTTGAAGGGTTTACCCAAGACCCCCACTGGAGAAATATTACAGTTTAAAGGTCAGAGACTTTACAGATGCAAATTACATCCATTTCTTGTCAAAAGCCAGTCAGTAATGAGACATTTATAATGGATCTAATACTAGTTGGGTTTCTGACAGGCTGGCCCAGGTTAAAGTGGGTGGTGACAGACTCCAAATACCTCACGAAAGCCTTCGAAAGACTGGCAGCCTCATATCCCAACAGCCAACACTGACACGGCATACATCGAGGTAAGATCATGTGCTTCATGTGATTCTGTGTGTGTATGTTTGTTGAATACATATATAAATCTCCTCCATTCTTTCTCTCATGCAGTATAAGGCCAGTAAGGAGGGCACAGTGATGGGTGTTGCGGTTTCAGAAAGTTGCCATGTTAACACATTGCCAGTCACTCACTCAGGCCTGTAGCTACTGTGAGGGTGAGTGATGCTGTTGCTGTGGAAACACCATCCTTTAGTTGCAGTTACACTAACCCAAAGAACTAGCTATGAAGGTTTTCACACTGCTTGTTTGGAGATGTAACGGAATGCGTCTGCACGCAGGTGAGACACTGGTGAATGTTTTGGACTTTAAGAAGGACATGGGTTTGTGGCATGGAGTTCTCACGGTGAGTGACAAAATGTGTATGTGTCATCAATGCTATTACTACAGATTTATTAAAGGGATACTCCACTCTTTTGGAAATAGGTTCATTTTACAACTCCCCTAGAGTCCCGTTTTCTGAATCCATTCAGCCGATTTTCTGATATTTAGAAGAATATCAGTAACCAGACAGTTTCTGATCTCATTGACTTCCATAGTATATTTTTTTCCTATATGGAAGTCAATGAGACTAGAAACTGTCTGGTTACTGATATTCTTCTAAATATCAGAAAAAGACAAAAAAAAAACGGTAAAACTGCAACTGTTTATCTCTAGGGAGTTGTAAAATGAGCCTATTTCCCAAAAAGGGGAGTATCCCTTGAAGATCTAGTGCATTAAATTTTATAACGATTTAGGGCATGCATCACGATATGAACATTTCGGCCAATAACCAATAATTCTTTATATTTGTAAGCCAATAACCAATATATTGGACCATAAGTCTTTCAAATAATTTTTGAGAGGCTGATTACAAAAAACAAGTCTCACCATTAAAATCTATGTCCCAAGCACACAATTATATTGATGTTCTCATTATAATGTTATGTAGGCTATAAGACAGACTTGGCACTGCACATGTATTTTTTGTGACTCTAATCAGATTTTCAAGCAATTTAAAACCATCAGGGGGAGCAGTGTGCATCTGAAGTGTCTCAGCTAAAATATAATATGTTAATATATCAGACACATTTTTATTAAGCCAGTAACAACTGAACATTTATCAGCCAGATACCATATAGTGGCCAATATATTGTGCATTCTTAAAGGAGTAGTTCACTTTTAAAAAACTTTTGCTGATAATTTAATCTCCTGTTTCAAACTCCGTTCATCAAAAATGAACAAATCTTTTCTGAGTCAATTCATTCATTTCGTTCTTTGAATGAACCAAATGATTTGAAAAAAGATTTCATCATAATGAATGAGTTCTGAACAGGAGGGTCACAAACTTGGATCACAGAACAAAGCAAGGCAAGCATTTGAGCTTATAAAACTTAAACTTTGTTATTTATTTTTGAAATGAGTGATCGTTTTGCTTGATAAGACCCTTATTCATCATCTGGAATTGTTTAAAGCTCTTTTTGAACAGTTTGCAGTTTGCACTGAAACCTTGATCTTGAACCGTTTGGTTACCCAGTAAAATACATTATATGGAGAAAATCCTGGAATGTTTTCATCAAAAACCTTAATTTCTTTTCAACTGAAGAAAGAAATTGACATGGATATCTTGGATGACATGGGGGTGAGTAAATTATCAGCAAAAGTTTTTTTAAAAGTGAACTACTCCTTTAACAATGATGTGTACTTTTGTATTATTTGCAATGTAAATAATATAGCTAGTTTTTTCAATAATAAAATCTCAGTAAGGAGTATGTACTTTATTGTATGGTCCTAAAATAGGCTAATTACTGTTTTATTTTCATTTTTTGTTTTGGGGTAAAATGTACCCGGCAGTTTTCACCCAATAACATCTGTGTGTGTTTCAGAGTGTGATGAAACCGAATCCACACCATCAGTGTTCCATATGCAGTAATGAAGGCCTGTCCACTGTCCTGGGTTCAGAGAGTTCACATACACAAAGGTACAAGACCAAATATATGTCTGTCGTCTCCACGCATTTGTTTGGATGTGATAAACGTCTGTGTTTCTACAGCACGTATTGCCTTGGTGAAGTGTCGTGACCTGCATTGGGCGATGATGGCTCACCGAGATCAGAGAGACACCAGTCTGGCCTCCTTGCGCATGCTAATTGTTGCTGATGGAGCCAATCCTTGTGAAGTTACGGCTAACAGGCCTCCTGCAGAGACTTCACGGGAGATGATGTTCATTTAATATGTATATATAACGATTTCACTTTTTTTGTCTCTCTGTATCTCCTTCTGTCTCAGGGTCGGTTTCATCATGTGATGCATTTTGAACGTATTCCAGGCTTATGGTTTGAAACCAGAGGTCATCTGCCCGTGTGCTACATCACCCGAGGCCATGACGGTTGCCATTTGCAGGTATTTCACTTTTAGACAATCCCATTTTGAATGACATTTAGTATTTGTTCTCTGATTGTGTGAACTTTCTCTCAGGCCTGGTGTCCCCGGTGCACCTCTCCCTGCGAGAGCCATCCTGTCCATGACTGGGCTGAGTCATGGGGTCATCAGGGTCAACACTGAAGACAAGAACTCTGCTCTCACCGTCCAGGATGTGGGACATGTCATGCCTGGAGGTTGAATTTTTTGTGTTCTTGTGTGTATGCTATCAAAGTTTAAAATGTGTCATATGTGCATGCCTGAAGTCAGTATGTGTGTTTATGTGTGCTTTAGCATTGATGTGCATTGTGAAACCGGATGGGCCACCCATGCTGTGTAAGACCGATGAGATCGGGGAGATCGTCTGTGAACTCTCGTGCTGGTGGAACCATGTACTACGGCCTGTCTGGAGTCACTAAAAACACCTTTGAGGTATGGCGATCGACTTAACATTCTCATACACAGACGAAGATAAAACTTATTTATAAACATATTTTTATGGTGTCTCACAGGTGATCCCAGTCAATGCTAGTGGTGCTCCTATTGGTGAAATCCCATTTGTGCGGTCAGGATTGCTGGGTTTTGTTGGACCGGTAAGAGTGTGAAAGAGGAAAACAAGAGAGGAACAGTGTAATTTTTCATGTGTTAAAATCAGGGCTGTCAAGGTTAACATGCGATTAAACTCGATTTCGCCTCTGCGTTTGCAATCAGATAATTTTAAGTCGCTGAACTGTAAACTTTTTAAGTCCAATAATCCAGTAAGCAAATTTATTCAAACAATCATTCAAACAATCAATCCAAAACAGGACTAATGTAAAGAAAACCATGCTGATTACAGCAGAGATGGCAGAGAGAATAGAAGTGAATCAGTGAATTATTCATTCCAGTGTGTGTTTTGCTTTAAAACACGAGCTCTGTCATATTCTGTCATTGTTTCTGAAGAGCGTGATCCCAAATGCATCATGCTGTGTAAAACACAGACTGAACGGGACAACAAAACATCCCACTGCTGTTTGGCCAGATGATACGCAAACTATGTTTCTATGCTGGATAAAGCAAACCAGCTAGTAATGTTTTGATGGATGAGGATTGCAATCAAGGTAAAGATGATTGCGGTGACATACAGGAGTCATACTTTAAGTACGTGCGAGGCTGTTACCGTATATTGATGCTCAAACATGTGATCCTGTTCGTTATCGCAACTTGACTTGTCCAAAATGTAAGCAATCTTTTTGCTGTTGCATTGTCCACAAACTATACACACTGAATTGTGAAAAAAAAACCCTGTAATTCTGTTTTTTCATGTTCAAAAATTAAAGTGTTAAAGGGATTTGATATGTTTTAGCTTACCTCAAGGGCATCCAAGATGTAGGTGTCTTTGTTTCCACAGTATTTTCAATTTTGATATTTTTAGGTCCAACCGTTCTTGTCTGTCAGTCATATAATGGAGGTTTATGGGGTCCACCTCAAAGAGCATTCACAGAGAAGTCCCAATTAAACATGATTTAATGACTCGTAAATGTAATTACACATTGATGGCCTAAGATATGAAAATGAGCGGTTTGTGTGAGAAAACGAACAGTATTTATATCGCTTTTGCCTCTTTTAACCACAGCCACGTCCAAGTGATCTGAAGGCATGGGCGCTTCGGTCTGCGCAAGTACCGCAAGCACCGTTTGTGTTCGTTTTCTCACACAAACCGCTCGTTTACGTGTCTTAGACCATCAATGTGTACTTACATTTATGAGTCATTAAATCATGTTTAATTTGGACTTCTCTGTGCATGTTCTTTGAGGTGGACCCCATATACCTCCATTATATGACTGACAGACAAGAACAGTTTGACCTAAAAATATCAAAATTGAAAATACTGTGGAAACAAAGACACCTACATCTTGGATGCCCTTGAGGTAAGCTAAAACATATCAAAAATTAATTTCATAGTGAACTATCCCTTTAAACAAGATGAATATTCTTAATTTCACCATTAAAAGGGTGTGCTTATTTGTGATTATAAATTGTAATCTATTGACAGCCCTAGGTAAAATCTATTTCTTCATCTCTCCTTCTCTCCCACAGGGTAGTCTGATATTTGTGGTGGGTAAGAATGAGGGCTTGCTAATGGTTAGTGGTCGTCGTCACAATGCTGACGATCTAGTAGCGACAGCACTGAGCGGTGGAACCAGTCAAAAACTGTGTACAGAGGCAGGTGAGGGAATACACAGAGCGACATTTAGCTCTTAACCTTTGTTTTAAATGAGAAATATATGTTAATCTGATGTGGGTGTGTGTTTTGTAGAATTGCTGTGTTCTCAGTGACTGTGTTCTTTGATGAGAGGATAGTAATCGTAGCTGAGCAAAGGCCTGATGCCAGTGAAGAAGACAGCTTCCAGTGGATGAGTCAGGGTTCTGCAGGTACACACATATTTAATGCAGTAATAATAAAATTGACGGTTTTATACTTTAAAAATGCACCTGTGATTGAACTGCCAATATGTGCAATTGACTTTACCATGTTGTGGAACATTCAGTGTTGAGTGGCTTAATTGCTCATATACAACATTTACTTCATTGTTTAGTTTAACACACAAAAGTGATAATCCTTTATGTATGCTTTATTTATTTATCGGTGGTTTGTGTATTGTTTACCGACTACAGGCAATTGACAGTATTCATCAGGTTGGATTATATTGCTCTTGCGCTGGTTCCTGCCAACACCCTGCCCAAAACTCCCCTGGGGGCATTCACATCTCAGACACCAAGCAACTCTTCCTTGAGGGGGCGCTGCACCCCTGCAACATCCTCATGTGCCCCCACACCTGCGTTACCAACATGCCCAAACCACGTCAAAAACAACCAGGTGTGTATGAAGGGATTAAAGGTGTAGTTCACTTTAAAAAACAACATTTGCTGATGATTTGCTCACCCCATGTCATCCAAAATGTCCATGTCTTTCTTTCCTTTAGTCGAAAAGAAATTAAGGTTTTTGATGAAAACATTCCAGGATTTTCTCCATATAATGGACTTCAATGGGAACCAAATGATTCAAGGTCCAAATGAGAGTTTGAGTGCAACTTCAAAAGGCTTTAAACAACACCAGACGATGAATAAGGGTCTTATCAAGCGAAACGATCAATCTTTTAAAAAATAAATCACCTTGCTCTGTTCTGAGATGAGCGTTCATGAGTCATGACTTCAAACTTGTTCATCAAAATGAACAAATCTATTTTCGAAGTCATGACTCGAAGGGTCCTTTTCATCGTCTGGTGTCGTTTAAAGCCCTTTGAAGCTGCACTGAAACTCTCATTTGGACCTTGAACCGTTTGGTTCCCATTAAAGTCCATTATATGGAGAAAATCCTGGAATGTTTTCATCAAAAACCTTCAGTTCTTTTCAACTGAAGAAAGAAAGACATGGACATCTTGGATGACATGGGGGTGAGTAAATTATCAGAAAAAGTTTTTTTAAAAGTGAACTATTCCTTTAAATGGAGATCTTGGTGGTGAGAGAACCTTCAAATCTAGTGATAAAATAAATCTGATGGGTGTAAAATGTTGTCCTTTTATGTCTTTCATAGTCGGTGTTCGGCCCTGCATCCATCATGGTGGGTAATTTGGTTGCTGGGAAAAGAATTGCACAGGCTGCAGGCAGAGATCTGGGACTCATAGAAGACCGAAGACCTGGTCAGGAAGGTAAACTCAGATTTTGCATTGTATTGTGAGGTCGTATAGCAGGATAATAAATAATGCAGACAGATTATTTTAAGCTGTTTATTTGAAATGCACTTTGTGGTATTTTAATGCTTTCGTGTCGGATGCAGCTGTGTATGTGGCCTACAATGATGGTAAGCACTGTGATCATTATGGCACAATCACATGCACAAGGGCATGATATTCATTTAATGTGTTATTAATGTTATATTTGAAGTTATTGTTGGTGAATTGTCTGTCTTGCCTTTTTAGCATCAGTTCCTTACAGAGGCTTTACAGTGGAGAGCACAAACAGATCCTGACCATACGCTTTATGTACTTTTAAATGCCAAGGTAAAAAAACTCTAACACATTCCAAACAAATAGTGAAAGGACTATTTGTAAAAGTCCCCAGTGAGAAGTTCTGATTTGTTGACCGATAATGTGTTTTCTCTCTCTCTAGGGAGTGGCAGTGTGTACAGCTACATGTGTTCAGCTTCATAAAAGAGCTGAGAAGATTGCGGCTGCTCTCATTGAGAGAAGTGGTATTAACATTGGAGAGAATGTGGTGCTTTTGTATCCACCAGGTAAATCACACACTATGTTCTTTGTTAAGACTGTTATTTAAGAACTGGACAATTAAAAACTGTATAGGAGTGAACAGCAAAGTCATTGGTATTTAACACCTGGGTGAGTAAATGAGGATTTAACTTTCATCGATGTGCTATCCCTTTAAAAGGAAAAGCAGCAAAAAACAATTACTATAAACTATTAATACTGTTATATATATTTTTTTCAGTAATTGAAATAAAGCTGAAATACATTGATTGAATTTTTAAATAAATTGGAAAAAACGTTACCGTAAAAAAAAAAAAAAACTTTAATTAAATTTAATTAAAAAATTTTGCCTTGGCAAAAAACTTAGATGAATAAGTTTTAGCTGAAGTACTAAAAGTTAACCTGAAACAAAAAAAATTATAATCTAAATGGAAATATAAAAACAAAAAAATATATAAAAGAATAATATATCAATAGAAGCAAAATATGAATCAATATTATAAGTGTGTGTGTGTGTATATATATATATATATATATATATATATGAAGAGTTCAGATGCAAAAGCCTCTAAATGCCATTTGAAATTTTCTTCTAAAATGACCATTTTTATCAAGCTTGTATATTTAAGTTCAGTAATTTTACTTAAATAACAATTAATAGGTCATCTTCATTGCCATTTAAGTGAAATTACTGAACTTAAATATACAAGCTTGATAAAAATGGTCATTTTAAAAGAAAAGTTCAAATGGCACGTAGAGGCTTTTGCATCTGAACTCTTCATATATATATATAGTATATTTTGTGTCTGTGTCTGTGTGTAATAGAGAGAAAATGAGCAATAAAAACGTATTTATTTCTGTTTTGGCATAAATAAAGAAAGAAAAGAAATTTCCAGTGCATATGAATTGTCTGTGTGTGCAGGTATAGATCTGATCGCTGCGTTTTATGGCTGTTTGTACGCTGGTTGTATTCCTGTCACCGTGAGGCCTCCACACCCACAGAACCTCTCGGCCACTCTGCCCACTGTCCGCATGATTATCGATGTAAGTCTGTGTGTTGCATCTGTTAGACACGTTCATTGGTTTTCCTTTAACTGCTTGGTAGTATTGTTAACTTTTGTTGCATCTCTTCTGGTTTCCTCAGGTCAGCAAGGCTGCTTGCATTCTCACTACTCAGGTTTTAACAAAGATTCTCAGATCTAAAGAAGCAGCAGCTACAGTCAACATAAAAACATGGCCCATCATAATAGACACAGGTAACAAACAATGGTCAATTGTTCTTTGTTAAGAGACAAATGGCTGTATGTGTTCGTGTTGTCCGTATCTCAGGAGATCAAAGTATCTGAGGTTCTGTTTATTTTATAAAGACATAAAATATGTGCGCATACATGTTGCTGGTTCATGTTTGGGGCACTAGAGTGTATGAAATTTGTCTATAAAAACTTGAAACATGCTTACTCCAGTCCGGATATGAAATGTGATCTGCATTGCGAGTGTAAACTCATTGTGTCGTTCCATGCAGAAACCGCACTGTTGTTACATATTAAATGTAGTTACAGTCAGATTTTCCATGTGTTGGTAGTCAAACACTTTGTAGTTACTGTACTAAGGAAACATACACATACAACACATGTCTAAAGAACAACAATGAGCAGAGGTGAACAAACGGAAACGGTCTTTTGTGACATTTGAATTCTCCACTGTAATACGATCTCATGCATAATACAGTGCAGTGATTAGATTAAAAGAGTTCATTCTCATGTTTAATGCAGAGAATAGCTCAGAAACTGACGACTCTCCAGCCACGACAGCCAATACCAGTTACACAAATACCTCACATTTCTTGACATTGGTTCAACTTTGCCCTTTTAAACCAAAATAATGATTCCCCCCGTCTAAATAGAAACACAAGTGCTACAGTATTTGCATTTTGCAGCCTGTACATATCTGTTAAAATCTATAAGGAATAAAAACTTTTTTTTAATTATTCAAACTTCACATGGTTGGCGAGCTTAGAAATGTATTTGTATGTGGAAGTTTAACATTCATTTTTCTTTTTTTTTGTCCCAGATGACTTGCCTCGCAAACGACCTCCTACAGTCTACAAACCGCCCAATGCTGAGATGATCGCCTATCTGGACTTCAGTGTCTCAACCACAGGCATGCTGACAGGAGTGAAGGTGAGATATCTCAATGGGTGTGTTTCATCTCTGTTCAGGCAGTTTTGGTGACATTTAATTCTGGGATCATTGGATAACTGATCAGAGGTGTTTTAGTATTTTGCTAATTATATAGTGCTGTTGTCCAAAAGTCTGAGACAACTAGTGAAAATGCATCCAATTTTTTTTTAACCTTCAAATGGTCTTCGTTTCCTGGTCTTCTGGGCTTCGGGGTCTATACAACCCCAACAATTGATTGAGTAATTGGACAAAAATATACATTTTTAATCATACAAATAATATATAATTGTTTTGTTTACTTCTCATCTATTCATTAATGCTGTGGTTTTGGAGATATAAAGTACTTTTGTATCCATATGAAAATGAAAAAAATATTTTTTTTATGATACATTGCATTGATGCTCTAGTACTAGGCCTTCATCTCTGTGTAAAAAAAATCAGATTTATGCTGTATTTTTTTTTTTTTTGACACATTTTTTTTCACATTTCCCATTCATTTCAATGTGGGGTCATATTGACCCAAAGACCATTAGTGGAAAATTTTTTTTTTACATACCTTCAGAACAACTGAATTAAGCCCAGTCTTTTTGTGTGTATAGATAGATAATGTATGAAAAGTCACAAAATCTTATTCCACCGAGATAAAGGGAACCTTTTTTTTTATTAAGTAAAAGTCGATTGGGGTCATATAGACCCCATGACCCGATTGAGGGCTATATCACAGTTTGGTTTAAATCAGACTTCTGGATTTTCAGTGTGGTCTTAGATGTTTTGGAATCCTATTGTAGCAAATACCTCCCTCTGACAATGTTAGTTGATCTGTACATTTGAGATTCCTTTCTGATTGGCTGTCTATCAGATCTCTCACGCGGCGGTGAGCGCTCTGTGCCGCTCTATAAAGCTGCAGTGTGAGCTGTACTCCTCTCGCCAGATCGCCATCTGCCTCGACCCCTACTGTGGACTTGGTTTTGTGCTTTGGTGCCTTGCGAGGTAACGGATGGATACACACAAACAGTCACATACAAATGTCTCATACTAACATAGAATGACTCACTGCTTTGTCATCTCACGCTATGGCTTGTTCCCTTCATAGTCGATAGAAATAGTCAATGTTTTGAAGGTATTATAAGCCTAACATGTGGTTGTGTTCTGCAGTGTATACTCAGGTCATCAGTCTATCCTGATACCTCCTATGGAGCTGGAGAGCTCACTGTCCCTGTGGCTGGGCACGCTCAGTCAGTACCGTATCAGAGACACCTTCTGCTCCTATTCTGTCATGGAGCTCTGCACCAAGGGCCTGGGCGGACAGACGGAGATGCTGAAGGTATATATTAGCACACTTAAAGTCTGCATAAAACGAAAGTTGTGATAGTGTTTTCTTCCCTATTGTGAAACGTTTTCACGTCCAAAAAAAATGTTGGATGGGGCTTCATTTTGTCCATTGGAAATTGTCTGAATCGTTGTGGTTTGCCCCGCCCTCGGGTCAGTAAGCACATCATCAAAGAAGAGATGTCGCTGCAAGAGGGGAAGAGGAAGGGGAAGTTATTTTGATTAAAGATTATGCACACGAATTTAAAAGAAAAATCATTTATGATAAATTATCCAATATTCCATAAAAAAAGAATTAACTTTAATTTTGATATTATGGATATTTCACCCTAAAATAAGAATTGTCTTCATTTACTCATCCTCAAGTCATTCCAAACCTGTATGACTTACTTTCTGTGATGATTTTTTTTTTGTCCATTCAATGAAAGTCACTGGACCCCACTGTTTCATTGTAAAGACTTTCAAAAAGTCATACAGGTTTAAAAGGTCATAACAAAATTTTAGATTTTGGTAAACTAACTCATTAAGCTTTTTCACATCAAAATGTGGGAAATACTAGAGTCTGCCTACAGACCATTTTGCAAGATGTAAAAAACACTGGTCCTTAAACACTTCCTGTTTCAGTTTGTAACTGTTTTCTTTATTTCACATGTAAAGAAAACATCTTAAAGATGTTTGTTTAACTTTTTGATTCAGTTTTATATGTTCTGTTGGTTGTATTTTATCCCAGCTTTTATGTAGTGTTAAAAAACTGAAACAGGAAGTGCTTCTGGACCAGTGTTGTTTACATCTTGCAAAATGGTCTACACATGCTGTTAATTCACATCTGCTAATTTTCCTCACTATCACAAATATAACATAGCTTGTCTTTTTTTTAATCTTCACATGTTCTTCTGATGTTCTTCATGTCCATCTGGCTTCAGGCACGCGGTGTGAACCTGTCGTGTGTGAGGAGCTGTGTGGTGATTGCTGAGGAGCGTCACGCTTGGCTCTCACACACTCCTTCTCCAAACTGTTCAAAGACCTTGGACTGTCCATGCGGGCTGTCAGCACTGCTTTTGGGTCGAGAGTTAACCTGGCCATCTGCCTACAGGTAGATTACCTGAAGTTCAAACTTCTCAAGTGTATTTTCCTCTGCAATACATGTGTGTTAGACCTGCTTGAGGTGCAGCTGATCTGTACATGTGTGTGGGTTTGTGTTTTACACAGGGTACAACTGGACCAGACCCCTCAACTGTGTATGTGGACATGAAGTCCCTCCGACATGATCTCTGGTAAGAGAAGATACATCTTTATGCATAAAACACATTAGGTTTAATACTTAAAAGGTGAAGTGTGTTTTTTTTTTTGTGTGAAAGTGTCAATTTCTGACTCAGCCAATTGTAATTGCAGAACAGAAATCACATGGTTTTTACTGTTTTAAATACTGTAGAATTAAATTTATAAAGATGCTGGGTTTTGTCAAATATGAAAAAAGCTTCCACATCTGCTGGTTCCTCTCAACTCTGTGATTATATTGTGTCATAAACACTCTTTCTTCTTGTATAACACTGATGATGGTGTTTCTGTCGTAGGGTGAGGTTAGTAGAGCGAGAGAGCGCCACAGTCTATTCCTCTCATGGAGTCTGGAACAGTAAGCGCATTCCACTGTTGGATCTAGAATGAATGTAAAAAAAAATAGGAAGTTTGAACATTGTTAATGCTTTCATTCTTCTTTTCTCTCTCTTTTAGATTCTTCCTGGTGTGAGGGTGATCATAGTAAATCCAGAAACTAATGAGGACCGTGAGGGGACTCTCATCTAGGAGAGGTGCGTTTACATATAATATATGTAAATAATAATTGGTTGTTTCTTCAGCTCTGTGCATTTTTAGAAAATAAACTACCTTAAAGCATATTTTCAAACTCTTAATAAGTTATTATATTTGTATACTATCACAGGAGAGGTTTTTCTTCTTCAAATCATGTAATGTGTTTAAGAGAATTTTTTCTGGAGAAAATTACACTTTTAAAGCTAGCATTATCTATCCCAAATAATCCATTAAATAGTATTTTTTACTCTTTTTGCATAACTTGACAAAATTATAGCTTGATTGGAAATGACACAAGATAGGTGGTACCTTGATTTTCTCTGTTCATACATTAGGTCTCATATTTCTATTTTTATTGTCATTGCCATGATGATAAACAAGTGATAGAAATAGATAAAGAGGCAAAATAGATTCCTAAGCTTTACCAGTAATGTACTTCACTCTTTCCCAGATTTGGGTGAACAGTCCCCACAATGCAACAGGATACTACACAATATACGGAGAGGAAAACCTGCAGGCTGACCACTTTAACACTAAACTGAGCTTTGGAGATCCTCAAACACTCTGGGCCAAAACTGGATACCTGGGATTTGTCAAGAGAACAGAACTCACGGATTCCAGTGGAGGTGAGAGAGAGAAACACAATTGGATGAATTAAGAATTAAGGATAAAGTGTTCATGAAAGACTGGTAGGGGAAATATACTGTGGGATGCAATGTACTGTGGGATGTAATTTATAATTACATGTACTATTAGGGGTGTAACAATATCGTGCCACAATACATCTCAATACAATACTGCAACAATAAGTATCGTGGATTGTGACACATTATTCATTGTGGATAGTCCTCCCAAAATAGAAATTACTGTGTAAGAAAAAAATTCAAGTTTTCAGAGTTTTAGTGTAAGTACAACATTAAATTACTCTATATAATGTTGATTATAATGTATAATAATGCAAAGGGGGAATATTAAATATTCCCCCTTTGCATTATTATACATTATAATCAACATTATATAGAGTAATTTAATGTTGTAAGTTTAATAGAGTAATTTAATAAATTTTGTGGGTCCTGATAATGCCAAATGTCTGATATTAGCAGTAAAATGTGCCCAACATTCATTGTTTTAAATATATCTAGTCAGTGAAAGATTGCAAGCATATTCATCTAAAACAATTCTGAATTTTCAGCTTCAGAATCATGAATATTGTTATTCTCGTGTCACCATTGTTACAAGCACCAAGTCCAAGCCTATTCAGTTAAACCTACTATGTAATATCAAATTTAGCATTTTAATCAACAGTACATTTAATGGTAAACTTTTACCATATGTCTTGGAGTATCGCAATATTAGCGTATCGTGAGTTCAGTATCATGATATGTTTCGAATCGTGACATTAAAGTATCGTTACACCCCTATGTACTATATATTCTGTATATATTACATGTATATATTATTATTTTTTAATTATTAGATAAGACATTGCAACTAGTGGTCTCAGACTTCTCACAATAAGAGATACGTAAATTATGAGAATATTTAGTGCATTGTTATGCCACACTAAATTAATGTTCTTGTAAAAATGTCCAAGTTTGTAACATTTTGTGTTTAGATCGCCATGACGCCTTGTTTGTGGTGGGCTCTCTGGATGAGACTTTGGAACTGAGAGGTTTGCGATATCATCCAATTGACATTCGAGACCAGCGTATCACGTGCCCACCGCAGCATCGGTGAAAGGTAACATCTCAGAGACACGCTCTTTGCTTAATTTTTTCTTGCAATCACACTACCCTTTAACTCTTACGTGCTCTTTTTTCCCTCTGCAGTGCTGTGTTCACCTGGACAAATCTGCTGGTGGTGGTGGCTGAACTCTGTGGATCAGAGCAGGACGCTTTAGACCTGGTCCCGCTGGTAACCAATGTAGTATTAGAGGAGCACCATCTGATTGTGGGTGTGGTGGTTATTGTTGACCCAGGCGTCATTCCTATAAACTCCAGAGGAGAAAAGCAGCGAATGCACTTGAGAGACTCCTTCCTGGCAGATCAGTTGGACCCCATATACGTAGCGTACAACATGTGAGCTGGGATATGGGTGAGCCAAAGGCCTGCCATAGCGGTGCTACAGAGCCTGGCCTCAGAACAGAAAGACTTGGCCCTGTTTTTTTCAGGGATAAGGTGTCATTTTCCCAAAATACAAATGTGTGAGATGAAGTTTTGGAGAAGGGATGCTATAATAGAATTTCCCTTTTAGTTCAATTCCTTCTCCCCAGAACCCCACTCTCTCTCACACAATGCCACATAATGTCTGTCCAATTCTTGGTCATGATTTAAATGTACTTGAATTAGCTTATCGCTCTTTTTTCTACTCAAACACTCTCCTATTATAGGACTGGCTGGCGTGTACTTTTTATTTATTTATTAAAATGAGCTTAAAGCCTCAGTTTGTAAGTTTTCACCTGGGTTGTTCGATTTCAGAGTTCGATTTCCAAAGTTTTTGGAATCAATTGAAGTGGAATTTCCAGAGTCGATTACTCAGACTAAATGTTAAGTAAAAAAGGGAGACAACGTGAAATCTTAAAATAAACAGTGCAATATAAAATGATAGGAGCTCATGATGAATGGATGGATGGACTACACTCTTAGAAGAAAAGGTTCTATATAGAACCTTAAAAGGTCTCTAAAGCGCTACCAGTGTTTGGAACCCCTAAAATGCAATGCATGAATGATTACAAAATTCAAAATATGGGGGTTAAAAAATGTAATTAATCAATATCACATAAAGAGTGCCATTTCAGTTTTTATCTTTCAAGAATCAGCATGATTAAAATGAGATATTAAGTTACTACAACAGTTTAATAAACAATAATTTAATTACAACCGCAAAATGTTGCAGAATAATGTAATATATGAATGAATTATAGCCTATAATAAAGAACCTTTGTGCCAAAAGGGTTCTTTCTTGTGATTATCATAATTTTTTGCATCAAAGGTCCTTTGCAGTTGAGTAAAGAACCCTATGCTACATATATAGAACCCTTTTTTCTAAGAGTGTACAAAAGATCAGTGGAGTAATTAAGTAGGTTTAGCTATATAAATTCTGTTATTTTGAATTAGTGTTAAGACTCTTTTGGGTTGTTTAGTAGTGTGGTAACCAAGGTAATGAACACAGACTTAACAGACTAGGAACATCACAACCCTGAATCCCAAAAGTTAAAATTGTGTATATTTATATACAGGACTGCAAAC